>OW240913.1:326238906-326398180 GCA_933207985.1 Pelobates cultripes
AACACACCACAAATAAGGTTTCTCTCCTGTATGGCTCCTCAAATGATGCTTAAGATTAGAAGCGGCTGAAAAGCATTTCTCACACTCCGAACAAAAATATATTTTTTTAGCATTCTCTCCACTTTGAACGAAATGACGTTTGGGAAGAGATTAACATAATTAAACACAGGCAGTAAAAATACAGTTTTTAGCCATACCCTGTAACTTTAAAACTACACATCCATCTTCATAATTACATATTTGGAATCAGCACACTTAAAACATAAACATAACCAAAAATCAGCCAAATCCATCCAGGGGTTAAAAAGTTAGCTGGAGGTCCTTTTATGACCGACCGCAAGCACATTTTCCTGCCCAAAACAGTTCCATAGATTTGGGCTGTGAGGGTCGATCTATTTCGAACAGAAAAAAGCGACTGAATCATCGCGAGATGGGACTTGGTCTCTACAGCTTACTGAAATAAGGCTGAAAAGCGTGAAAAAAGACTAAGTCCCATGCGCTGAATGAGTCTCTGCAATGAAATAATTTCCCATTGCCACTGAACCAAATTGGAAATAGCAAGGCAGGCACAAAGGGTTTGCACCAGGTCTGGGGACACAGGGGACACCGCCTTAAAGGGGCCGTGTCCCCAACAAGTCTGGGGACACGGCCTTAAAGGGGCAGTGTCCCAATCTTCCTGATGTCCCAAAAAAGGTGTTTAAAGGGCCAGCACCAGTCACATAAAGAGTCCATAAGCCCCAATATGCCCACCGACAGTCTTAACGGGCCATACACACCAAATAAAAGTGCATACATTTTCACAATCTCCCAGGGGCCATAGTCATGCAGGAGGAGGCTGGCAAATAGGCTTCTCCACAACCCAGGGAAGCAGGGCAATTTGCCATTTAAAGGGCCCATTACAAATAGTTTGTAACAAGGTGTCAATCCATATCTGCCAAGTGACCCGATGTAGGGGGAACAGTCCCTATTCTGCTCTGTGTCAGTGTGTATCAGGGATCCTTAGGACAGGTGTCAATCCATATCTGCCAAGTGACCCTATGTAGGGGGACCAGTCTCTATTCTGCTCTGTGTCCGTGTGCATCAGGGGCTCTGAGGACAGGTGTCAATCCATATGTCAAGGTGTCAATATGTCATATGTCAGGTGTCAATCCATATTGATTGTGATTTAGGAATGTTAGGTGATTTCTGCCCTTTATGGATTAAAACCAGACTCTGTATCAACTGTGTAATTTTCCATGGGAGTTTTGCCATGGATCCCCCTCCGGCATGCCACAGTCCAGGTGTTAGTCCCCTTGAAACAACTTTTCCATCCCTATTGTGGCCAGAAAGAGTCCCTGTGTGTTTTAAAATTCGCTTCCCCATTGAAGTCAATGGCGTTTCGGGCGGTTCGCCGGTTCGCGAACATTTGCGGAAGTTCGCGTTCGCCGTTCGCGAACCGAAAATTTCGGGTTCGCGACATCACTATTAATATATATATAATTTTATATATATATATATATATATATATATATATAAATATCAAATTACACATAGACTGATACTGATTAAATATATATATAATTATTGTTATGTATATATTTATATATAATATAAATAAATAAATATGTAAATACGTTAAAAAATAAAATTAAAAAAATTATTAAAAATAAATAATTAAAAAATATATAGATGTGTGTTATTTCGTTCTAACTGTATTTTGATATTAATATATATATATTTATATCAAAATACACGTAGAACGAAATAATATATATATATCTATATACATAAATATATACGTATATACCTATATATAAATAAAAATATTTTAAAAAAATTATATATATATATATATATACATATATATATATACACATACGTATATATATACACATATATTCATTCTACATATATATTTATGTAATATTTTTTCATAATTAGGTATCTTAATTAATTACAATTAGCGGGACCTGCCTGACAACCCATGCCGAAAGTAAAGGGAATTTAATTAGCTAGCACTATATTTAACCCTATAACTTTTCAAGACACCATAAAACCTGTACATGGGGGCTACTGTTCTACTCGGGAGACTCCGCTGAACACAAATATTAGTGTTTCAAAACAGTAAAATGTATTACAACGATGATATCGCCAGTAAAAGTGAAGTTTTTTGCATTTTTCACCACAAACAGCACTTACACGGACGATATTATTGCTGCGATACTATTTACTCTTTTGAAACACAAATATTTGTGTTCAGCGAAGTCTCCCGAGTACAACAGCACCCCTCATGTACAGGTTTTATGGTGTTTTCAAAAGTTACAGCATCAAGTATAAGGCTTGTGTTTCATTTTTTTCACATTAAAATTTGCCAGATTGGTTAGGTTGCCTTTGAGACCCTATGGTAGCCCAAGAATGGAAATTACCCCTATGATGGCATACCATTTGCAAAAGAAGACAACCCAAGGTATTGCAAACGGGGTCTGTCCAGTCTTTTTTAGTAGCCACTTAGTCACAAACACTGGCCAAAATTGGCGGTTTTTGCATTTTTCACACACAAATACTAACGCTAACTTTGGCCAGTGTTTGTGACCAAATGGCTACTAAAAAGACTGGACGTACCCCATTTGCAATACCTTGGGTTGTCTACTATTGCAAATGGTATGCCATTATGGGTGTAAATTTCATTCCTGGGCTACTATAAAGTCTCAAAGGCAACGTAACCAATCTGGTGATTTTCAATTTCAAATGTAACGTGCTATATTTGACCCTGTAACTTCCCAAAACGCCATAAAACCTGTACATAGGGGGTACTGTTTTACACTTGAGACTTTGCTGAATACAAATATGTGTATTTTATTGCAGTAAAAGCAAACAGTATTATGACATTGACAGTTAAAATGTCATGTAGAACTAAAAAAATTAAAAAATCTTATTTTCTCCCATTTTTTTCATATTAAATTATGTTTCATAGCTAAATATTTGATATTAAATGAAAGCCCTGTTTCCCCTGAATAAAATGATATATAATAAGGGTGGGTGTATTTAATATGAAAGAGGTGAATTACAGTTGGACAGATGTGTGGCGCAAATGCCAGGTTTTGTTTACATTTTGTTTTGTTCACAACGTGTACATTTGGCTCCGTCCTTAAGGGGTTAAAAGAGTGCCATGTTCCTCCTTTAAATAATAATATATAATGTAAATGGGTGCACTTAAACATAAATGGCGAAATGGTCATGCATACTTGCAAAAACAGAATTTTCAAGCATATAATCTTTCAATGTAGGGTAATAGGTGCTTGATCCAAGGATAAATCTGACTGCCATTCTGGGGCGAAGAAGGATTTTTTCCCTAGCTTGTTGCAAAATTGGAAGTGCTTCAAACTGTTTTTTTTTTTTGCCTTCTTTTGGATCAACAGCAAAAAACAAATGTGAGGAAGGCTGAACTTGATGGGCGCAAGTCTCTTTTTAGCTATGTAACTATGTAACTATATGTGGTGGAATGCAAAAATGCATTGCAAGTCAAGAAAGCTTTGGTCCCTAAGGGGTTAAAGTCATACTGAAGGACATTTACTTATTTTTCTAGTGAAAAACGTTAGTGGGCACTGGCAATTGACGATCCACTTTCCAGTTCCACCATGAGAAGAACAAAACTTTCCTACACATCCAGTGATTGATATTTCTTCGGTGTGAAAAATAACCGTGCCCTGTAAGCTTCTACCAATTGTATCTGGGGAGGTAGCTGGCATATTTGCACCATAAGACTTAGCCAGGAAGGGCTGAGCTAACCAATACAATGAAAGGCATTGTAAAAAAGGACCAACAGCAGGAATTAATTCATTTGTAAAAAAATGAGTTTTTTTTGTTTGTTTTTTAAAGTGGAAGGAAAAAGAGAGTGGGCAATTGATGACCCACTCTATCATTTTTTTTGTAGAATCCTTTCTTTTCAAATTACTTTACTCTTGCTGCTATGGCACATGTTTTTCAAAAATTGAAGGGTGGTCACCCACAGACTGGATGTGTGGGAAAACTTTGTTCTCCTCAGGGTGGAAGGGGTGCATGGGTCATCAGTTGCCACCAACTTTTTCCTTTCATGTTTTCAAACTATCCCTTTCTGCAACTTAAAATTAGTATTTCTGCTCCCCTTTTTCATAAGGACAAAAAAACATTCACTCACATATTTTGTTATAATTAACATATATAATAATCTATCTTTTTAAATCTAGAAATCTAAGTATTTGCATTGCAGCACAGTAATAGGTGCCATTTTTTTTTGCACGGACAATATACAAAAGAGCCATTATGTGAACGAAGATCGTAGTTTCTGAACTAAATTTTTCAGCCTGCTCACCTCTCCTTCTCCTTCTCCTTCTCCCACAACATCTTCAAGGAGGCCTCCTACGGCATGGTCCAATCCAATTATCCTCATAGAGAAGTACTGGAAACCAGAGGCATGGCAAGCATCCTAGCTTCCTTGTCAGAAAGCAATGAATCAATGCTTTATCCATCTGTCTAATTCAATATAAGTGTCTCATTAGCTACCCATTTTTAAATATTCACATTATTCACTTTATGTTACATATTTGTTTGTTGTCCCTAATTGGGAACTAATAAAATAGTTCATTTTTGTTTTTCTTTAATTTAATAATTTATTTCGATCTACTGGATCGTATGCTATTGGCATCGTGCTTTTTCTTTAGAAATTCGAACCAATGGACACAAATTTACACCAATAATAAAAAAAATCTTGCAATCTTATATATGGGCTGTATTGCTATATTTAGGTAGTGTAGTTGAACACAAATCAGATTTTATTGTATTGGCCCACATCAGCAAAAAAGCAACATTTATGTGTGCAAGAAAAACAATTAAAATATATGTAGACATATTGACAAACACGGGAGATAAATGGGTACCACTCCTAAATTTTATACGCTCCCCACAACACTACTTGCAGTGGGATGGGAATAAGTAGACATATTCGTTCACCTAGTTTAGCAGGTATCCTGGTGACACTGTCTTTTATTTATTTTAATATGTAACCATATATTAGGCATGTGCATGGGGAAAATATTCGGCTCGGTTCGGCATTCCGAAATTCGGGACTTCGTCAATTCGGGACTTCGGGATTTCGGCACTTCGACACTTCGGAACTTCGGCACTTCGGCACTTCGGAACTTCGGCACTTGAACACTTCGCCACTTCGGCAACTTCGGCACTTCGGAACTCCGGCATTTCGGGACTTTTCTTGCAGCCGCTTGGTAGATATCTCCCTAATTCCAACGGTATTGGTATTGGAAAAAGGGTCCCCTCTCCCTGAGTGGCGGGTGGGGGCCCTAAAGTAAAAAAGGGGGGAGGACCCATTGTCCTCCCCACTGGCCCCCACCACTGAGGGGCGGGTGGGGGCCCTGGATAAAAATTGGGGGGGACCTAATGTTCTCCCCCCTGGCCCCCACCCCTGAGCGGTGGGTGGGGGCCCTAAACAAGAATAAGGGGGGGACCTAATGTCCTCCCCCTTGGCCCCCACCCCTGAGGCCTGAGTGGCGGGTGGGGGCCCTAAATAAAAATTGAACCCCCTCTCCCAGGTGACTAGGGGTCCCCAAAACCCTAGTCACCCCCTCCCCCAATAAATAAACCCCTACCTACCCCCCTCACCCTAAAAATAATGAGGGGGACCTTTAACTAAGTACCTGTAAAAATAAAAATAAACTTACCATTTGATGTTTTCTTTCTTCTAAAATCTTCTTTTTTCAGCCCCAAAAAAGGCCAAATAAAAATCAATAATAACCGACGCAAAAAAAAAAAACGAGCGCAAAAAAAAATCCATCTTCACCCGGCGAGGGCTCCACGCAGACTGAGCTCTGCAGGGTGGGAGAAGGCTTATAAAGCCTTGCCCGCCATGCAATTAGGCTCAGAGCACTCTGATTGGTGGGTTTATGCCATCCAATCAGAGTGCTCTGACAGGTAAATTAAGAGACTGACAGGTAAGTCTATACATTTACCTGTCACAGCACTCTGATTGGTTGGTTTGAAATCCACCAATCAGAGTGCTCTGTGTCATTTTACACAGCGTGGGAAAGTTCTTTGGAATTTTCCCACGCTGTGTAATTTGACTCATAACACTCTGATTGGTGGATTAAGTAACCAATCAGAGATTTATGAGTCAAATTACACAGCGTGGGAGCCCTCGCCGGGTGAAGATGTATTATTTTTTTTTATTTTTTTATTGCGTCAGTTATGCATTTTTGTTTGACCTTTTTTGGGGCTGAAAAAAAAAGATTTTAGAAGAAAGAAAACATCAAATGGTAAGTTTATTTTTTATTTTTACAGGTACTTAGTTAAAGGTCCCCCCTCATTATTTTTAGGGTGACAGGGTAGGTAGGGGTTATTTTTTTGGGGGAGGTGGTGACTAGGGGGTTTGGGGACCCATAGTCACCTGGGAGGAGGGGGGTTAAATTTGTATTTAGGGCCTCCATCGGCCACTCAGGGGTGGGGGCCAGGGGGAGGACATTAGGTCCCCCCAATTTGTATTTAGGGCCCCCCCCACCACTCAGGGGTGGGTGCCAGGGGGGAGGACATTAGGGCCCCCCCTTATTCTTGTTTAGGGCCCCCACTCACTGCTCAGGGGTGGGGGCCACGGGGGAGGACATTAGGTCCCCCCCTATTCTTTTTTAGGGCCCCCACCCACCGCTCAGGGGTGGGGGCTAGGGGGGAGGACATTAGGTCCCCCCTTTATTCTAGTTTAGGGCCCCCAGCCTCTGCTCAGGGGTGGGGGCTAGGGGTAAGGACATTAGGTCCCCCCCAATTTGTATTTAGGTCCCCCACCCACCGCTCAGGGGTGGGTGCCAGTGGGGAGGACATTAGGTCCCCCCCTTATTCTTGTTTAGGGCCCTCACCCAACGCTCAGGGGTGGGGGCCAGGGGGAGGACATTAGGTCCCCCCTTATTCTTGTTTAGGGCCCCCACCCACCGCTCAGGGGTGGGGGCCGGTGGGGAGGACAATAGGTCATCCCCCCTTTTTAACTTTAGGGCCCCCACCCGCCGCTCCGGGGTTGGGGGCTAGGGGGCCCCTTTAGTTTAAAAGCCCCCACTCGCACGTCGCGGGTGGGGGCTCAGGATGGGGGACTTTTTTTTTTTAACAGTGAGCAGCCACAGGCTGGTCACTGTTTAATACACATGCCCCTACTCGCGGTATAGAGAGTAGGGGCATAATTTACTAATACTAAGTAACCTTTACTTAGTATTAGTAAATTTGTCTGAAAGACCAATTCATGTCTTTCAGCCTTTTAGTAGATAGCTCCCTAATACCGTGGGAATTAGGGAGTTATCTACTTATTCATTCCTGTCATTACATGACTGGCTAAGTGACTTACGTTTTATATGAATGTATGTTACTTGATTGTTGTAAGTGTTGCAAATGCTTACAGCTGAATCCTGGCTATGTTTGTATACTTTTAATTTGAAATTGTATACAATGTAACATTCTTCTTCTTTTACTGGGTAAGTATATTAGTACTTAGGCAATACTGTGCTTCGGAACTTCCGAATTTCCGCACTTTGACACCTCGGAACTTTGGCAACTTCGGAACTTCGGCAACTTCGGAACTTCGGCACTTCAGCAATTCGGCACTTCGCCACTTTGGCACTACTACACTTCGGAAATTCAGTAATTTCAGCAATTCGGCACTTCGGCAATTCAGCTATTCGGACAGTCGGAAGCACCGAATGTCCGAATTACCCGAAATTCGGCCGAATTTTAATTCGGACCGAAACAAATTGCACTTGTCTACCATATACCTGTTGAAAGCAACAAATTGCAAAACATCCTTTTTTGATTAAATTCAGAGCTCTGTCACTGTTTTTCTCTGAAGAAAATATTCTCTAGACCCCAATGTTAGGACTCTACATCTTTGAAGAGGAACTGTAAACAACTACCCCATCCCTCCCTCCTTCCCACTCTACAGTAGCTCTTAGTGGTCAACCATCGTGGCTGTATTCACAGGGAAAGCAAAGAGAGCTCTCAGCACACAATGTGCACTACAGGCGATTGTTGCAGACTACAATGGCAGCCTGCAGTGCCCTATATAATATAGATCATTGATGTAACTGCCTTTAGTGTTATCTCAAATAAGGATATTTAGCCATTTTATTACTTGTTTTATTTCGTAACATTTGCTGTGTGTAAAACAACTTGTATCTCTGCCTTTATGCAAATGTTTTAGAAACAATTCAAGAATGGAATTCCATTTAATCTCTAAAACTTTTATAATTCCAATAGCTCTCTAGAGAACTAAAAAAATTTAAATGGCAAATAGTTACAAAACAGTCATTTAAAATTCAAAGGTATCCCTGAACAGCGTTATACACATGAAATTGTTGCTTTTTATTGTGAGTATGGGCTAGGCAATATTTACATTCCCCATATTTTAAATAAATAGGGATTTTTTTCCCCCAAACAATAACTTGGTAGTAAATGGGTTAAAACATTTCTTTCTAATAGAATGAACCCATTCTTATATTTTTTTTTATGGTTTTCTAGGTAACACTGTTGGTAAAATAATTTGTATATTATTTAAATCTATTCATAGAGTGGCTAAATAAATATCTGTTATAATAGTGAATCAGAGAACACCATGGCTACTTTGAAACACTGACTGATTTTCCTTCTTTTCTTTCTCTCTGCTGTGGTTACTTAATGCTAAAATACCAAATGAAAACACATCAAAGTCCCAGGAGAAACAGTATCAACAAAGCCTCCTTCCGCTGGCAGGTTACAATATCTGTTTTACTAATCAGAGTGAAATTTATCATACAGGATTTGGTGAGGATGTTTATGGAGTCTTTTGTACAATCGTACTGAACTTGCAGATGTCAGTTTCTTTGTCACCAGATGAAACTCAACAGCTGGTGGGGAACTGGAGTCTTGCCAAAAGCTGAAATTCAATTTAAAGGATCGTGTAACAAAATAACAATGTTTAGGGGTTTAAACAGTGAATAGTAATGTTTGAGTTTCACAATCAGAATAGAAATATTGTGTAACTGACTTCATAAGGAACAATATCCCGCAGTAGCCACCCTGTTGAGATGAAAATTTATTTCAGCTGAAAAAGTTTAACAAATGCTAAACATTTGGAATCTTGCCTTTGGAATATTAAGAAAAAATATATAGTAAATTGTATTAACCACATGATGCTGTTCAAACTACTACTAAAATCAAGAACAATTCCCTTTGATAGTGAGTGTTATTTCGACAAAATATTAAGCATGACATTTATTGAAAACATGGATTGTTTAGCTATCCCACACATTTTTTAAAAAGTTTGCATTTTTATCAACCGTTATCACACAATAGTTCAGACAGTTTTGAAGTATTAACATACAGTGACCTATTTTGTGTCACATCCAGCACAGTTTTATTGGGTTCAAAGCTAAAAATGAACAATATCTGCAGAAAGTATTCTAGGGGTATCTGAGAAGTTCAGTGGCGAATATCTTGAACATTTGCCACTGTATGTATCAGTCTCCAAATTTAGCAAGACAGCTTCTACAAATGTATCTCAAACTTAGCTTCTCTGGAAATGCATGAATACTTTTGTAATGTGCAGTTGAATACAAGACTTTGTTTCCAAATTTTCTGCTCATTTCAGCTGAGGTTGACGCTACGCCTCCTCCAACATCTGATGGAAGTACCTAATGCGCATGCGCAGTAAGTGCTGAGAGTGGATTAGCCATCCCCATAGGAAAGCATTGACTATTGTGTTTTCACTGATGCTGGATGTCTTAATGCAAAGTGTGAGGACGTCCAGCATCATTTACTCCCGGAAGACATCCATTGGAGGCAGTCTTAGTGCTACAATTTAAACATTTCAGTTTCACAGGAACTGCAGTGTTTTACATTACAGGACTAAGGGGGGCAGGGACACGGCACCAGAACACTTCAAAGAGATGAAGTGGTCTTGGTGCCTATAGTGTTTCTTTAATTAGACAGTGACAACCTACTTGTTGATATGAGGGTTAACGTGCTGCTCTTCAAGTCACCTGTATGGTAGCAGGATCTGCACACAGAATATCATCTAACAGAACTGTTGTCAAGACATGCACAAGCTTGTTTCATCCAGACTTCGGGTTTATGTCGTAAGTTAAACATACCTTGCGCTCTCTCCACAGCTTGAGACAGACATTTATGATTTTACTTTACGCACATGCTTCACCCTCTGACATACAATGATCAACATGTCATTAACATTTAAACTTCTTCCCCTCTTGTATCTATTAATATTTTGTATGTAATATGCTTATTCTCATTAACGCCAGGCTTAAAACAAAAAAAAAACAACATGTTTTAACAACTGCATTGGTGCCGATTGATGTCAGATGTCATTCTGTTAGCCATCACTTCTGCTCCCTTCTCTCATTCTCGCAATCTCCAATTAACCTGTAAGTGTTTTATTAGTATTTGTAGCATAAATACCTGTGAAATTACTAGGCTTAATAAAGGCTCTTTAACAGAGGCCAAATATTTTTTTATTTGTTTGTTTCCAAATGAACTCTGCTCCCAGATATTGCTTTGAGTGTCCAGGTCCTTTTGTGAAATAACATAGACAGAGGCTATAACACATGTAACTACATGTCTGTTCGTCTACCTACTGTAAAGCGCTACGGAATTTGTTGGCGCTATATAAATAATAACATAATAATGTATGTTTGTGTTTGAAATAAACATAAAAACTGGTGACTGTTTGACTTTGTAATATCTCAGCATATGTCCTTTGTATATGGGAACATCCAGGGTATATTTTGTATTTTGTACTGGGTATTTTTGTCCTTTAGCAAATAACTTTGTGAGTGAAAAGAAAATAGACAAATACCTTGCTTATGGGTATTATTAAAGGGACACCGTAGGCACTGTATCTGCTTCATCTCATTAAACTGGTTATAGTGTCTGGGGTCTTCTGGTCCCATAATTTCTATCAGCATTAAACAGTTTTTAAAGTTTTAATGTTTTAATGCTAAACAAGAGTCCTTGGCAATCCATCCCCTCTATGCTGCTTTGGCTAATAAGGAAGTATTAGCCTGAGCAGAAATGGGCAGCTGTGTTTGGCTGAGAGTGTCAGCTGACTGCTTTTAGCCTGTCAGAGTTCCAACTGACGGTATGAATGGGTATGACATCAAGGAAATGTGTAATCTCTGCCTTAGCTACACATACTGAAGGGGCCGGACTGTGGGTGGCCAGGGACTCTTATTTTGTGGCATACTGCATGAACATGGTGCAACACTGAATGGAGGGACAGTGCCAGGGTACTCCAGGCACTATAACCAATTCAAAGAGATGAAATGCTTATAGTGACTACAGTGTCCCTTTAAGACAACTACTAACATGTTTAAGGATACAGCTTGTATTTCAATATCAAAATTCAAACCTAAACAATATCTGACTTCACAAATCTGCTATAGACAAGGTTATTCACTAAAGTGTAAATTCAAAGTGAATTTCAACTTTTAGGCCAAAAAAAAGGTGATTTGGAAACTTCAACAAGTCATTTACATAGTGAAATACCTGCCTATGTAACTATGCTACTGATTTGATATTTTTGTCTGTCTTTAATATTCCCAAGGAAAAAAAGATGAATTAGTAAACGTCACCAAGTTAATTATATTTGTCAGATCAGCCATTGTGGGACACAATTTTTAATTCACTTGAATCCCGGCAATTCCCATTTTGTTAAATAACCATGCCACAATCCCATCATTGCTAATACTTTTTTTTTAAATTCCGTGTGATTATGTGTGAGGCCTCTTTTTCACTTTTGCTATTTGTTTGTTCAACTGATATTTCAAATTTTCTCTTGTGAACCTATATATATTCTATATAATGTTTCTTAAAGGACTGATAGTTTCCTTATGAAACCTTATATGCATATACTGCACAACATTGCATATGAATAAAATATTAAAAATTAGAAAACGTTTTGCTTATACAATTCATTTTCATAAATAGTGCCACAAAAGCAAAACAAAAATACTCAAAATAGATTCACTTACTAGTCCTGAATTATGAATTTTAAAGGTAAAAGTTTGCAAAATTTGGTCTAAGACTATAATGTTAATTGCAGTCCACATAATCCCAAACTGCTACACAAAACTTAATAGTTCTAGAAAGTAGACCTTTTGTAGTAATTAACTAAGAGCATTTGGCAATTTTTAACTAATGGTTATATTTAAAAGTTTGTGCTTAACACACACCTGTTTAAATTTTGGAAAGCATTTCACAGACTGTGTACCACTATTATAATGACCCCAGATTTGCTCCAAACATAGCAATAACTCACATGTAAACATTTGCCAGATGTTTGAGAAGCTATAGACTCAAATTAAGAGATTCAAATAAAATTGTATGAATTTCAAATTTTCATTGATTCCTTTACTGCTCCATGGACCATTTTGGGACCAAAGATTAGCCTCAACTGGACGTTACCCCTGGCTATTGTGAGTCTTTCACTTGGCCATTTCTTTACCAATATATACCTAATGTAGCAGAAATACTAATGTTTAAACATACATATTGAAATGTAATGGTGACTGTCACAGGGCATGGGTATCCTATTACTTTAAATACCCTAGCTGGGCATTCTGAGGCATTCCCAGCATATCTTTGTCAGGTGTTTGGGAAACTTAGATGATTCAATGAGAGATATGCCCTAATTATGACAACTCTCTTTGCTTCCCAAAGCTGCTGTTTGGTTAAGCGGCACTATCTGTGCCACCATATTTATAAGCATTCAAATAAATGAGCCACAATACCAAAAGAAATTATTTTGGAAATACTTTCTTTATTCCATCATCAAGTGGACCTGACAACATTTTGACTCTAATAAGGCTCTTTGTCAACACTAACCCTAGGTAAGCCTAGCTAACCCTGACCCTAGCTAACCCTAGCTAACCCTAGCTAATCCTAACTCTAGATAATCCTAACTCTAGCCAAACCTAGTTAACCCTGACTTACCCTAACTAACCTTACCCTAACCCTATCTATCATTAATTAACCCTAACCTTTGCTAATTTTAACCCTAGTTTTCTAACAATACCTAACCCTAGCCCTATCTAACCTTTACACTAGCATATACGAGCTATTGATCACTGTGAGAATTAACAACTGACGCATTACTGTGGTTACTATAATTGGCTCCCAGGGTTAATAGTCAGTCTGGGAGCCAATAAATAACTGCTGGACTATCTCATTGCTGAGGCAGCCAGAGAACAGCAAGTTGACAGGTGACTTTGGCATGTACTGCTGCAGCTGAACATCAGCTGCCAACCACACCACACTGGACCACTCGATGTCAAGTGGTTCTATGGCATGTGGCATTCAGGAAGTTACTGGGGTGGACAGTCTCACGAGGGAGGCTCTGAAGTAACATTAAGTACCCCATGCTATTGCCAACTTTAACAGCCACCCCTGCTTGCCTTGGGGAATCACCACATAGCTAATCCTATGATGTATCAGTACTAAGACTAGAAGAAGTAGCCTTGTCTCAGTGATCATGGTGACATCATTGTAATGTCTGCCCTACAGGGTACAGTGGCCACCATGAAGTGCATAACTGTAAGTGCCAAACCCTGTACATGAAAGAGTTAATTAAACCATTATAACAGACTGCCTGGTTTGCTGTGTAGGTAATTAAACAATTATATTTGTGAATACAACTGGCAACTCTAACAGTTTGGAACAGTGACATCCTCAAAGATCCAGGAAGTAAAAACAGGAATATTATACAAAATAACATGGCACGCATATAAACATCTCCTGGACATGGGCATAGAAGTGTGAAAAAACAGGTACATACTTGCCTTTTCAGTATTAAGGTACAACATAAATATATTGCTATTCAGAGTTTATATAATGCTGCTATCCTTGACTCATCCCATTTGGGATGGCCTGCACTAAGTAACCTTCAGTTTAGTTAAGTCGTAATTGAACAGGGAAATCACTGTTGATGCCAGGCAGGTGTCCAGGGAGTAATTATCCATTAGTGGTCAGCTTGGCTGTGTTCCACGATATTACTGGACTAGATAATGTCCTTCTGCATTTAAAAAAAATGTGCAAAGATTTACTTGTCTGAGTGAAAATCTTTTTTTAACAGAATGAAATTATGTGTGAATTTGTAAATATGAAGTAAAATGGTCTCTGGTTACTGCCTTCACCTGCTAAAGAATTAATTACCTTTATTTAGATATAAAATTCCACATAAAGATCAGAAATGTGGTTACTCATTAATTCTGGAAAAATCTCCAGCAAGAGTCATTTGTGGTCAAAAGATGCACATCCAGTAAAAAAAAAAAGGAAAATAAATTATGTGTGTCTTCATTGAGGGTATGGCTAAATCTCCCAAATGGTAGATTGTTTAAAGGTGTTCAATGCAGAAAAAAAGAGTGTACTAAGGGAAATATTCTGGGGCTGGCATTTCATCTAAGAAATGTAATGGGTAGGATTGCTGAGGATGTAAATAATGTGATAAATAAGTAAAAAGAATACTCTTCTTGCCACACTAAAAATATATTTACATCACGTTAAGCTAGAGACACAATTAAAGTTAACTTGTAAAAGTTATACTACAATCAATAAACACGTAACCTATGCACAATTCGACAGTATCTATCCATCACAACATATAAATTTAGACTACCTTTTAGCGCACAAAAACTCAGAAGCTTCAATTAAAAAGTAGTCAAAAAATAAACACTTATTATTCAAATGTTGTCAACGTAAAATGGTTTCTGGTTAGGTTCAGTTTTACCTTAATTATGTGCCACAAACTATGCGTATGCTTTTTGTCCTTTTAATTATTCATGGGAGACACAATCAAAAGTTAAGCATTTCACTTTCTGTTCTTGACTATCTCAAAAAAGATTAATTACCCAAAACTGCATTTTACAAAAGTCTCATAAAGCGTAAGAAATGTGATTGAGCATTACAGGAGTTGAATATAGTAAAAATCTATCTTATCTTATTTTACTTTGTTTATTCCAAAAAGGAAAAAAAAAAAACTTCTTTAAAGGTTACTTATGAAGCCATATGATAGCAAATCCCCTGGTCTTCACATCCATTCATCAAATCTCGAGCCTGGAAATTGCATGATGTAAACAGAGGCGCCTTCATAACTTCTAGTGTTCAAACTCCTACAAAATGAAATGATGAAGCTGTGGGGGAGGTTTACTCAATTTTTAAGTATTGCAGACAAAGCCAGAAGGATGACAGGATGGGGGAACAGTAAATTTCATATGATGGAACAAAGACAGGATGTTCTGGAACACTGATTGATGGGACCTCCCTAAACATTAATACCTAAAACTAAAGTGATCGTGTCATCTTAACCCTTTGAGTGCAATCTGGGTGGCATTCACATAGTTCATTCTTCCAAAGCTCTTGTCAAAACTTGTAAAATAAATATGGTTTCCGTACAGTAGTCGTGCACACTCATCCTCAAACTATTCTTCCCATAAATGTCTACGCGCTTATGTAGGTCTCCAATTATTTGTTTTACTTATAGGAACACTCGATTCAAAAAAAGTATAATTTTCATATTTGTTGCTTCGTAAGTTTAGATGTATGGACCACCCTTGAATTTTTCCAACGTAGCTTTATTCAATGCTGGAGCTCGATCTGTCTACAGTGAAGTCATCAGTCATGATAATTTTTGTCCAATCAGATGCTTCTCATAGAAAAGCACTTGCATGGTGACCCTATGCTTCTCTATGAGAAACATTTATTGAGAAACTTTTGCCATAATCAGAAGCTAAATTTGCCACCGTCATGTGCTCCATGACGTCAAACATGAAATCTTTAAAAAATCAATGGTGTTTTTTTCAGCCAAATTTAAACATTGGTGTTTCTCCGATATGGCAATGTTTTAAATTGGCAGAGAAAAGAGAAGGCATCTATGCACCAAAACCACTACAGGAACATGTAAACAATTTGGTGCTTAGAGTGTATTTTTAAGTGAAATCATAAATAGATGATACCTCTGAATTTCTTTTTTTTCTTTTTGCGAAGCATACTGTATACCTCCTTATATAATAAAAGCTAGTGCTGCCCTATATATAATATGAAGCACTTGTAATACTTGGTATCATTACTAATAATACGCCAATAGATTCTAAAATAAAGTGGGAAAATGCTATGATATATCTTAAAGAAATATGATAACTGTTTGGAAGATAAATGGTACACCTATTGTATACACATCCACATGTATCTGTATAGGTTGACAAGCAGGATAGCCATCTTGTGGCCAAGGCTCATTGATAATTACATTCTAGCTAGGCCTGCACTTGAAATATATCATAAGAGAACCAAAGCAAACACTATATACACAAATATTGCCCATTATCAAGATCCAGAGTTAGTAAGACCAAGAAAAAATATACTACAACTACTATAAGATACCATAAGCGACATGCAGCACACATTAGGCACAAATGAGCTAATAGTTGACACATGAAGTTATTGGCCTAGAAGTTTTATTCAATTTATATTTTTTTAAAAAGAGAAGATTTTTCAGATTTAGTGAAATTATAATAAGTAAGGGGTGGGTATTTCAGAAAAAAAGAAATTACGCAGATGATCTGGAACATGTATCAGGAACTCTGGAGGTAGAAGCCACTTCTTGATGCTGGGGAGATTTGACCATAGGAGAAACACAATTCAAGAACAAAATTGTAAATGGTATAATGCCATCTTCAAGCATGGCTTTAAGAAGAAAAACCCACAGCACAAGGTGAGTGGATGCACAGATATAGGAGAGATGAGGTGAAGAAACATAGGAAGCTTAATGGTAGACCAGATTACAGGAACCAGGGAGTGTCAAGCTTAAATATGTTTCATGGACACAGTGCATGTTCAAAAAGAAAATACACAGAGGATGGGGAAGTAATATGGAAAAGGGTTACCAACACCAGCTCCCTCTGGTGGCTGTTACATAAACTACAAAAATAAGTGAAAGAAAACAAAATAGAAAGGGGTATAGTAGAAATGAAAAAGAGATAAAGAGTGATATAGACACAAACATAAAGTCTGGTAGTTTTACTGAAACAGAGGAAAAGGGACAGTGTGCCCCTGTACATATTAGAACATAATACAAAACAGTGATTGGCATGCTCAAAGGGTCAAGCAAAAATATACTACAACCAATGTATGACACATGTCCACAAACAAGGATGCGATAAATAAAGACAATATTTCAGGTTTAGTTTCCTTATTTATTTAAAACTGCAAGCAAAATTAATATTTACTTGCAAGGACTGCGTACAATGTTTGTCTTTTTGTGTTTCTCAGCCTTGATCAAGCCATGAGTCATGCCTCTTGAGTTCTTGATATCCGTTCCAGTTTCTGTACTTTGATTTCCATATTTGTATAATCCTACTTGTCCTTGTAATATACTTTGTTTTCTTGTGGTCTCATGTATTGTACAGAATGGACCAATGTCTTTGGATCTATTGAAGCTTTTTATAATGCATCTCGTTGCACAGACCAGTCCAGGTGAAGTAGACTGCTGAACATGACATCACAGGGATAGTAAACACACTTGGGCATTTGGATTTCGATCCATTCATTAATTTGTTCGCACCAAAAAAAAAACAAATAACTATATGATCGAATTACACAATAGACCAAATTACTAGTTAATAAAATGTGTCCATGCATTTTGGTTTTAGTAAATAATTATATATTGATACACTACATGGTTCCACACTCACTCCAGTATTTGACTTTCCACCTATTAGCCAGCAATCCAGAGGATGGGGTAAGGATTAATGGCTGCCCCACAGCTCAAATATTTAGCTCCTCATGTGCTGATGAAAAAATGAGAAGCATGGTTTTACCATATTCTCCCTTCCCACAGCCCAGGAAATGGAGTTCGGAAGAGGACATACACAGAGCTAGCAGTGTTCACATACAGGGGATGTCTGAACTTACTTATTTTAGCAAACAAAATTTCTTTAAAGGAATTAAGAAGAACAAAATTGGCCTCCCAAAGATTTTCAGACCAGACCAAAAAAATAAATAAATAATAATTAAAGCTGAAAAAATATATACAAATATAAATATAATAGGTGTCCACTGCAGAGTGCTTTTTCATGTGTGTATTCATTTATTCAAATTGCTCCATTCTTACTTCATTAATATACATGGCCATACTTTAAGAAGAATACGTGGTGTGTTTACAGCAGGAGTGACCAAAAGGTAGATCCCTAGATAATTTGAGACTACAGCTCCCTTGTTAATTTGTCAATTAAAAGGTTGACAAAGTATTATGGTTGCTACAGTTTAGCAACATCTTAAGTAGACTTGTCCATTTGGTTTGAAATTAATTGTGATTTGTTAGATTTTTGGGAGATTGGTTGGTTGTCTGATTTCCTCGAACCCTGAAACGCTATATAGACAAATAAAGTAACAAGCGAAATGGACAATGGATGAAACCAGTTTGTCAATATTGATTGACAGAAAGATTATTGATGAATAGGGGTTGGCTACTAAATATTGATTTTATTCACAAATCAGGTGAGTAGTTACTAAAAATGAGGAGCAATAGAAAAAAAATCTGTATTTTTTATAAATATCTAATAAATAAATATTGTTTATTTTTACTGCTTATCCTCTTTATTCCACTGTTGCTTTTTCTCACTTGAACTGTGTAGAAATAGGTGCGAAAATGTGTGTATTGGAAAATATATACATAATATTTATATTTTGCAGTTCACTGATTGACCTGTATTCATGTCCTTTTGGTTCATTTGAATTATTTTCCTAAAAAAATCACATGGACAAAAAAAGTCCAACTCAAAATATCATATTGGCGAATCCTGATTAGCTCCCAAAAATTTTTTTTTACCGGATTAATTGATTCTATCAAATCAAATATTTGTACTGTGCACAAATATATTATATGCAGATGTAACTTGTGGGTTTGCACTATTACAACTATGTGTCTATCATTAAACATTAAATCAAACTGATTGTGTCTTACTGCAACAAAGCAGTTACTGGTCATAATTCAAGGTAATGCAGATGATATATTTTGAGTTTCTCCAATATGTTAAGCTATATACTGTTGTATTTGTTACTTATCCAAAATAAACCTTCTTGGTTCAAGACCAATATGAGAAAAAGTAAAAAACAACCAACAATATTGTACCTTATACACCTTAATATATATGCAAAAGATACTTATCAAACGAAGATGAATACAGCCTCCCTCAGATCGCTTCCCAGCTAGCGATCAACTTGACAGCAAAATGTAGAAAAAACAACGAGGGAACCGGCTGATAATCTCTACAAAAGTAAATAGAGAAAATATAGTGTAATACAGTTTACAGTATAGACATTGTGCAAATTGAAATGCACTCACTGGATTTTGGACAAATTGAAGCTTGTAAGGTGCCTTCCCCGATAGTAGGGGGGGCTAGGGAAATCCCCTGGATATTTTCACTCCAACACAGGACTCCGGGTGAAGTTTGAAAAATTGGCTTTAATTCAATATTAAAATAAGTTTAAAAAAGAATAAAATAAATATAAATAAGGTCCTACGCGTTTCGTCCCTTTAACAAAATAGGGACTTCCTCAGGGACCACAATATTAAGAAACAATTTGATACAGTACAATCAAAAAACAGCCTAACAAATCCCCACCCGAAAAGTCCTTTAAATAGGGCTAATCCCTCATCTAAATTCAGTCACATGTTATCCTCAGACTCTCCTCATTGGTCCTCCATTAATAGGGTTCATCTGTTGCCAATCGCGGCTCCAAGTGTTCACAGCTGATTTCGGAATTGTTCAATAATCCTCCGACAGCTGCCGGCACGGAAGTGCCGTGCGTTCCAACTGCGTTCACTAAACCGGAAGTGGCATGCGTTCCAACCACGTTGACGGAACCGGAAGTAATATGCGTTCCAAACTCGTTGTTTTGCGTTCCATTTATAATCTGCAATATCTGGCCATAAAATACATGTAAATACTTCCACTCTTCCAATCAAAAGTCACTATTAGTGTATTAATCTTATAATTCATACGAGAAATACTATGCTATTCACCATATAAATTCAATAACTAAACATAATCCACTCTAATATACCACATGAATGTGATTTAATAATATCAATTAATCCCATATTTTTATGAAAATGTGATTTATATTCATCAGTAAATTTGTAATAAATGCCAATAAATTCATCAACGTGCTACTTTTTATGTCAATCATTATTTATTATCCTAAAAATTTTTATTTATTTTTTTTATTATTTTTTTTTCCCTCATTCTTCCTTTCTCTCCTCTCACCTTTTATATATACATATATGTAATGTATTACTTGATTTAATACTGAATAGTGAATCTTTTTGTTTAATACTAAATAGTGAATTACAATCATAAAAAACACACTAAATCCACTTCAACATTTAAACCTCCTGGTTCCAATGTCTGTAGTTTATGGATCCAGTAGGTCTCACGTTGTGATAGTTTTTTAACTCTATCACCCCCTCTCCAATCTGTTGTTACCCTCTCAATACCAATGCACTTAAATTTTGTAAAAGAAAATAGTGAACAATGATTACAGTGAACTGGGATAGAGTGGGTGGCCAAGTTCTTTTTGATATTATTGATATGTTCCATAAACCGAACTTTTAAAAATCTCTTTGTTCTGCCAACATATTGTTTGCCGCACGGACACTGCAGTAAATAAACTACATAATCCGTGCGGCAATGTATCTCTGTCTTAATGTGGAAAACCTCCCCTGTTATAAAACTAGAGAATTTATCCGTACGTTCTAAATTAACAGTGTGACAAGCTTTGCAAGAATTACAACCCCTAAAAGAATTATTACCCCTTGACTTATGACTGTCCTCATGATGTTTTAAGGCATAACTGGGTGCCAAAATATTTTTAAAATTTTGGTTTTTTCTAAAAATAAGTTTAGGCCGATCTGGTAAAACAGAATTCAATACAGGATCCTGTTGGAGAATCGACCAATGTTTTTGTAAACTTCTCCTAATTTTAACATGATTGGTACAGTATTGAGTTCTAAAAGTAATTGTATTATCCTGATGAGATTTAACACTAGGTTTGTCCATAAGGTAATTACCCCTGTCGGATTGTAAAGCCATACGGATTTCCCTATCCAATGTATTCTTTTTATAGCCTCTTTCAATCAATTTATCCCTAATGTAGCCAGATTGTGTAATAAAGTCATTGACTTGAGAGCAATTCCTTCTCACCCTAGCGAATTGGCCCTTGGCTATTCCTTAATGGCATTCTAGTTATAGTTGGGCCACATTGGATGTGTCATCCCTTTATACTATAATCAGCCATAAATTGGGATTGGAAGCAATTAATCACTTTATGACTGAAGACCAACATTTACCTCAGGATATCAAAGAGTTTATCTTACATTCAGTTAAATTTATTTTAGAACATAATTATTTTTTCTTTAATGATAAATTTTATTTACAAATCACGGGGACCGCCATGGGCACCAGGTTCGCCCCCAGTTATGCCAATACCTATATGCGGAGATGGGAGGATCTTACCATTTGGGCTGGTCATGACTGGAGGGAGAACCTGGTGCTCTGGCGGAGATATATCGATGACGTTATTATTATTTGGAAGGGGTCATTTTCTACTTTTCAATGTTTTGAAAACTATTTAAATCAGAATAAATATAATTTAAAATTCACTTCTGTATGGCATCAGAATGAAATCAGTTTTTTGGATCTGTCCTTAATATGTGATAATGATTCCATAAAAACAAAGTGTTTCTTCAAACCCAGTGATGGCAATGGATATGTTCATCAGCAGAGCTGCCATCACCGCCCTTGGCTTAGAGGAATAGCCAAGGGCCAATTCGCTAGGGTGAGAAGGAATTGCTCTCAAGTCAATGACTTTATTACACAATCTGGCTACATTAGGGATAAATTGATTGAAAGAGGCTATAAAAAGAATACATTGGATAGGGAAATCCGTATGGCTTTACAATCCGACAGGGGTAATTACCTTATGGACAAACCTAGTGTTAAATCTCATCAGGATAATACAATTACTTTTAGAACTCAATACTGTACCAATCATGTTAAAATTAGGAGAAGTTTACAAAAACATTGGTCGATTCTCCAACAGGATCCTGTATTGAATTCTGTTTTACCAGATCGGCCTAAACTTATTTTTAGAAAAAACCAAAATTTTAAAAATATTTTGGCACCCAGTTATGCCTTAAAACATCATGAGGACAGTCATAAGTCAAGGGGTAATAATTCTTTTAGGGGTTGTAATTCTTGCAAAGCTTGTCACACTGTTAATTTAGAACGTACGGATAAATTCTCTAGTTTTATAACAGGGGAGGTTTTCCACATTAAGACAGAGATACATTGCCGCACGGATTATGTAGTTTATTTACTGCAGTGTCCGTGCGGCAAACAATATGTTGGCAGAACAAAGAGATTTTTAAAAGTTCGGTTTATGGAACATATCAATAATATCAAAAAGAACTTGGCCACCCACTCTATCCCAGTTCACTGTAATCATTGTTCACTATTTTCTTTTACAAAATTTAAGTGCATTGGTATTGAGAGGGTAACAACAGATTGGAGAGGGGGTGATAGAGTTAAAAAACTATCACAACGTGAGACCTACTGGATCCATAAACTACAGACATTGGAACCAGGAGGTTTAAATGTTGAAGTGGATTTAGTGTGTTTTTTATGATTGTAATTCACTATTTAGTATTAAACAAAAAGATTCACTATTCAGTATTAAATCAAGTAATACATTACATATATGTATATATAAAAGGTGAGAGGAGAGAAAGGAAGAATGAGGGAAAAAAAAATAATAAAAAAAATAAATAAAAATTTTTAGGATAATAAATAATGATTGACATAAAAAGTAGCACGTTGATGAATTTATTGGCATTTATTACAAATTTACTGATGAATATAAATCACATTTTCATAAAAATATGGGATTAATTGATATTATTAAATCACATTCATGTGGTATATTAGAGTGGATTATGTTTAGTTATTGAATTTATATGGTGAATAGCATAGTATTTCTCGTATGAATTATAAGATTAATACACTAATAGTGACTTTTGATTGGAAGAGTGGAAGTATTTACATGTATTTTATGGCCAGATATTGCAGATTATAAATGGAACGCAAAACAACGAGTTTGGAACGCATATTACTTCCGGTTCCGTCAACGTGGTTGGAACGCATGCCACTTCCGGTTTAGTGAACGCAGTTGGAACGCATGGCACTTCCGTGCCGGCAGCTGTCGGAGGATTATTGAACAATTCCGAAATCAGCTGTGAACACTTGGAGCCGCGATTGGCAACAGATGAACCCTATTAATGGAGGACCAATGAGGAGAGTCTGAGGATAACATGTGACTGAATTTAGATGAGGGATTAGCCCTATTTAAAGGACTTTTCGGGTGGGGATTTGTTAGGCTGTTTTTTGATTGTACTGTATCAAATTGTTTCTTAATATTGTGGTCCCTGAGGAAGTCCCTATTTTGTTAAAGGGACGAAACGCGTAGGACCTTATTTATATTTATTTTATTCTTTTTTAAACTTATTTTAATATTGAATTAAAGCCAATTTTTCAAACTTCACCCGGAGTCCTGTGTTGGAGTGAAAATATCCAGGGGATTTCCCTAGCCCCCCCTACTATCGGGGAAGGCACCTTACAAGCTTCAATTTGTCCAAAATCCAGTGAGTGCATTTCAATTTGCGCAATGTCTATACTGTAAACTGTATTACACTATATTTTCTCTATTTACTTTTGTAGAGATTATCAGCCGGTTCCCTCGTTGTTTTTTCTACAATATGAGAAAAAGGCCTGAAGCTAGCTGAGAGGCTTTACCTTCAACATTTGATAACCTTTACCTGGCAAATGTAAACCCTCTTTAAGCCTCACTCTCTATAATTATTACACAAGCTTGAATTGCATGTTACCGAAAAAGCAAATTACTTTCTTAAACTATTCTATGTTGAAGCAGGTTTTCAGCTACATTAGGAGTATCACTAACTCCACAGTCTTTTTGTGTGTGATTTAAATAGCAGATGGGCAGGTTTTCTAGAATTTAGATTGATGGCTGTGTAATGGTGAGTCAGGTGGGAATATCTGTAATAATAGACATTACGTTACAATGTATTCTGATATAGTGATATATTAAATATGAATCTATAATTTATATTGTTTAACTGTTATGACAGTATTTAGATGATTGCGTGTCTTCAGACTGAGTTTAGCAGCCGGAGTTCTTGTAAATGTCCTTTTGTCTTACTCAATTCTTTTAAAGGTCGTTCTACTTAATGATTTCTTCAAATTCCTTTCTACAACTACATCAGAACATTTTCACCCTCATTTAGGTTTGATTGTTCCTGTATCTCTCGTGCAGAAGGAACTTGCTGGCATTTCGGATCTGCACTGCCCGTAAAGGGCAATCCAGACGTGGACCCCTTGCTCACGGTGCCTAGAGAGATATTGGCTATACCTCACTGATGATATCTTACAAGGTTGAAATGATCGTCTGGGGTTGCTGTATGTCTCGTGCAGAAGGAACTTGCTGGCATTTCGGATCTTGACTGCCTGTATGGGTGGGACCAGTCTGATTTGCTTCAGATATGTTCTCTCTGTAATGGCACAAGATGAGCTAAAACCAGCTTGAGATATGAGCAGGGACCCACCAACAGGGCCGGTGCAAGGATTATTTATGTACACAGGCGAAGATTATTTTGGCGCCACCCTCCACCCACCCAAAAGCATCTTCACATGTGTGCCCCTTAACCCACCTTTTGTTTCTTATGCCCTTTTTAAATGTCTTACCCCCTTTAGTGTATCTTATCCCTTATTTTTCCCCATTGTGCGTCTTACCCCTCCCTTGTGTATCTCTAACAACCCCCCTTTGTGTGTCTTAGTCCCCCCAGCCCCTTTGTGTGTCTCCTTCTCTCCCAGCCCCTTTGTGTCTTTTACTCTTACCAGCTCCTTTGTGTGTTTCTCTTTCACCATCAGCCCGTCTATCTCATCCAGCCCCTTTGTGTCTCATTTTCCTCTTCTCCAGCCCCTCTGTGTCTCTTTCACCCCCAGCCCCTTTGTATTTCCACACCCAGGCCCTTCTGTGTGTCACTTTCATCCCCGGCCCCTCTGTGAACTTTCTCACCCCAGGCCCATCTGTGTGTCTTTATCCCCCCTCATGTCCTTCTGTGTGTCCCATAATGTTCTTTCCCCCCCTCCCCTGTTCCATAATGTTCTTCCCCCTCCCCTGTCCGTAGTGTTCTTTCCCCCCTCCCCTGTCCCATAGTGTTCTTCCACACTCCTCCCCTGTCCCATGGTGTTCCTTACCACCCTACCCCCCTCCCCGTCCCATAGTGTTCCTTACCACCCCCTCCCCTGTCCCATAGTGTTCCTTACCACCTCCCTCCCGTCCCATAGTGTTCTTTCCCC
Organism: Pelobates cultripes; assembly: GCA_933207985.1. Classification (NCBI taxonomy): domain Eukaryota; kingdom Metazoa; phylum Chordata; class Amphibia; order Anura; family Pelobatidae; genus Pelobates; species Pelobates cultripes. The sequence continues at coordinate 326,264,382 of OW240913.1, forward strand.
CCTCCCTTGTCCGTAGTTTCTCCCCGTCCCATGGTGTTCTTTTCCCCCTCCTAAGTCTCCTACCTTTGTTGTAGCTTGGCTGAGCACAGCAGACAGCGGTACAAGAACTTCAGCTTCCTGTACCTGGCCGGACTGACAGGAAGTGCTCTCTCAGTGAGCACTTCCTTTCAGTCCAGCTGGGTACAGGAAACAGAAGTTCCTGTACTGCAGTGCGCGCTGCTCCACTCAGCCACGCTACGCAGAGTGCTGGCAGGAGGAAGCGTTGTACATCACTCTGCTCTAGTGCCCTCCGGGCCAGTGCGCCCTAAGGCGGCTGCTTGTGCTGCCTTATGGACGCGCCGGCCCTGCCCACCGAAGGGCAGGCTAATTGAGCTGTTGTCCGTTCTCACCTCTCTTGCTACTTGTTTTTCTCTCCTTAAGTTTAAAAAGCAATCCAGACGTGGACCCCTTGCTCATGGTTCCTAGAGGGATGTTGGTTATACATCACTGATGATACCTTACAAGGCTGAAACGATCATTTGGGGTTGCTGTATGTCTCGTGCAGAGGGAACTTGCTGGCATTTAGAATCTGGACTGCCCATACAGGTGGGACCATTCTGATATGCTTCAGGTATGTTCTCTCTGTAATGGCACAAGATGAGTTAAAACCAGCTTGAGATCTAAGCGGGGACCCACCAAAGGGCAGGCTAATTGAGCTGTTGTCCATTCTCACCTCTCTTGTTACTTGTTTTTAAATCCTCAAGTAATTTTAGAATTCTGTGGTTTCTACTTTGCATAGATATGTATCAGTCACTTTGAGCTATATTTAGAGTTATAAATAAGCCCAAAAGTCAAGATTTGTGTGTTTTAGGGTTTGTTTTGCCTGTGTGATATTATGTTGCACATGTCAAATAAATCTGTGCATATTCTCTAATCACTTATTGTTTGGTTATCCATGTTATTTCAAATATAATCACAGGCACAGATGTTCCATTTGTCTGGTGCCCCTGCCACTTACGTTCAGCTTTCTGAGACATGAATGGAGGATGCAGTGGCGGACCTAATGTAGAGTGGGTCCCCGTGCAAGATATTTTTTTGGCCCCTCTCTAGCACAGGAGTGGCCAAAAGGTAGATTCCCATCTGTTGTACAACTTCAATGATATACCAGCTGGGGATTTACCATTTGCCCACCCACACAGGGTTTTTATTTGTGAGAGGTGTGGGTTTGAAAGTAAGCATGGTTTTGTATGGAGTACATGTGTGCATGGAGGGATGTATTTGTATGTATAGTTGCCTTTGGTCACCAGTGGTGTACTTGTGTGTAGTGTTTGCATTTGAAAACAGGGATGTGTTAGTAAGTAGTGTTGGCTTTTAAATGCAGTGGTACATTTGTGTGTAGTGCTGGTATGTGAATGAAAGGGTGCGTTTGTATATAATTATGGCATTTTAATACGAGGATGTTTATGTATGTAATTGTAAAGGATCAACTGGAACCCCACTGGGTACCTCCGTTGAAGGATGCTCCTAGCGCTTCCTGAGGGCTCCAAGCACTCCAGCCAACACCATAGACTCCTTTAGAGAGCAAGACAGGAACAAGCTCTTACAAGAGCCTAGCAATGAATATAGCAAGGGAGTATGCAGAGCATAGCAACCCCTTGTAGCAGATTCCCCTAATAAGAGACGGCACTCCAAATTGAGGGTGAAGTAGAACTGACTGTACTGGCACATACAGCCTCTTTTATTCACAATCCACAAACATAGTACTGACCACAGGGTTTTGAAATACAACCAATCAATCCGTACAATACACACAGACCATCCCACACAAAATCCTCCCCTCTGCCTCTGATATGATTACTGAACACAATGGTTAATATAATTATCACAGGCAGAGAAATAAAGTATTATAAAACATATCACAGGGACCCCAAAACATGCAATAACCCAATAAAACCCCATGAACCACATATCCAAAATTCACCCAGATCCGTTCAGTAGTTTGGAAGATACAGTTTAATGCAGATTCCGCAGAACATATACAGGCTATAAGAAAAATAATTACTGTTGAATGTGTCCCCTGTTCTATAGTTTAAAACTACTGCACAATGTCTTTGTGTACCAAATACCGGCGAGATGGCACCGTGTAGAAAAGTCCAAACAGTGTCTGTGAGTTAAAATACCCAGTAACTCCACAGTATGTCCCCAGATGGTTCTTAAAGGGCCAGCAGCAGCATAATAAAATCAAGTATGCCCACATCAAATCCTAGAAGGGCAATACATCCCAGGGCCACAGTCAGGAGGCTGGCAAACAGGCCCCTCCAAAAACCAATGGCGAGGTTACTTTCGCCACAGTAATGTTTTGAACTTGATTGCAGGCGTGTGTTTGCATGTAGTATTGGTGTTTCATTGCTGGAATGTGTGCACATACACTGCCATACATACTTACACGGATATACATACACATTAACGCTCACACAGATACAAACATATAAACACACTAACACATACACACACTAACCCACATATAGATATGCACACTGAATCATACACACACACACATTGAAATACACACACTGATAGACAGATATACACTTACACATACACACAATGACATAGATACACACTGACACACACATATATGTCATAATCTTTATATTTGCAGCCACCCTACTGTTAACATGCCTTTTATGTGTGGGGGGGGCTTGACTGGGGCCCTGCTGATGGCTGAGTCTAATAGAGCTGGTGCGCTCCTTCTCCTTCTGGTGCGCTCATCCTGCATTATGTGGCATGCTAGTCAAAAAACAAAGGGAACAATATTTGAGAAACATCAGTGCATGGTTAATTATTAAACCTAAATGGTGTCATTCACAAAATCCTTCACGAACAAAAGGTGTACGCAGAAAATCACAGTTGCTATCAAAGCTAAATGAGGGTGCATCTAGCTACCTTCTTTTTAATTAATTAGTTGTTTATATCAATTGTAGCCATTGAAATATATAGATAGTTGGACTTCTGCCCAGGCCATATGTTTTTGAAACAGGCAAGCAACTCGGCTAAACGAGTGCCTCTCTGATGGTTGATGTAATTGACTATGGTGACATTGTCCAATCTTAATTAAACGTGATATAATGTCCAGTAACTCTGTAAATGTCAGAACATGGTTGTTCACTCATTTAAATTTTAAGAATCCTGACAGTCTCAGAAATCCAATGTCCTCAGTCAGTATGTCATTCCAGATGTGCTCCCCAACCTGTTTTCCAACATGCTTTTTCTCCCTGATGTTTTTAGTAAAATTTTCCAAATTTGTTTGTAATTGTGTCTCCATGGGTTGGTAGTCAATATTTTGATGGAAATCTTTGGTCAGTGTAATCTGATCCTTTAGCCTCTGATTCGTTATCTCAAACTGATCTTCCAATTTTATTAGGTATTGCATTAGGTTAAATGAACAATCTAAAAGTATGTTGTTCCATCCTATAAGTTTCTCGTCTGTATTGACTTTTTCTGGCATAGATATGTTAAGTCTCTTTTTTCCACATATTGCTTAAGGCTAGTTAGTTCCCAGAAACCCTTAATTTGTTCTTTATACAGATTTTGAGTCTTAAAGAACACTTCAGTGAAATCAGTCGGATTTAAGCTAGGTAGAGGATTTAATGAGAAAACATTGTTAACATCATTAGATCCAAAATCAAAGTTTGGTGATTGGGATAAATATGATGCCATAACAGTGTATTTGCTTAATATTAATGTGTGTTATACAGCTCTTAAAAACTAGGTATTGAAACCTTGGTGCTAGCTCCCTAAGAATAAACAGCTAAAAAAGAAAAAAGCAGAGCCTAAATAAGGGTATGAGACAGAGTAGTGGTAGGAAAAAATGGGGGCTAACCCCTTAATAGCTAACTGATATGAATGAAAAAGAAAAAAGAAAAAAACTACCAATAGGTGTCTCAACATCATGATCAATATTGTCACAGTTGGAATGAAAGTTAAAAAAATAACTTTTAATAGATATACTAAAAAGTAGAAATATGAAAAATAAATGATAAAAACAAAAAGCACAAGGCTAAAGCTAGTCTAGCTTAGGCTAAACACTGAACCCTCCAATAGCAAATGTGGCAAAGAGAGTATCAGTGAAAAATTATACTTTGTATATCAGAATATAACACTTGCAGCAAAATGTGTAGCAAGAATGATAGAGGGGAGCGCAGAGTGCATCTATACTCTAGACCAGGGGTAGGCAAGCTTTCAGCAGCACTGTGCCAATATAGGATTCTGATGTACCGTAGTGTGCCGATCCTATTTTTTAAAATTGAGGAGTGTATGCTGCCGTATTCTGCTTGTGTTATTTTTACTGTAGTTGCTTTGTATTGTTGTATTTGTGCATATATGAGCTATTATATTGTATATGTTCATTAGTAGTTTATGGTATCATGTATGATATATATGAATGTGGGCTGTGTATGTGGGCTGCTTGTGGAATTGTGTGTGGATGGATATGTCACATTGTGTGTTTGGTAGTGTGTGGGGGCTGTTTGGGGTATTGCATGTGAGATGCTGCATGCGGGATTGTGTGCATGTATGTGAATTGTTACTGGTGTTGCGTTTGTGCGGATTGTGTGTATGTTTGTGTATGTTTGTATCAGGGGAGGCTTATTCTGCAGGTCTCTGTATATCTAGCAGTGTGAGTGGCTTCCCTGGGTTCCAGTGGAGACCAGGCTGGCCAGGTACAGGTCAAGGACAAGAGTTGCAACAGCAGCTGCAGGCTGCTCTACTACAGTGTGGATTCCCATTCACAAGTGCTGGGAGGAACTGATCTGAGGTCACTTCCTCTACGTTATGCAATGCATAAATTGAGGATTTTCCTTCACCACCTTTTCGTATTAGCAGATATCTGAAGTTTCACTGAGACGCCTGATAGGCCAGAGCCTGTTTGGCTTTAGCAGCCTTGAGTGCCGTGGAAAGACACCTCGAGTGCCGTGCATGGCACTAGTGCCATAGGTTGCCTACCCCTGCTCTAGACCATGGGTCGTCAACCTGGTCCCTACCGCCCACTAGTGGGCATTTCAGGATTCCAGGTGGGCGGTAGGGATTTCAGAGATTGGGTGGGCGAGTGCGAGCCGGCTGTACCCCTGCGACCGGGTACCGCCGTCACCATTTGTGACCCTGGCCCACATGGCAAACCGCCGGGGCCGCTGTCCAAGGGGTCCATCGGGTGGCCCATGCTGTCAGGGCCATCCGATGGATGTGGAATGAGAGGGGGCCCGGTCAGCGCTGTGCGCTTTAGAGCTAGCAAGCTAGTAGACAGGATGGAAAAAAAACCGGATGCTTAGATGAAAGAGCAATTTCGCTGGCAAGATCGCGGCTGTGTTGATACAACAACAGAAGTTTAGCCGACTAAGCGTCCAGAGCTCCTGACGCGCGTGTTTCGTCTGGGTTACTCATCAGAGGGGAACTGAAAATAGGTAGGTATCGTTTTTTATATGTAAGGGTAACCAATAAGGCTAGGGGGGGCTTTAGTTTTCTCACTACTGATTTTTAACCCTATAGTTACTTCACTGTGGCAGTGTGACAATATCATGTTAATACGAAGAGTTGTTGCGAGCTAATACATTAGGATAGAGATCATTGATAATACAATGATCTGTGTGTAAATAAATAAATGATCATTAGTGTTAGGAATAAAAAAAGAAAAGGAATGAAAGTAGAAGATAATCTGGCTGTTTGTGATATGTACTGTGTAGATTTACAGCCAAGGATTAATAACTAATCACAGAATGAATCACAAATACTGATCTCATGGGCCATTCCTCTGTACAGAACTGTTTCATTTCAGCAATATTCTTGGGATGTCTGGTGTAAATCGCTTTCTTGAGGTCATGCCACAGCATCTCAATCGGGATGAGGTCAGGACTCTGACTGGGCCACTTCAGAAGGTGTATTTTCTTCTGTTTAAGCCATTCTGTTGTTGATTTACTTCTATGCTTTGGATCATTGTCCTGTTGCAACACCCATCTTCTGTTGAGCTTCAGCTGGTAGACAGATGGCCTTAAGTTCTCCTGCAAAATGTCTTGATAAACTTGGGAATTCATTTTTCCTTCGATGATAGCAATCCGTCCAGGCCCTGACGCAGCAAAGCAGCCCCAAACCATGATGCCCCCACCACCATACTTCACAGTTGGGATGAGGTTTTGATGTTGGTGTGCTGTGCCTTTTTTTCGCCACACATAGTGTTGTGTGTTTCTTCCAAACAACCCAACTTTGGTTTCATCTGTCCACAGAATATTTTGCCAGTACTGCTGTGGAACATCCAGGTGCTCTTGTGCAAACTGTAAACGTGCAGCAATGTTTTGTTTGGGCAGCAGTGGCTTCCTCTGTGGTATCCTCCCATGAAATCCATTCTTGTTTAGTGTTTTACGTATTGTAGATTCGCTAACAGGGATGTTAGCATTTGCCAGTGACTTTTGTAAGTCTTTAGCTGACACTCTAGGATTCTTATTCACCTCATTGAGCAGTCTGCGCTGTGCTCTTGCAGTCATCTTTACAGGACGGCCACTCCTAGGGAGAGTAGCAGCAGTGCTGAACTTTCTCCATCTATAGACAATTTGTCTTACCGTGGACTGATGAACAGCAAGGCTTTTGGAGATACTTTTATAACCCTTTCCAGCTTTATGCAAGTCAACAATTCTTAATCGTAGGTCTTCTGAGAGCTTTTTTGTGCCAGGCATCATTCACATCAGGCAATGATTCTTGTGAAAAGCAAACCCAGAACTGGTATGTGTTTTTTATAGGGCAGGGCAGCTGTAACCAACACCTCCAATCTCATGTCATTGATTGGACTCCAGTTGGCTGATATCTCACTCCAATTAGCTCTTGGAGATGTCATTAGTCTAGGGGTTCACATACTTTTTCCACCTGCACTGTGAATGTTTACATGGTGTGTTCAATAAAAACATGGCAACATTTCATTCTTTGTGTGTTATTAGTTTAAGCAGACTGTGATTGTCTATTGTTGTGACTTAGATGATGATCATATCACATTTTATGACCAATTTGTGCAGAAATCCATATCATTCCAAAGGGTTCACATACTTTTTCTTGCAACTGTATGTATCAGAATGTATATGTATCAGAACGTAACTGATATTGGTACTGTCCATTGTTGATATCAGATAACTCCAAGGATTTTCTAGGTGGGGATTATTGGGGGTGACTAGTTCTACATAGTGATTGTCATCCACCCCCAATATACCTAGATGTCGTTAATGCGAACAAAATCAGGATCATGTTTAATTGTGAATGAAGGGAGTAAAATTAAATTCTTCATTGAGACCATGAGGAGCCAATGTTTTGAGTTGATGTATCCATCTAGATTCTTTCTTTAATAATATAAGGTTGAAGTTACCTTTTCTTGTATTGAGATGGATGTGTTCCAGGATTTGAAAATTCAGATTAGTAGGATCAGTATTATGAAAATTTCTTACTTGATTTGAAAGTAGTGTAGAAATGTTGGGATTTGTCACGGAGTTGACATGTTGTAACCACTCACCTACGGAATTCTTGGTAGGTTTTTCCCACATATTGTAGTTTGCAGCTACAAGTGATGACATAGATAACTTTAGTTGTGCTGCAATTCATGAATTATTTGATTGTGTATGCTGTTTTGGTATTAGTCCATACTACTGTTTTGGATGGCAAAATATATTTGCAGGCTTTACAGTGACGACATTTAAACATCCCTTTGGATGATTGTAGCCAAGTTGAAGGTGGTTGTTGAGGCTCTTAGTGGCTATGGACAAGTAGGTCGCGTAAATTGGTGGCTCTCCGTTGTGTAATGCTCGGAAACTGTTGTAAATTTGTTGCCACATCACTGTCATGGGTAAGTATGGGCCAATTATCTGTAAAGATCTTGCGAATAGGGTCCCAATACTGGTCGTAAGTTCCAATACATCTTGTGATATGTTTTTTGGGCTGGCTCTTTAGGTTTCTAAAACAAGAGAATCGATCCATAAGTGAGACACGCTGAAATGCTTGTTTAAGAATCCTGTTGGGGTATCCTTGTTCTTTAAAGCATGTTCTAAGTATATTAGCTTCCTGTATGAAAGTTTCCTCGCTGGAACAATTCCTTTTTGCTCTTAGATACTGACCGAAAGGAATGCCAGCCTTGAGCTTGTATGGATGGTGGCTGTTCCAATGCAGTAGATTATTGCAAGAGGTTGGTTTCCGATATAATTCAGTTGTAATCTCGCCTCCAGGTGATAAGCGAATGGTAAGGTCGAGAAACTCAAGTTGATTCTCACTAATGACATGAGTGAGCTTTAAACCTATGTTGTTCATATTCAGTTTAGAAACCATCTCCTCAAAGATGGTAGTTGGGCCTGTCCAGAAAATTAAGATGTCACCTATGTAACGGTGCCAGCTGAGGATAAATTGATTGTAGCCAGATTGTATTGTTTCAGCCAGGATGGTGGTTTCCCACCAGCCAAGGTAGAGGTTGGCATAACTAGGGGCACAAGCTTTTCCCATAGCTGTGCCCCTAGTCTGCAGATAGTAAACACCATTAAAAACAAAAAAATTGTGGGTAAGAATGAATTCCAAAGTTTACATCAAAAATTTTATTTGAGTTGTAGTAAATTTCTGAGATTTTTCTAAGAAATGTGAAGTGGCTATTAGGCCAATATCATGAGGGATATTATTATACAACGCCACAACATCAAGGCTGGCAATGAGAGTGTATGGGGGTACCGTGAGATTTTCCAACATTAATAGTGTATGTTTCGTATCCTGTATAAATGATGGTAGTTCTATAACCAGGCGGTGAAGTATTTTTTCTAAGTACTTGCTAGGTTGTTCTGTGAGGGAATTGTTCCCTGAGACGATTGGTCTGCCTGGTCGGTTTGTAGGATTCTTGTGTACCTTAGGCAAACAGTAGAACGTAGCTACTGTTGGAGTGTTGTTAGGTAGTAGAAATTTGAATTCGTCTTGGGTTATTATCTCACTATCTCTAGCCTAGTTGAGTAGTTGTTTAAACTCCTGTAAGTACTTTGTGGTAGGGTCCCCTTGGAGTTTTTAATAACAGGATATGTCATTAAGATGGTATACAAAGTATTTTTTTCTCACTGATACTTAGTGATGTCCCGAACGGTTCGCCGAACGGTTCGCCACGAACGGTTCGCCACGGACTCATCATTGAGTAAACTTTGACCCTGTACCTCACAGTCAGCAGACACATTCCAGCCAATCAGCAGCAGACCCTCCCTCCCAGACCCTCTCACCTCCTGGACAGCTCACTAAGAATGCAGCTTCAAAATGGATGCTGTCCAGGAGGTGGGAGGATCTGGGAGGGAGGGTCTGCTGCTGATTGGCTGGAATGTGTCTGCTGACTGTGAGGTACAGGGTCAAAGTTTACTCAATGATGAGTCCGGGGCGAACCATTCGCGAACCGTTCGGCGAACCGTTCGGTGAACCGTTCGGCGAACCGTTCGTGACATCACTACTGATACTCTCTTTGCTACATTTGCTATTGGAGGGTTCAGTGTTTAGCCTAAGCTAGACTAGCTTTAGCCTTGTGCTTTTTGTTTTTATCATTTATTTTTCATATTTCTACTTTTTAGTATATATATTAAAAGTTATTTTTTAACGTTCATTCCAACTGTGACAATATTGATCATGATGTTGAGACACCTATTGGTAGTTTTTTTTTCTTTTTCATTCATGTCAGTGATGTTCCACCTGCAACAATGGAACAAGTATTCTGTTGACAGGAACCAGGTCTGTAACTACCATTGTAGTATAACCACAGCATCGTTCCATATCTTCATCCTCTTAGCAGAGTATAGATCTGTCCCGTTCAGCCAAGATGTTGGATTGCAGTGTTCTCGCCTTTTCTTTTGCACACAAGAACACAGGAATGGCTGCTGTGACAAGTCCTGGTACTTCCATCTGTTTGAATATTGCAGGTTCCTCATGAAACAAAGGTTTGAAATAGCCTTCCTTCACATCTCTTGGTATGACAATTGTCACCTGGGCAGAATCAAACAGAAAACTTTTAAGTGCACTGTACAAAATGTTTTTTTTTTTCATTATGTTTCCACATTACAGAGTTCACAGCTTGCCATGCAAATGAGCACAGATGGACATTGTCAGACTTCACCCTGCAATTCTGCATTTTCTACCCTTAGCAATGGTCAACTTTTTTAAAGGCAAAGTATGGGCTATGATCCCAAAGGATCAGTGACCAGAAACCGTTTTTTAGAAATAGGAATTAAAAATACAAAAGTGGGACTTAATTACAGATCAAAAGGAAGGGCTTCAAGAAGAGTACTGTAGTATCTTCCAGCAATGATCTCACACATTCTTCATAGCACTGTGTGGACCACTGTCAGGAATAGAGTTACCCTAACACGCAAACCCAAAGGTAACAGTAAAGGAACACGTGCTGGTCCTTAGAGTGGCCGGGTTAGTGCCTGAGAAAAATATATGAAATGTCTGCAAGCAGACAGAGATAAACGAGAAACAAGCAGAGGTCAGGATTTCAGAAATACACGGATTCGATAGCCAGGCCAAGATCAGGAAACAGAGAGCAAGAATAGTCAAACAAGCTAAGGTCAGATAACAGGAAATCCAATACCCAGTAAACACACTCTCAGGTAACAAGAACCATGACAGGGCAAGGAAACAAGGACAACCAGGAAGTATATATACCCTATACTGGGTAGTGATGTCACAAGCCTGTACACATCATCAAAAAGCGACACATGGGCTGACACTATAAAAGGAGACTAACGAGAGGGGTCCATATTATATATGATGTCATAATAAGGCCAGGAAGTTAGGGATGAATGTGTGTGCATCAGAACTCAGAAAATACATAATTTCTGTGATCGCACGGTGCCGCGAGGGACAGGTATCGTGACAACCACTAAATATAATCAGACAGTCCTGGCAGCTAATTTTAATGATTTCATAGGCAAATTGCACAGGAATTCTGAAGCAAATTTAATATTAACTTAGTGATATGTTTCAGCTTTTGTATGTTGTTCTTTAAGACTTTGAGTAAAATAGAAGTTTTCATCCACAACTGTTCTACAAAAAAAAAAAATTACTTTAGGGTTTCTGTCAGGATACAACTTTTTTAAAATCTTCCTAAATAATTCACCTCTTTGCAAGATTTTTCCATTACCTGTCCATAATATCGTCGAACAAAGTGGATAGAAAAGCTTTGATTGGATGGATTCTTCCATTAACTGTAACACCTCTTTAAACAACCTCTGGACTTCTTCATCAAGAAAGACTCATCTGAATATTCTTCATCATGAGATTAACTGACTGACTTAGTAGTGGCAGAATCCACAAAGATTTTTTTTAAGTAGCTCCAGATCCACTTCCCTATCAGACTGCAAGGATCTTCACTTCAAATCCATGAAGTATTGCAGCAAACATGATTGAAACTAAGACATAAAGACTTTCTAACTACTTCACAGGCATCTTTCATGCACAGGTTACACATTTTTTTTTATATCCATCTGGCAATGGCTGGTTGCAGCTTGTGATGTTTCATTTTTGTTGTAGCTTTGTCAGCAAGGTTCCATGGAGAGAGTGGTGTGGTCCCCAGATTCACTGACCAGCATACTGCTACCAGTAAACAACTTTTCCAACTGGGGTTTTATAAAATAAATATTGTCTCTATGCAAAATATATTGAAAAGCACATTCACTAATGGAACATCATGCACGCAATGACTGTGCTCCACCATAGGGACCAGTGTCATCTGGTCCTGTGATAAACACTTGAAATGCTCAGAACATAGTGCTGGAGTGTGCATTCCATAGAAGAAGAGTCTGGGAAAAAATCAAGGTGCCCACGAATCCAGCCTGCGAGCCACCACCACTTGAACAACAAACTAATCAACTGAATTTCATCAAACTGCATTTCGTACACCATAACTCCAATAGGTTTATTTATGAAACTCGGAATTCTAGCCAATTAGACTCCAGATGCAAAATGTGACCAATCAAAGTTAACCTGTAAAAAATCTCCATCTTAGTTATAGTCAAAGCTTGATTATATCCTGCAGCTTGCTATTTGCATAATATGCCTCAATTTAATATTTTTGGAGAAGCTTTTCTAATGATAGAATATTTTTGGAGAAACCTATAAAATTATTTATGTTAAAAAAAATTCCATATTAATATTTTTTTATATGTTAATAGATTTTTATAAATATTGTATATTTTTTATATTTTAATATTTTGAAAAAAATAATTTGAAAAGTTTATCCAAAAATATTAAATCGAGGCCTGGCTATCCAAATGACAGCAAGTTGCTAGAACATGTTTAGCATACAACATTGTTTGTGTGCAGATGAAAAACTACAATATACATCGAAGGCTTACACATTTTATCCTGAAATCTATGTTGAATAAAGAGAATACTTCTTAAAACACTCTATTGTAAGCACACAGCCTCCTAAGTAGTGTATTTTGATCTTTCCCTGTGTTGATATTATTAAGCGAGTCACAAGTGACTGAAATATAACAATATTAGAACGTGCATGTTATACTTCGCATAAATACAAATGTTTATATTTGATTTCTATTCATTTTGACTGTGACATTCGGAGCACATGAGGATACATCTGTGCTTCATAACAGATGTTTTATTTTTCTGTTGCCGGTCATTTTTAAAAAGATAGAGAACAACTTTGGTTAACTAAAATCTACATACACTACTTATTTAACATCCATTTAATATCTAGGCACTGAATATGCTTGCAAAATGTAGGTTAAAATAGCTTAAAGCAGAGGGCCTCGTAAATACTGCAGCTTGGTTTATTTTTAATTTTTTTTATTTAAGTCTTTAATTTGGTACTCATCAAGAGTTACTAAATCATTTGAATATTTCATTTATTTTTGTATTATATTTGAATGCATACATGCTCCTTGTAATGCACACATATAACTGCATACTATGGCAAAATTTGGTTTGACAGAATCGATTTGTCCAAATAAAATTAAATTTAGTTTGGATGGTCCACACTTCGGCTATGGAGTATTTCAGTTTGGATAAATTGTGACCATGCAATTATTTTAAAAAAAAACTATTTGGATGAACAAAAATGGTGTGGAAATGGGCCAATCATTGTAGTGTAATATAATAATATATAATAATATAAATATTTTGCAGTACACTGATAAGTGTATTGTCCTGGCATTCCTTATACAAGTGAGAGGTAGCAAAAAAGGGACTAAAGAGGAGCAGTAGTAAATCTATATTTATATATTTATGTATTATATATTTAGTGTATGTATATATATTTATAAATGGTTATACTGCTTCTCTTTTTGGTCCCTCTAATGACCGCTTCTCATTTCTGTGAAAAAATCGGTGAATCTGTAAATAAAATCAACATTTAGTGGCTGTCCGCCAACCATCAATCTATTTTTTTTTTACCATTAATCAACTCCAGATTGATCAAACAAAATGTCTCGTCCATTGTCTGTTTAATTTGTTTCATGATTCGGTCATATGGCGATTCAGAGTTAGGGAATTCGGATGGTCCACTGATCAGCCAAAATTTGGATAATGGTAGCTGGTTTGAAACTGAATTCACTAGTCTACTTTTAGCTGTTCAATGCGAATGGATTTTGGTCACAGAATTGATGCTTCTGACCAAAGAGGCCTTGTAGATGACTAATCCAAAACCAAATGTAAGCAAGAAGGATGCACCAAAACAGATGTTTTCTTACGTATGTGCATTACAATAAAATACACAATAGCTAAAATACATTAATATATTATTATTCTGTTATTTTCTGTTACAATAAATATATGCCAATTATTCTTCATTTGCTTAATCATTGTCATGAAAGGGTTAATATATATATATATATACACACATTCTTCAAAATAAACACAAAAATATATTTACAAAAAATACAATGAAAATAAATCTCTCTCTCTCTCTCTCTCTCTCTCTCTCTATATATATATATAAAACATATTTTAAATAGCATAGGCCTAATTTAAGTTTTTAGGGAAAGTCTAAAAACAGTGTAAAAACAGATTGCAGTTTTTTGAACTGTGGCACACAGTTTTCATCAGCAGATAAACGTATAATGAGTTCCAATCATGCTGCCCAACTATTTATTTTCTGGTTCCCCAATAAGTGCAGAATAAATACATCATTAGATAAACTTGTGTTGCACAAACTGAACTCAGGGCATCCAGCCCAACAAAAGTACTTCAAAATGAGGTACTTTGAGCGGAGTTGGCCAGCCCGATTGATGATTTCACTTCCTCCATGACATCCAAAATAAAAGCAGAGTTTTTTCATTTTTATTTAAGAGGACCAATACAGTGCATTAAAAAGGTTTGAACAATAAAGTATTTTTAACCTTTTTTTAATATCCTTTTGTTTTTGCCCGAATCTTACATGAGCATGCCATTTAACCCCTAAGGTCCGCAGACGTACTAGGTACGTAACATAGAAACATAGAATGTGACGGCAGATAAGAACCATTCGGCCCATCTAGTCTGCCCAATTTTCTAAATACTTTCATTAGTCCCTAGCCCTATCTTATAGTTAGGATAGCCTTATGCCTATCCCACGCATGCTTAAACTCCTTTACTGTGTTAACCTCTACCACTTCAGCTGGAAGGCTATTCCATGCATCCACTACCCTCTCAGTAAAGTAATACTTCCTGATATTATTTTTAAACCTTTGTCCCTCTAATTTAAGACTATGTCCTCTTGTTGTGGTAGTTTTTCTTCTTTTAAATATAGTCTCCTCCTTTACTGTGTTGATTCCCTTTATATATTTAAATGTTTCTATCATATCCCCCCTGTCTCGTCTTTCCTCCAAGCTATACATGTTAAGATCATTTAACCTTTCCTGGTAAGTTTTATCCTGCAATCCATGAACCAGTTTAGTAGCCCTTCTCTGAACCCTCTCTAAGGTTTCAATATCCTTCTGAAGATACGGTCTCCAGTACTGTGTACAATACTCCAAGTGAGGTCTCACCAGTGTTCTGTACAATGGCATGAGCACTTCCCTCTTTCTACTGCTAATACCTCTCCCTATACAACCAAGCATTCTGCTAGCATTTCCTGCTGCTCTATTACATTGTCTGCCTACCTTTAAGTCATCAGAAATAATCACCCCTAAATCCCTTTCCTCATATGTTGAGGTTAGAACTCTATCAAATATTCTGTACTCTGCCCTTGGGTTTTTACGTCCAAGATGCATTATCTTGCACTTATCCACATTAAATGTCAGTTGCCACAATTCTGACCATTTTTCTAGTTTACCTAAATCATTTGTCATTTGGCTTATCCCTCCTGGAACATCAACCCTGTTACATATCTTAGTATCATCAGCAAAAAGACATACCTTACCATCAAGACCTTCTGCAATATCACTAATAAAAATATTAAAGAGAATGGGTCAAGTACAGATCCCTGAGGTACCCCACTAGTGACAAGTCCAAGCTTCGAATATATTCCATTAACTACAACCCTCTGTTGCCTGTCACTCAGCCACTGCCTTACCCATTCAACAATATTGGAATCCAAACTTAAAGATTGCAGTTTATTGATAAGCCTTCTATGTGCAACAGTGTCAAAAGCCTTACTGAAATCTAGGTAAGCAATGTCTACTGCACCACCCTGATCTATAATTTTAGTTACCCAATCAAAAAAATCAATAAGATTAGTTTGGCATGATCTCCCTGAAGTAAACCCATGTTGTCTCTGATCTTGAAATCCATGTGTTTTAGATGTTCAACAATCCTATCCTTTAACATGGTTTCCATCACTTTCCCCACTACTGAAGTAAGGCTTACTGGCCTATAGTTGCCCGACTCCTCCCTATTACCTTTCTTGTAAATGGGCACAACATTCGCTAACTTCCAATCTTCTGGGACTACTCCTGTTAACAATGATTGGTTAAATAAATCTGTTAATGGTTTTGCTAGTACACCACTAAGCTCTTTTAATAGCTTTGGGTGTATTCCATCAGGTCCCATTGACTTATTTGTCTTTACTTTTGACAGTTGAAATAGAACCTCTTCCTCTGTAAACTCAAGTGTAATAAATGACTCATTTATCCTTTTTCTCAACTGAGGTCCCTTTCCTTCATTTTCTTCTGTAAATACAGAACAAAAATATTCATTGAGGCAGTCAGCCTGACCTTTATCCTCTTCTACATACCTTCCTTCTTTTGTTTTTAATCTAACTAATCCTTGTTTTACTTTTCTTTTCTCATTTATGTATCTAAAAAATGTTTTGTCCCCCTTTTTTACTGACTGTGCTATTTTTCTCTTCTGTGTGTGATTTGGAAGCTCTTATAACTTGCTTAGCCTCTTTCTGCCTAATCTTATAGATCATTTTGTCTTCCTCACTCTGGGTTTTTTTTATAATTCCTAAATGCTAACTTTTTGTTTTTAACTATTTTGGCCACATCTGCGGAGTACCACAGTGGTTTCTTGAATTTTTTGCTTTTACTGACAAGCCTAATGCAATTTTCTGTTGCCTTCAATAGTGCAACTTTTAAATAATCCCATTTTTCTTGGACTCCATTTAAATTGCTCCAGTCTGATAATGACTCCTCTACCCATATTCTAATTTTAGAAAAGTCTGTTTTTCTAAAGTCTAAAACTTTTGTTTTTGTGTGGTGTGACTCAGTCACTGTTCTTATATTAAACCACACTGACTGATGATCACTGGATCCTAAACTTTCACCTACAGTAACATCTGATACCAAATCTCCATTTGTTAACACTAAATCTAGTATGGCCTCTTTACGTCTGACAAAAAACGGTTCCAGCGCAAATATGAGCACTAGAAGCAATCGTGATTGCTTCCAGCCGCTCTAAGGGTATTACAGCGATGCCTCGATGGCACCCGGCAGGGTAGCAGAGAATCGGAAGCCATCGGGCAGGCTTCCAAATCTCTGCCTGTGTGCTGATTTCCTCGAGGCACTCAGTGAAGACCCCCTAACAAAAAATAAATAAATATATATATATATATATGTATGTATATATATAATA
This sequence comes from Pelobates cultripes, assembly GCA_933207985.1. Lineage (NCBI taxonomy): Eukaryota > Metazoa > Chordata > Amphibia > Anura > Pelobatidae > Pelobates > Pelobates cultripes. The sequence goes on from OW240913.1 coordinate 326,281,404, forward strand.
TATATATACATACATATATTATATCTATATATAATGTCATACTAAGTGTTATTTTACATTACTATATACATATATTAATATAAAAATACACTTCTAATTAAATTACAAACACATATATATATAATATATATAATAACTATATGTATTGTGTATATATTATTATAAATTAGAAATAATAAGTAAATAAAAATAAATAAAACAATGTAAAAATAATTTAAATAAATGTTACAAATTATATACATATATGTATCTTTATTCTAAGTGTATTTTGATATATATATATATATATACATATATATATCAAAATACACTTAGAATGAAATTATATATATACCTATGTATATATAAATAAATAAAAATAATACAAAAAATATAAAAAATATATATTTTTTTTAAATATATATATATCCATATACATGATTATATAAATAATTTCATAAATATACTTGTAGACCTCAAATATATAAATATGTATATATATTTAAATTCTACGTGTATATTTATGTAATATTTTTACATAATTAGATAATTTTATTGATATGATGAAAATAATGGTATATTTAGAGAGATCATTTAATGGCGAGAAAAACTGTATATAATATGTGTGGGTACCGTAAATGAGTAAGAGGAAAATTACAGCTAAACACAAACACAGAAATGTAAAAACAGCCCTGGTCCTTAACGGTAAGAAAATTGAAAAACGGTCTGGTCACTAAGGGGTTAAACAAAATATGAAACGCACAGTGCTGTGTTCACATCTCACATACATATACAAGAGAAAACATGTCTGAATGTGTGGTTGTCTGTTTAGGTGTTAAAGAATGGTGAAATATTAAAGAAGAATTTAAACAAAATAGATTTCCTACGGAGAGACTTTACAATAAGGCTTTAGGACCAATAAAATGAATAAACATAGAAACTGTAATCAATATCAACAGCTAAAATGGACAGCTTCCAGGAGACAAGCTACAAAAGAGAGTATTCAGGAGCCAGAACTGGTAAGCAACCTAGACGGGCTCGGTATTTTAGAACAGGCTTCCCCAAACTCAGGCCCTCCAGATGTTGCTGAACTACAACTCCCATGATTCTCAGCCTATCTATTTAATTCATAGAATCATGGGTTGTAGTTCAGCAACATCTGGAGGGACGGAGTTTGGGGAAGCCTGTTTTAGAAAGAATGCCAAACAAAAATGGCCCGATGGCCCACAGTAAGGATATAGGAGAACACGTAAAATAAAAAACATCATCACGAGAAATATTTCAGTCTCAAATCAAGTTCCAGCATAGTCAGATAATCCTGTAATTACTGGACCCCGAGAGCTTCTTTCTGCAGGTGTCAGCGGACTGATTAGTACTGGACTCCATGGGTGGGAGGTAGACTCGTTGGGCCCGTGGTGTTGGTATGGGAGTCTGGGTCAAGCCCAGTTTGCCCAGAACAGAGTTCAACTCTCCTACATCAAATACTCACATCTCTCTGTCATTGTTTGAAATTAGCAAAGTCAGTATTACAGACCATTTGCAGATAAAGCAGCATAAGAGGGTGAAGGAATCTCCTACAGAGCAGCATGGTGGAATGAGGTGCATCAAAAAATAAAAACTTGCGTCATCCCCTCAAACTGATAGTGAATTCCTCCCCCCATCTTTGTAACATTGAAAGGGCAGCAGTTGCTGAATTAGTCATGCTTTCACAGACACAAACATACCTAATTTGCAGCTCACACATCTCACACAAAAGCATCTACTAAACCAGTGCACCACCAGTGGAATAGATAGCTAAAATGTCCAGAATATACTTCAGGCTAGACTCTTTGGGTACTCAGAAGAAAATGAGCAAAGGTCTATTAAGGGGACATTACATGCACCCAGGCCACTTCATCTCATTGTCGTATTCTGGGTGCAGTGTCCCTGTCCCCTTAACTCTGCAATGTAGAATATTGTAGTTTCAGAGAGAGTTATCAGACAGGCACTAGAGGCAATTTTCAGAGTTTCACAGAGTTTGACTCCTTGATGCAAGGCTGGACGTTCTCACGCTTTGCACTAAATTAATGCTTTCATATGCGAATTAACCTACTTATCCTCCCTAATACACAAGTATGTCCCGTCTAGGCCTCTGCACTCCGCCGAAGACCTACGTCTATCCTCTGTCCGTACTCCCACATCTGATGCTCGCCTCCAAGACTTCTCCAGCACTGCACCTTTTCTGTGGAACTCCCTTCCCTTCTCCGTTAGACTTTCACCCAGTCTCCACTCCTTCAAAAAATCTTTAAAAACATACTTCTTCAGGAAAGCATATAATTTAAACTGTTAGCGGGTTTTCATTCTCCCCCTTTCCCCCCATGACTCCTCTCCTGCAACTGCCAAAAATAAAGTTCTCAGTGATTACTTTTCTAGCCACCTATTTCATTACCCCTACTTATACCCTTTGTGTCACTATACCCCACTCCCTCTAGCATGTAAGCTCATTGAGCAGGGCCCTCAACCCCTCTGTTCTTGTTTGTCCATTACAATTAAGTGTCTGTTAGTCCACCCATTGTACAGCGCTACGGAATCTGATGGCGCTATATAAATAATAAAATAATAACAATAATGCTATAGTGTTCCTTTAAAGCCTCACCCAGCGATCTCCACTTTTTTGTTGTGCCAAAAGTTTATTTAAGGTATTTTGGTTTTAAAACCTACATTGACCGAGGCACCTTTTTGTTACTGAATGGAAACTGGCTGTGTGTTACATCTGACAGTTATATTAAATCCTTCTGATGACATAAACCTTCTGATAATACTACAAAATACATTCTAAAACACGTTTGCTTTTGATGTTTTTTCATGTGTCGTAGTGTGACATAGCTTCATATATTCGTTAAATAATTCCATTTAGCTTTCCTGAGCACAATCCTTTTTCTCTGCAATTGTGAAACGACTAAGAATTTTTATTTGCTCATTTAAAATATTTAAAGTTATATAAAATGTTATTTTTGCAAACAAGTGACTTTTATGTGGTTGTTTTTTCTTTTCCATCCTAAAGTTTAATACTAAATTAAACTACATAGTAAGACATTCCAAATTGTTTTATAAAAATCCCAATGGGAAATAATGCATGAAATGTCCTTCTCTGTACTATAATCATATTAAACATTTTAATACTCTATACTCTTTATTTAATTATCAAGTTTTAAAAAAGCATCTGTAATGCATTCAGTACAATAGTATACTTATTTCCTTCTTTTGCCGTACTGCCATGGACTTTTAATAATCTCTTTCTCAAAGAAACAAAATGAAAATGTGGTATGTTAGTAGTGAAAATGCTAGTTTATAGGTAATTCCTTACTTGAAACTCAGTAATTGGAAACAAATAATTATAAAGCCTTTATGTAGTAGTAATTAATTTAACAGAGTTTGTCATGCAGAGGGGTCGGTATACTAGATCTTGTCATCAGAACATCTTTCAGCAGGTGGTGAACACAACTGGACTAAACCTGCCCCATAAAAGATCATAGAAAATACATTGCTATTTTTGATTTATGAAATCAGAATAAAATAACAAAAAATGGTATAAGTGATACCTCTATTGGCTTATGAAAGAGGGATATTTTTCAAGCGTTTAGGACAATAAAGTCCGTTCTTCAAGCATGCATGTTGGTTGAAGCTCAGACATATTTATACATACACACGCACCATATCACTTAAACAATTTTTATCACTTTATTATGTATTATTTTAACTGACTTACACAATACCAATAAAAAACTATTTGTATGGTTGTTCTGTATGAGATAGAGTAGTGGTTTTCTAGAAATAGTTTCTAGTGGGAAACCAACACTTAGTGAGACCATTGCAGAGCTTGACTAAACAGAAGAGGCAAGGTTCAAATTAACCTATTCATTTTCACAATGGAGAACTGAACAGCACAGTTATAGTCTGCTGTCTTCTGGGGTGCTGCAAAGAAATAATAACAATAAAAATCCTTGAAAGGGTCAATTAACTTAGTTAGGGAATGAGCATGTAGCAGGTTGAGGATTTTTAAAAACAAAACACTGAAAAGGTGTGGGGTCCACTTAACCCCTATATTACACAGGGGATCATGATGATTGTCCCGACCTCTTCCACCCTCCGTATATAGATGTAGAGCTTAAGTCAGCTCCATTTCCTGTGTCAGAGAAAGTACTCACCCTTTTCTTTGACCACAGGAATTCGAGATGACTTAAGCTCCTTCTTTGGTCAAAGAAAGTCGTACAAGCGTACAGAAAATACATAATACATAAGACTAAGTAGTCCCTACTTTGTCTTATGTTTTAAAGAAAACTAGATCAGAAATAAAGAAAAGAAGAACAGATTCTGAGAGAGGAAGAGAAGAGGAAACAATAGGAGAAAGGTGAGTTTGGTGTGACAATGTCGCCGTAATGAATGGGGGTTCATAATATACTCCTACAAGTCAGGAAGTTCTCATTTTCTTTATTGTGCATATATATATATTTATCCATAAATTATACAGCCTGTCATCAATATTGTCATATAAAACTGCCTAAAAAAAAAAGGTTTTAATGTAGGTTTGACATATAAATATTTTTTCCCTCTGTTTTTTCCATCCTAAAAACAATACAATAATTTGAATTAACTTGAATGCATCTCATACCACTTGATACTTGTCTAGTCATATTATTTATTTCACGTATAACTATATTTAATTACTGTTGGACACTTTATTTTACTGTTCATACATTTTAATGTTAAATGGGAATCATTTGAGCTAATTCCACCAAATCATTTAGCAATTTTCCTCAAGATTAAGCTTTAATTTTTAAATTGACATTGAAAATTTTAAATAAATTAGCTTAAATAAAAAAAGCAAAAAATAGCATAAAAAGTAAGTACAACAAGAATATGCTCCATGGTTAGATCTGACTGCTTTAACTGAATTGTCCATTACACTTTGAATAGAGTACAAAATGAAAATAAATAATCCCCCCGCCCAACTTTGGAAAATGTATTATATTATTACTATTGAATTTATACTAAGAATACCAATTACATAGCTTTCATTATACAGACACAACACTCAGACCCATCTATCACTCCCGTATTCCTCACTCAGAACAGATTTCTCATCCATACAGATATTTTTGCGTCAGAATAAAACTTAAGTTAATCACACAGAAATTATACCATAACAATTAATCAACCTATCACACATTAATTATGTTTGTCTGCAGTAATATCTCCAAAAGAAATAGGGATTCCCTAAACAGTGCCTAGTATTTATAAAACAATGCATCCACCTCTCACAAAGCAGTCCTGACTTGGTCACTAACCCACCTCTTGCATAGCTACACCTTCACTTCTCCAAGTTTGTCCAAACAGACTCATTCACACCTTTCAGTTCCATTATAAACCTATAACCTTATAGGTGCTCACACTGTGCTGCCCTTTGTAATTATTATAACCAAACCAAAAGCGCTAAGGGGTAGATAGAACACTGGAGAAATATATGTGACGTTAGCTAAGCTGGTAATATAGATGGAGACTTTTTTAGCGAGGCTATTTTCGCCTAAATTTTATATTATTGTTTTTCGGAAAAAAAATGTGTTGTTTAGTTAGTAAAGTACCATAAAACATGCACAGAGAGTATCTCTCACCAGTAGCCATAAATTAAACTGGAGGCTATGCTAAAGAGGCACTCCCCTGAGTGCCTAAGTACAAGTATCAGTAAGCAGAAGGATGCACACCAAAAATATAATGCCAAATGCAAAAGTACATTTTTATTGTTACAGAGATAGCACGTGTACAATCCACCCAATATAACATATACGCAAAATATATACAAAAAAAGTCTAAACCACAAAATGATACTACTAATAAGTTACAGAAAGCCTACCAGAGCTGGACACGTGTCAAGAAGATCTCAATGTTTCGGCACTAGCAAGTGTGACTTATGTATCCAACTTTGAATTGTACCTTTTTCACCTCAGTTCGTGTTACATTGTAAATTAAATTTAAAAAAGAAAATGAAATTCAGATTCTTCTTTGGAATAACATACTTTACCACTTACATTATCTTTATTTTCTTGAAAGCATGTTATTGCAAAGCATCATGGGAGATGTACTTACACAGCATTTATCAAGCTATCTGTTGCCCTCCTCCCCCACCTTACCGTATGAGCTAAATTTCCCCTATATCTTTTTTTCATCCACTCTATTTCCAACATACCCTTTCTCCCCCCAATCACCAGCAACTAGCTGGCCACCCTTAATGGAATTACAGTTTCAGCTGTAATGTTTTAAGACTGTTCTCTGCTATGTTTATCTAACAAACCATGCTATCCTCCATAGGACTAAATTTCACCCATACATATAGTAATGATGTACAGTTGTTCAGCTGCATATGATAAAAAGCTTGCTGATTCCTGCCAACTAGATTTTTAATGACAAAACCGCAGTGCTCTGCACTACTTGAAAACAGAAAACTGCGCTCAAATAATAAAATAAAATAAAATGAAAAAAAAAAAAAAAAACCTTAACTTGCTTTGTAAACGGTAACATTCACACAGATTTCCTCTCTAAGGAAACCCACTATAACTGGCTTTTGGTTCAACTCATCATTAAAAAGAACAGTATTTCATGTATGCATTAACTCTTTCAGTGACTGGAGAGAATTCCATATACATTGCAAACATATTCTGTCCCTCTCAGTATCCTGTCCCTCTCAGTATTGAAAACAGCAGGGGTTGAATATAAAACGCAATTCTTCTGCGCAATTCTAAAATCAACGGTGGCATTTTTTTTGTTTCCATGGCAATTGATACATTTTCAAAACTGGTTTTAATATGTGACTGTTATGAAAAAGTTTTATATAAGAAAACACACTGTCGTTTTAAAAACCTTTACATTTACCAAGTTCTAAATCTTTGCATAAAGCATTTTTTTAAAGATATTTCTCTGTAGGACCTTTATTTTTTTTTTTCCTTTGAATGTAAGCTGCTTTAAGCAAGGCCTTCAGCAGCTTGTCCAACTTGTCTTGTAACTACTTGTTTGTTAGACCACCTATCGTACAGCATTGTGGAATACATTCTGCTTTATAAATAATAATAATAACAATAATAACATCTTATAATTATAGAAACAAAGAATGCAATGACAGATAGAAGCCTTTTGGGTGCACTGGGTGTGGGCTCAGTAGTATATTCAGGATGTGGCAGACCACATGGGTGCATTGTTTTTTATGTTCAATAAACAGTTATATTACTTTTCATCACTCTGAGACACCATTTTATTATTTTTTATATTTTCCTGGTTACCATCTTATTCCTTGGTGGGGATTATACCACCTAAGCTTTATTAACTAGAGCGAGGCACGCTCTAGCACATGTGAGTACGCTACTTTATACTCATTTATTATCTTTGAGGTATCCTTACATACTACACTATGTGGATTTCTATGCCTTTCTATGTGTTTTCTGTTTGAGACCATCAAGACGCTGACCACTTCTAATTAATCCAGAGACAGGGAAAATTCCGTCTAGGCGCACGAACAGTAGAGCTCTGTAGTAGCTCTGGCAAATGTGAGTGTACATTTATCCATTTGTTCCTTACTAACTGAAGTATCTACAGTATTACACTATTATTTTGTGTATTTTCTTTTTGAGGTTAATTGTTGAAAATACCACGATCATAAGGATCTGAGTACGTATATTCGTATCACAGTAAAGGCACGGTTTCCTTTTGTTTTCTTGTGCACTGCTCCTATTGTAGCACAGCCAAGCTGGGTGTACTCAAGTTCCTCTACCCGGTCTGTTGGTGGGTAGCACAACGCAGCCTTTAGTGAAGGGAGGGAACATATTCCACGAATCTCCATCCACCACTTATGCTGACAAACAGAGCATGTAGAGTATACAGACAGAATGGGAAGGTTGGAGGATGGATAGATATAATGGGGGTGGACAAAAGAGAATGGGAAGGAAAGACTGAGAAAGGGAGTGGACAAATAGAATTAGAGGTAAACATATAGAGAATGGGTGGTGGACATACAGAGAACGGTGAACAGACTGAATAGGCAGAATGGTATAGATTGATGTGGGTGGGTGGACCATAGCCACTACAATAAACCATGGTGACTTTGGTGCTTGGAGTGTTGGGGTGGGTGGGGAAGAAAGGGGAGGGGGGTTGCCAAAGCATAAATCCACCCAGGGGAGGAAATACTCTAGGTATGCCTCTGTGAGCCTTTCTAAACTACAAACACAGCTTTTGTGAGTTTTGATTGGTGCTGAATTATAACTATTCTTGAATTATCGCACTGTACTCATGTGTATTAAAAGTTATTCCATGCATCTGCAACTCTTTTTCAAAAAAGGTATTGTTTGTCATTACCCTTAAATTCCTAAATTCTTCCCCCTCCTATTCACGTTATGTGCTCTGGATCGTTCTACAGAAAATGTTAACCCATTTTAAGTTTCTATGATGTCAACCCTCTCACTGTTGGCTCCAAATCACATATTTAATACATTTAGTCTCTCTTGATGTGTATTATTTTACAAATGTCAGACCATTCTAGAAGCCTTTCTTTAAATTTTCAAGAGTGTTAATCTATATTCCAAATGACAGTGCGGTTAGTTGAAGGATTTCTGAAAAAGTTGCGGTAGGCTAAAAAAAATAATGGTTAATTCAGTAATACAAAAATAAATCAACATTTTACACAACGAGGGTTCTTTAAAAGCCAGTGGTATTAAATATATAAATAAACTGCTGTGTTGTATTGAACGCTACAACAATAAATACATGTCATTTGCATCTGGTATTTTATCTATAACACAAACCATACTTGCTCTTTGGAAAAACGTGTAGCATATTAGAGTAGAATGTGTGAAAGTTTGACAATGTCAGCATTAATTAAAACACTGATAGATGAAGATATCCACCCTCTGTAATCCTTTTGTTGTTGATGGGGATTACAAAACTGCCGGGCTGTGTTCATAAACACAATGTACAATTTGTTATTTCTTGCAGATTGTAGTTTGGCCAGTTTTAGCACTTTATACAATGTGTTAATGTTTTAGAAATAAAGGAGAATTGCCGTGTTTTGTAATATCCTCCGGAGTGGACTGACAGTTTATAGTGAAAGAAACGTGGACACAAAGAGAGCAAATCTCAATATTGCAAGATACTGCAATACTTCATTACTTTGTGTCTGCATTACTGGACTGATATAGCTACTTCAAACTACAGATCTGATAATAGTAGATAACAATTGCCTGGAATCATCCACAGGCAGAGAGAAGGATTAAAATTACACATGGCCTGTATTAGTTTGCCCCTTACCCATATATCAGGTAGGGTGAATGGTGTCAAGTATCTTCATGGTGCCTGTGCTCCAGACCAGCTCCTGGGCCCTAGGCAACTGCCTTAGGTCAATGCATGGTTAATCTGGCTATTAATAACCATTTCACATTGCACACAACATCCTGGACTGGCCAATACACTAAAGAGGTACATATCCAGTGGGTATCTGGGTTAGATAACTCTTTTGTTATTTAACACTTTCACTGGTTATCAAACACTTCAGTTACATGCCAAGCAGGTAACTGGGCAAATGCACATGAACCACTTAATTATAAACATGGTAGTCTGAGTTACATACTGCAAAGCCTTAAAATACCTTAAAACTGCATGACAAGGCCCACTAGTGCAGCTATCGAGAGTGACAAGGGCAGCAAAATGCAGTGTTGTCAAGAATACATATAGACATCTTGAAGCACTGCAGTGACCTGCTCTAATACGTCAAATCTAGGTGAAAAGTGCATGCAAAAGTACCAATAATATTACCATCAATCTAAATTTATCAGGACTTTCAATAAATCATAACCATCACATGGTGCAGTATATAATACATCCAAATAAACACATACATAGATATATAGGTTTTACAGTGACCTGCTCTTGGTAACAGTATCTGCAGTACCCACATGCATTATAGAATTACTTAGTTTAGCAAATGGCAGTCATAAATGGGCAGAAGACAAACCAGATCGTACCCAACAGATACCTTGTAAGGCACCACATCACACCTAGGGCCTGGGAATATTTGGCATAGTCTGATTTAGTCCATTTTTATTTATAGACTGGCATTCCAGCTGCGTCCATATGAATATCGATAGTGTGAAGTTTACTTGTCCAGGATTAGTTACAGTAAGATTTGCGTATTCGTCAGCTCACGATACTATCACCTAGTTACCATGAGCAAAATTCTACGTTTTGATTCTACTTGAAAGAAAACAATCACCAAATGGTCGGTCGTCGCCCCTGTCTATACTTCTTGTCACGCGCACTGACCATCTCTCCTGTTTACTGGCTGTGGTAAAAGAATATCTGATTTTCTTAATAAATTTGCCAGTACTACTGTTGTATGAGTAGCAGATGTTAACTCATTCATTCTCTAAACACACAAAAAGTACATCCCAGCACAACTGGATCAAACCCTTCCAAGAACAAAAAAAATGCATCTACACAAAATGTTGGCCTTGGGGTGGCACTCTTGCAATAAGAGAAATATCTGTGATTTGTTTACACATGCGAACATTTCCTCCCTCTGATCTCATTTGACCCTTAACATAATTTCATTTCTTTATTCTAAACACAGTTAATCACTAAAGTAAACCACTAAACACATGCTGCTCATCTTGCACCTCCCATGATGTTTACGGCAGACGAGAGAGAGCAGAACTTTCCAAGCATTGAGAAATAATTCTTGTTGAGTAGTTAAAAACATTTGTGTTTATTTTGATTTTTTTTATATATATATATCTCAAGTACAAGGACATTCACATAAGAAAAAAAAAAATAGCTTTACGATGCCTAGAATTGCCTCAAATTATCAAAAAAATTCCATGTGATTTTTATAGTCTGAGATTTTTTTTTACATTTTTTTCATCTTTGAACAAACACAGCATATTGTAGCATGTAAATACTTAAAGTATCTGTAAACTATGCTTGCTACACAGCATATGTAGTCCCTGTTGTAATCGTAAAAGTGCTTGTTTTTAAGTTGTTTAAAAACATTTTTGAAAAATATTTTAAATACCAGCTTATCCGAGATAAAATTAAATGTGAACAATGTATGCCATGATAAAAGCAAAAGAAATACTTTTATATTAAGAAATGCAAAATGATGTATAAGGTAGATAATATTCTGTTTGTAAATAAGACAGGATTTGACACACGTAGCACATTTATATTTATTTCCTTTCAATTGTGTCTTGGTTATTAATAGGATAAATTAATCTGCTCTTCATAGTATACATTTGTAAATGTATAATATGCCAGAGCAATCACTTATGGTGATGTCCTAAGTGATGCACTAAAATCTCCAAAAACTATTTATAGGACGACAGCAATCTTGCTTGTACTTGCTAACAATGCATCTGGTTCTCTGATTCACCCATTTAAAAATAGAGATCAGCTGGGGTGTTAAGAGATGTACCGTATATACTCGAGTATAAGTCGACCCAAATATAAGTCGAGACCCCTAATTTTACCACAAAAAAACTCGGAAAACATATTGACTCGAGTATAAGACTAGGTGGGTAATGCAGCAGCTACTGGTAAATTTCTAAATAAAATTATATCCACCAAAAATTATATTAATTGAATATTTATTTACAGTGTGTGTATATAATGAATGCAGTGTGTGTGTGTATAATGCAGTGTGTGTGTGTGTGTGTGTATGAATGCAGTGTGTGTGTGTATGAATACAGTGTGCGTGTATATGAATGCAGTGTGCGTGTGTATGAATGCAGTGTGTGTGTATGAATGCAGTGTGTGTGTGTGTGTTTATGAATGCAGTGTGTGTGTGTGTATGAGTGCAGTGTGTGTGTGTATGAGTGCAGTGTGTGTATGAGTGCAGTGTGTGTGTATGAATGCAGTGTGTGTATGAATGCAGTGTGTGTGTGATGCAGAGTGTGTTTGGTTATGTGATGCAGAGCCCTGGTGTGGGGTGGACATTTTAATTTATTTTTTTAAATTCTTCTTATTATTTTAATATTAATTTTTTTGTTATACTATTAATAGTTTATTATATTTTTTTAATATTATTAATTTTATTTTATTATTATTTAAATTATTATTTATATTTTTTTCATCCCCCTTCCCTGCTTGATACATGGCCAGGGAGGTGGGGCTCTCATTCCCTAGTGGTCCAGTGGATGGGCTGTGTAGGAGGAGGGCTGGCAGAGAGCTGTTACTTACCTTTCCTGCAGCTCCTGTCAGCTCCCTTCTCTCTCCTCCGGTCCGGTCAGCTCCCCTGTAAGTCTCGCGGTGTGAGTGCAGCGCGGAGCATTGCCACGGTAATCCTGACCCCACGACTCTCGCGAGACTTACAGTGGGGGCTGACCGGACCAGAGGAGAGAGAAGGGAGCTGACAGGAGCTGCAGGAAAGGTAAGTAACACCTCTCTGCCAGCCCCCAACAGGACCGCCGGGCTTGTAATGAGCCCGGCGGTCCTGGTCTGTATTATGGCAATGTAATACAGACATTGACTCGAGTATATACAGTATGTTTTTCATGATATATGTAGAAAAATCCACTGACAGGTGAGCTACAAATTATCTGGAAATACATTTAAAGGTTGCGATGTAAGTGTACATAGAATGTTATCAAAACAAAGAAGGAGTTAATTATTCTGGAGATCAAGTGTAAATCCAGCAATGGTTGTTCCCTATTCTATCAAATTTAAGGTAGCAGTCTAGTCACTATAATCATTACAGCTCACTGTACTTTTCATGATGCTTGGAATGTCCTGACACCATCTCCCAATAAGTAGTCAAAATTTTCCAAGCAGTTTTATATTTGCCTGGGTCTCCTGGCTCAGTGATGCTCTTCCCAAATCATGTGGACATTCCTGAGATGTTTGGGTGGACTTAATATGCTGAATGCGTCAGTTTATTCTCGAAGCCATATCATTTCATGCAAATGGGACAATATTTATATATCTATTGCAGAAGGGTTTCTTTGACTATAGATATATGGAATTGAGGCTGCCTAGGTTACCTAGGTTACTGTAAAACCATTTAAACATTCCTAGAACTCCTGGCACCAAGACCACTATATCATTCTGTAGTGGTTATGGAGAATGGATTGACAATTTAATTGATTGGTTAATTAATTGAAAGCTACCATTAACAATTCAGTGTCAAGTTACAGGTCAATATTTAGAGGAAAACTCAAATTAAGCAATATATATATACAGAGTGCAAGCCATGGTTATGGATGGAGTATACATTTCTCCAAAATTATTGCAAAATGTGATCTAATAGCCCCAGGAAGAAGGTTTGTCTATTTTAGTCAGCGATTCTGTGATTTAATATGGGTTTTTGAGGTGGAGCATTTGGAGTGAAGGGAGGGCCAGTGCTCCACTCCACAGTTTACATGGAGCACAGCAGGTGAGTAATCCAGTCCAGGAGTTCTGAATCACTCAGGTAGTTTCTCACCTGCTAGCAATGATGAGCACAAGGCAGCTATAAGATTTCCCTGTCAGGGATTCACAGGGAGAAGGACAAGCAGTGTGTGAGACTCTAGAAGAGTCTTCATATTCTGAAAGAGAAAATAAACATTTATTTGGAAAAGGTCTGTGCTAAAATTGGTGATCTGTATTGTTGGTAACGGGTAAGCCGCCCAACAGTAGTTTAGTAAAAACTGCCAGTTAGGATTTTCTTTTTGTTTGTTTTAGTTTTGTTTATTTGCCAGACCTCTTAATTAACAAAAGACTGAATTTACAAGAAATACTATTTTTTAAAATAATTCTTTATTTCTGAAGTGGAGGATGAAACACACGTTTTAGCAACGATAAATAGCTTGAGATTTGATAACAGTATGGAGAAATCAAGATATGCTGCCCTTTTTTTTTTCTTTTTTGTGTTTTTTGAGATAAAAACCTAATAATACAAGAGGAACCATTACTATAGACATGGTATTATATATCATAAAAGGATAGGCAGGTGTGGTAACTAGGCTTAACATGGTCAGGCATGGGCAGAAACATATGGCATTGTATTTAGCAATCTCCTGCCCAAAACCTTAGTCAAAAGATGGTTATACAAAATGCACACACACTTAATAAACTATGTTGGAGTAAATATTATGATGGGATCCAGCAGGTATAAATCAAGATCATCTTAACAGTAGCAGCTTAGCTGTAGAAAGGTAGTGAAAATGCTAGTGAGGAACCCGCCACTGAACCAAATACAGAGCTGTTATCTGCTGTATAACAAGAGCATCAATGAAAATAACATAAAGTTAGGAGGTATGCATCTAATGGTGATAGTGATCTGGAGACTCAGCCGACACGAGCCAATGGATGATTATAGCACCAGTAATGTTGAGGGCTTGAGTCCTGCTTATCCACACTTCTCCAGCCCCATACAGAACCCTGAGCATCAAACTCACAAGTCCCTTCGCGAGACACTACCATGTCTCGAGGCCGTCCGGCAGCTTTCTCACCTGAGGAGTAATGGCCTTCCGAGGGAGTGAGTGTTTGGGGGACTGTCCAAGTCCGGACCGCGGAACATAAGGATGGCAGTTCACAGTGGGACTGAGCTTTTGGCGCCAATGTGGCTTCTGGGGCGCATGCCTCCGCTTCTTCACTGGCGATGCAGTGCTAGAGCTTCGACCAGTATCCATGGGCTTTGAAGTTGTCTGATGCAAGAGAGACTCCAACAGGACCTCCACAGTTGTACTCAGGCGACAAGTAAGTTTAAGCCAGAAGCCGGCAAATAGCTTATCCAAGCTCTCAGAGAGAGTGGGTTGCAGGTCTCGAGATGCAGAGTTGCACTTGGCATCCGCCATTTTGTTCACTGCAGGCTGACCGAGATTTGTGAGAGATTGCCGGAGAATCGCCAATATAGCTAGGTACTGTTGTGTTCTCAAGTGCTCTATTCCTGGTGGGGACTGGGATATCCCCACCAGTCTAGGGGAGGAGACAGGGTAACCGCTTTGAGTTTCCCAGACATCTGTAGCTCCAGGCAGTTGAGCTTGACAGGCGTGTAGGCCGCAATATTTCGGGCCTCAGATTGCTGAAATGAACTCCTCAGTAGTCGGGTTCAGCAGGCTAGTCACTTGGGTGATTTTAGAGGGTGCTTCCACACTATAAAAGTGAGGGTTTTGCAAGTTGTATGGAGGAGCACACACACATGATGATCAGGCCCCACCCCACAAGAAATACAATTTGTGTGGCATTCATATCCTTAAGACTATTTGGTTATATGGTCCCAGGTCAACATACATACATACATACATTGAGATGTGTTCCTTTATAATTAAATATGAGCAACAATCTCTGTGATCCAACAAATCCATGCTTCTCTATAAGAGAGAGAAGTATTAGACACATACAGCGTCCACCATCAGCATACTCTGCTTTCTGAAACTGGAAGTTAAATTTATTCAGTAATTGAATTTATTTGAGTCAGAAGCCCCTAGTGGCTGTCTGAATGAGATTCAATAGAGGAGTGGAAATCTGAATGTAGTGAAACTAACCTCACCACTGGGTTCTGGAGAAGCCTGGTTGCCCCAGGATTATGGCCCCCATGTAAAAACCTTTATTTCTCCCTGCAGAAAGGCTTGTTCGTGCCTTTCTGCCAGGGCGTTCGGTAAATTGAATCTACCGAATAAACAGACGAATGACCGGACCACCTGGGTAAGGAGTGTGCCAGCAATTTACCCCCCAGAAGCTGCTGTTAACCGCAGCTTAATTGACGAACACCGGGTGGCTGTTGTTCGTGTAGCCGAGCACGTGGCAGCGGCCATCTTAAACTGCCGAACGGCCAGCGGTCTTCAGCTACAAAACTCTGGAATTGAAAACGGACACTTCTTCACGAACACCGCTGAAGCCGCCAACCTCCCTTCGTATATCTCATTCGCTCATACGAACGCCGGGCCATTAAACAGATGAACAGATCTACCCCAGATAGCTATGCCATGGAGACCATTCATATAATGAAAGACTATGTGGAAAGAATTTGGCTCCATGGCGATTGAACTGTGTGTATGTGATCTGAGCGCCATTCGATAATAATGTGCGCTCAGATCTAAGCTATCTGGGGATACGTTAAATGTGTATATTGCATTTATTAGTTATATATTTTTATGTATTTTTATTGCCACGTGAAAAATTGAGTTTTTCCTCTGTCCTCCGAGATAATTGAGTTACTTCCCAATTATCTCCAGGATAGAGAGGAGGGATCACAATGTGTATATGGGAGTGTTTACTGCTAAACTGTCCTGATTGGTTAATGTCCAATATGTGTCCCAGTTTTCCATCAGGTCCCCTAGGGGAGTGTCCACCTGGTGGAAGACCTGCATAAATACCGGGCAGGTAGCCCACATTAAACAGATCACCTGCTGACCCTCAATACGGAGCCTCGTCTCGTACTTGGGGGGGATATTCGTATGGTTTTACTATTTGGCTGTCTGGAGTGTAAACCTATTCGTATGGTTTTTCCTGTTTGGCTGTTTGGAGCATTCGTATGGCTTGGAGCATTCATATAGTTCCTCCTGTTCGGCGGATTGGTGTCTTTGGTAACTGACTTTGTATCTGAAAAGGGAATATCTCCTAAATGGCTTTTAACTGCTTTTATGACGGGGTGCCGTTACACTGAACATTACCGTTTCTCAGAAAGGGCACCAAGTATCAACTTATACTCTGGAAGTAATTGGAGACAGATCCATTGTCATTGCCTCCACTTTCACTCACATTCTGTTTACCAATTAACACTTTATGAGTCTTGCTGTAGAAAGGGACAGCTTGCTTCTTCAACACGGCTCCCAACCTCCATCTTTTAGACAGAAGTTTCTGATTATCTTGCCCTTATAAGTTATCCTCCTCCTAGTAAGTAGACACCAGCTTAGTAGGTGATCTCTCCCGAGAGACAAGTTCTTACGCTTATCCAAATGCAATGACCTTTTACCTACTAAATGCAGCATATATCCCATGAAACAATTATTTTCACACAGGTAGAAATTGTGTTCCATGTAAGCCAACCTCTCAGTTTATCTTACCACCATTTTGATTTGGACATTCCTCAAACCAGATGACTCTTTCCCTTGATGGGCGGCTGGATTCCATTATAAATACTATAGCAGTATTCCGTCACATTTTTTTTTCTGTCCAGTAGCATGATGGCAGGAGCTTAATTTGCCAAGCACTTACAAACTCAAACAATGTAATTGATGGCAAGAGAAGACACATGTTTCTAGTTTCCATTTGTTTCTTGCTATCACTAGATCACGGGAAGGAGATGAAAGTGAGAGCCCCAAATGCCTACGGGCAAATTAAATATACAAGAAGGACTCAGATAAAATCAATAGATTACCTGCTATGGTCAAATATAAGCTCAGAGGATAAATCCAGCTAAAGAACATTACTTTTATTTTTTTTGTAAAATTATATTCTAACCATGTACAATATTTTTAAATATTGTTAGAGGTTCTGGAATGTATTAATAATTGTACAACCAAACCAACCACTGGCATGCTGTTGTATGAAATAAGAAAAAAATAAATTAAACTTTGGTACGGAATTAATCAAACCAATACAACAGTGTGAAAAAGAAATAAAAGAAAAGAAAAAGAAAACAAAAAAAATGTTTGCCTTACACGACCCGTATTTCGCTTAAGAGATTAATGTATTTGGATTTAAATGCCTCGTCTTAAATTCTCCAGTGCTGAAAATTACTCACACATGTTAAACATTCTATTGATTGTAACTGTATTGATGGTCTAACATAAAGCAGTGCTAGACTAGTGAACATCAAGTACTGCTTGTCTCATTTATCTTACTGTGTACCAGTCGCTCCTCCACAATGATCTTTTGAAAATTTCCCATGCTGAGTTAAACACTGACACTTACTCCCATCTCACCTTAATCAAAACTCTTCTCAACAGAATATGTCAGAGATTAACTGAAATTGATGAATAATGCCTGTGATAATAGTTTATATGCACTCATCACGCATGATTCAAAATACTCTTGTGTGAGGTGGCAGCATCTATATTTGGACTTATCAGCAATAATTTACAGCAAGCTTAAAAAATGCAAGCGCTACCTCATTCTTAGGTCAATCCTAAAGAAAAGCATTTTTCATTTTAAACTGCACTGTATCATAATCAAAGTTCACTTCTCAACATTTATAAAAATGTACTGGAAACTTTAAATGCAATTAAAGGGACACCCTAAACCTAACTCAAGGATCACCATAACAAATTTACATTATTGCATATATTGTGAGAATCATACTCTGCACCCATTTACCATGATGAGATATTGCAGCAAATTGTAAAAATTGCTACAGCTATAGGACAACATCCGCAAAGCTGTAAATTCCTCAGTGTTCTATCATCCAGGTTACTTCTTAACTTTTGTCCTGAACAGCTTATGACCTCCCAGAGTAACTTTTGTTTCACAAACCTGTCTCTCGCTCTCTCTTCAAGGGCCACACTCTACTCTCACCTTCCAGTCCTGCTACTTTCCCACTTTGCCACTGGGTTGCTATCCCAAACTCTGCCCTTCCTATTGTATTTTTTTATTCACCATCTCCTCTAGATTATCAGCTCGTTTGAGCAGGGTCCTCATCAACCTCCTGTTCCTGTATCATTTTGTAATTGTTTCATTCAGGGCCATATTTAATGCAGGGCCAACGGGGCAGCTGCCCCAGGCCCAGTTACTCCTGGGGGCCCAAGGCCCATGGGCCCAGCTCCCTAAAACAATTTCTTTTTTTTCCTGCCAATGTAGCGGGGGCCCCACACTCTAAAAAGTCCCATTCGGTGTCCCATGCACTGTATCAGCATGGGTCTGGTCAGGCACTGTGGCCCTTTAACAGCGCGACCGGGCCCCTTGCTTTCTGGCAGCATGGGAGGAAGTAACAGCCACGAGTCACTTCCTCCCATAAATAGAAGAGTCAGGAGGGGGCAGGAGGATGGGGGGTCCTCACTCTCATCAGCCTCAGGCACCACACTGGACCCCAAGGAAAACACCCTCCAGCAAAAGGTATGAAACTGGAAGGTGAGTTTTAAAATGTAAATTTTACCTGTGTCAGTATGTCTGTGTGTAGGTGTCAGTATGTCTGTGTGTGGGTGTGTCAGTATGTCTGACAGTGTATGTATCTGTGTATGTCAGCATGTCTGTGTGTGTCAGTATATCTGCCTGTGTGTGTCAGTATGTGTGTGTGTGTGTGTGTGTGTGTGTGTGTCAAAATGTCTGTCAGTGTGTGTCAGTATGTCTGACAGTGTATGTATCTGTGTATGTCAGCATGTCTGTGTGTGTCAGTATGTCTCTGTGTGTGTGTCAGTATGTCTGTCAGTGTATGTGTGTAAGTTTGTGTGTCAGTATGTATGTATATGTATAATTGATAGGATATTTGGGTGTATATCCTATCAATTATACTGTTCTGCTATAAGGTTATCAGCTGGGAAATAACCTTGGAAAGCTGTGTACCTTTCAGTTAAGTTGTTGTGTTTTATCACTTTTTTCACGGGTGTCCGTGTTTTTGTATGTATGTATATGTGCCTGTGTGTCAGTATGTCTGTTAGCATGTCTGTCAGTGTATGTGTCTGTGTGTGTGTGTCACTTTGTCAGTGTATGTATCTGTGTGTGTCAGTATGTCTGTCAGTGTGTGTGTCAGTATGTCTGTCACTGTATGTATTTGTGTGTGTCATTATGTCTGTCAGTTTGTGTCTGTTTATCTGTATGTTGTCAGTGTGTGTATCTGTATGTAGTCAGTGTTTGTACCTGTACATCTGCATGTATGTCAGTGTGTATACCTGTGTGTCTGAGCACCAACATTAAATACAAATACACCCCTCCATTCAAACATCAACATTACATACAAACACACTTCTGCATTGAAACGTCAACACTACATACAAACACACCTCTGTGTTAAACACCAAAATTATATATAAACACACCCCTACATTCAAAAACCAACACTACACATAAATGCACGCGTGCATTCAAACTCCAACACCACATGCAAACACATTTGCACAAACCGACTCCATACAAAAACATGCTTACATTCAAACACATAAATATGGCACAGTGCAAAATACAACCATGCAAACATGGGAAATTGGTAGAGCCCCAGCTGTCAAAGCATTGTTGGCGTTGCATGACAGATAGGGTTCTACCTTTTGTCCAACATTGCAATTGGGGGGCCCAATAAAATTCTTGCTCCAGAGCTCTTTCTACTTTAGTCCCACCACTGCTTTGGGGTGGATGCCATGATTGCATTCCAGGGAGTAGGGGGGAAGGGGAGGGGGAGGGTCCGGAGGGCCCAGGTTACAATCATTATTTGAAGGATACTGTGGTGCCAGGAAAACAAAGATGTATTCCTGGCACTATCGATCCCTCTGCTTCACCACTCCCTCACGCCCCCTCCTACCTGGTAAATAAAGGGTTGAAAACCCTTTATTTACTTACTTTATCCCAGCGCCGATGTCCCTTGGCACTGGGTCAAAGCTCCACCCCCTCTCAGTCCCGTGCCCAGCTGGGTCTAATGCGCATGCGCGGCAAATGCAGTGTGCGCATTAGACCTCCCTTCAATGAGCTGAAGTGGTCTGGGGGGTCCCTTTTAAGACGGCCTTGGTATCATTTATTGTTAGTTTTCCCTCTATATAATATTGTAAAGCATTGCGAATAATTTGGGGCAAAATAAATGCCAATAATAATAATTATATATGTAAATGAGCGGTCAGGGACTTTGCTGATCGCTGCTTACAATCCAGTTCACAAAACTGTGACCTGAACTATGTGTCACGTTGGTTATGGTTTGCAGTAATGGAAAAACGCATTAAAAGTAAATGAAAGGTCTTTGTAAGACAACACATCAACTCTTCTTTCTACGCACATGCAGAAGTCTCCCAACACATGTCTCACATTTAAGGAAGTGCAAGACTGCCCTTCCTGCCCATCTGAGGAAGAAACACCTATGTGATGGAATGCTGCTGGAGAGGATGGAGAGTGAAGAGGCACAAGGGGTAGATTGGATGGGCTGAAATAAAAGTGGATGCATTAAGGAGGACTTGGGGGGAGGAGGAGGAGGAAGGGATGCAAAAAGGTGAGGCAAAGACATCTGTCTTTGTATGAGGAGAGGCACAAGTTGGAAGATGGAAAGATTTTTATGGTAAAAATATTTTATCTTCCGAGCAGTTTCACTTAGCTCATATGATGACGGGAACTGCCCCAGGTGTAGGCAGAGCCATGATCCACAGCTTAGGGAAATCTGGCCTTCATTCACCCGCAGACTCTCTGCATTGGGATTTAAACACACAAACACACTACATTCACAAACACAGGCCAATCAGCCAAATTTGCCTGTTTTATGTCCCCTGCACCTCTCAAAAGCCCTATGTCCCCTATACCCACTACAGACCATTTTACCCCTGCACTCTCTACAGCCTATATAACCCACTACTGATTATATCCCCTCTGCACTCACTACAGCCCCTTTTACCCATGCGCCTACTACAACTCCCATCATCACCTGCACCCACTAAAACCCCTATTATTCCTTGCACTCACTACAGCCCCTATTATCCCCTATACCCACTACAGCCCCTATTAACGATACAAGAAGTTAAAATGCAAGAAGGGTTCACAAATGCCACAGACCAAGAAGACACCGTCACTGAGAAATGATTAACTGGAGGTATGTGGTTTAGTAGATAAATGATGGGTGGACACTGACAAGATTACCCTTACTATTGAGACATTCTGACACTGTGCAAACTGATAGCTGCTGTGGTATAGTGCTATCATTATATAGAGCTTTTCGACCCATCTTGTAGGAAAGAAAATAACCCTGAAACATTAGAAACAGTGGTTTGGAGATTAGCATACAGTTTGTACTGTACTTTTGGGATGATGCTATCTGGCCTGGGGTTTTGCTTACATTAAAGGACCACTATAGTGCCAGGAAAACATACTCGTTTTCCTGGCACTATAGTGCCCTGAGGGTGCCCCCACCCTCAGGGACCCCCTCCCACCCGGCTCTGGAAAGGGGAAAGGGGTTAAAACTTACCTTTTTCCAGAGCTGGGCGGGGAGCTCTCTGCCTCCTCTCCTCCTCCGATCCTCCTCCTGGGCTGAATGCGCACGCGCGGCAAGAGCTGCGCGCGCATTCAGCCCGTCGCATAGGAAAGCATTTACAATGCTTTCCTATGGACGCTTGCGTGCTCTCACTGTGAAAATCACAGTGAGAAGCACGCAAGCGCCTCTAGTGGCTGTCAATGAGACAGCCACTAGAGGATTAGGGGGAAGGCTTAACCCATTCATAAACATAGCAGTTTCTCTGAAACTGCTATGTTTATGAAAGAATGGGTTAACCCTAGCTGGACCTGGCACCCAGACCACTTCATTAAGCTGAAGTGGTCTGGGTGCCTAGAGTGGTCCTTTAACTTTAACTGCTGTAGCACGTTGTCCTTTGTCATGAAATCACGTTTGTGGTACGTTTTATTAGCAGTGACCTGAATATCTACCACTAAGGGTTCTTCTTTGCAATATATTGAAGAACATAAAGTATTTAATATTTCAGTCTTTTCCTGGTCCTGAAGTACTAACAAACTTATACCTGATTTTAGTGAACCATGACGTTTACTCTTTTAAAAAAAATCTTTTGGGGGTTGGTTCTTTTTGACTATATATATTTTCCATTTTCTAGTCTATTCCATTACAATGTCTTTGACCTATAGGACTTAAATGCTTTAAATACCCTTCTCTTTTTATTAGTTCTTTTTATTTTTAGGCCTTTCCCATTTTGAAGGGAAAAACAAACTGATCATTTAAATTTTTTTTTAAATAATCAAGATCAAAACGGTGAATATTGGGAATGTTTTGTTCAGGTGTTTTATTTTTGTATTTTTTATCAGGTATAGTCACACCAATAACAGATACAGTGCTTAAAACAGAAAAATACAATGTATAAATCTAACGCGGTGTAAAACATTCCCTTTTTATAATATAACAGATATACTAGGAATCAACAAGTTATCATTGAAAGAACTGTTAGAGGCACATACAGCTATTCAAACAGAAAAACCTATTCAGTGGCAAATGTACAACAAAGTAGATATAGGTAACTCTAGCATAATAATAATAAAGAAGGGCAACAAAGAACATTCAATTACATAAAATGGCCTATAAGGGGAAGCACCTAATCAAGCTGGATGTGGTAAAAGCCATGCATTTGCTTTTAGATTGTAATATTTTTAGTTAAAAGAAAACAAAGTAAAAAGATCTGCAACCTGTAATTAGAATAAAAAAGCTAACACAAACACTTGTAGTTCATGACACCAGTCTTGGCAACACCTGTTACAATCCAGTTCCTAGGAACAAATTGGGCTACACTGAAGACATCCCAGTTGTGTTATGTATAACCTTTAGTGGTCGAGGATGAAGGCTGAATGCCTCTGCAGGTGTTTTGATCCGATGAGTATTATTGTCCTTCTTGACATAGAGAGTAAAGAAGATACAAATAGTCCATGCCGGTTTCTATCATCATGTGTGTGATATGTCAATGCCTCCGATTAAATATTGGTAAAATGACAATGTTTATGTCTTGAATTGGTATGACATCTTCCCTTTCAGATCTGTCATTACGCAAGAGTTGTCCAAAACAATTTGGCACCAAAAAATGATATCTCTAGGAGCAGATAATGGTGCTGGAGCAGGATTTAGATATCTGATACGCTTCATTCAAGACTAAGGCCTTATTCTGATTTGGAAGCATAAGGGAGGCAATAAAAATTTACTCTGGTAATTCTTCCATAGTAACAGAATCAGCAATGCCTAAATATTTGCCTTCCTACTATGATTGACCAATAATGTCCATTCTTAAGGTAAGGTCTTTGTGAAGGTCCACTGTAGCCAGGGTCTGGTGTAAGTCCATAATATATTGCTCCGCAGCTTTAACCCTTCCAGTTTGGGTTTGGATCTCTTCTTTGTGTAGGCTTTGGCAGTAAAAGATGTCTTGTTCTCCTAAGTGAGGTTCTGGATATCTTTTGGTTGAAGCAACATAATATTTTATGGTTGGTGGTTGCAAGTGATGCGGCAATGTAGGTTGTAGCTGATTCAGGATGTCTTTATTGCTGTATTTCTTCTCTGAGGAGTATGCCTCAGGAGGCATAAATATGTTTAAGTCCCTGGGTACAGGTAAGAAAGCCCCCAATATGTCTGGTACCTTAGCCAGGCACTTGCCTCAATTTGCAAGATCTACAGCCCATCATAGAGGCATCCGGGATTGCCTCCACAGTCAAGCACATTTATTAACAGTATTAGTTACATAGTTACATAGACTGAAAAGACAAACTATCAAGTTCAGTCTTTCTCATATCTGTTTTTGCTATTGATCCAAAAAAAACAAAAAACAAAACCAGTTTGAAGTACTTCCAATTTTGCAATAAACTAGGACAGAAATCCATCTTGTCCCCAGAATGGCAGTCAGTTCTCTCCTTGGATCAAGAAGCTATTACCCCACAAATGAAAAATTATATCTCTGAAGATTATGTTTTTGCAAGTATTAAAACCAGTTGCTGCTTAAACATCTGTACAGACTCTGATAAAACCACCTCTTCGGGCAGTTTAGTGATCCTGGCCCAGCATCAGATTGGTGTGACAGGCTGTCACAGTGATCTACTGCCTGTCAGTCGCTTCTGTGGGGCCACAGTGAAGCTCTTTTGGCCCCTGGGCAAACTGATCACAGTAATGACATGCCATGGCTGTCAACTAAGGCTCACATGATGATCACTCAGTCTAGGAGCCAATTCACTAAACAGTGCGTGGTTAAGGTTAGAATTAGCTAGGGTTAGGGATAATTAAGGTTACGGTTACTAGGGCTACAGGTATTTAGGGGTGATAGGAAAGCCAGTGCTACTTTTGAAGTCTCGGTGGATGTTGCCAAACACCCAAAAATACCATACTCAAAAAATAAATAAACTTTTGTAATCAATCAAACAAAAATTTAATTGTCAGCATCTTTAATCTTTAATATTTTTAGTATGAAATCAATTTAAAAAATTTTTTTTTTCGTTATCATCCAAGTAAATATGGATTGAAATTTTTAAAAAGAAAAGAAAAGGAAATAAATCAGTGAAAGTCAAAGAAATTTTAGAACGTAAAATGAACACTAATAAAGTAGGTGAAATATTGACGGGTATTTTCAGATGTGTGTATCATTACCACTTGTGGTCATTTTGTATTTTTGGGAGCCAACTCTATTTCTGTTTGAAAGGGCACTGGAGAATACAGTCATTAGGGATCAGATTTCTCTTGGTTCTGTTGAAAGGTTTAATATATTCTAAAGTCCCCCAAGTAATGACTTTTTAATTCTCGCAGTACATTAAGGATTGTACGTTGGTAATTGTTATTGGGTAGAAGGTGACTCTGTATATGTGATTACAAGCTGCAATCTTATTTACAGGATTTATTCATCATATCTTTGTGTCATTAACAACCACAGTCAAGCATTACATAATCCAGATAAATCGCTTATAAGGGGATTTTCCAATGGAAGAAAGATTACATCATTCAGTATAAAACTAGAACAAAGGTCTGGCTCGCAATTAGATTTCTGTTTGATCCACAGAGGAGACCAGCTTAGCTCCACAACCAGCACAACAATTAGTCATGCAGTAAGTTCTTTTAATTCCACGTGCATATTATATGACACATCTAATACCTAGATCTATAAAAGGTATAAAACCTTCACTTTCTATTTAACATGCTTCTTTATCTCAGCTATCTTTAACCATACATGGGAAGAAACATGAATATCTTCTGCAGTGTTCGGCTTCTGAAGGACCAAAATGAAATTACGTGGAAAGTCAACGTTAAAGAAACACTAACCTTTTTGTTTTGGAAAAGAGCACGGGGCAAACCCAAGTGTTATTTCAGACGTTCTGTTCTAATTTACACTGACACATGCTAATTTGGATCCTGTTCTTTGCTCACGTGTTGTCATAATGACATAGGTAAGATGACCACCATGCCGCTTAGTTTATTAGGACAACTAATGTATTTGACATAGCTGAATTAATGTTGCATAAATGCTCCTAGTAAAATGTGAAATATGATTGCTTTACAGTGGGGTCTCGGGTCAGACTCGAGATCAATGTGTCCTCTATATACTTAGTTCCACAGCCATATATTTATAACCATCCCAAAATGATCATATTGGCACACACCAGGTTGAGTTAAAAGGATATCTGACTTTTATATCAGTCAAGTGGCTCCTCCTCCATGAGCCACCCCATGCACTGCATTTTGTGGTATGGGGTAGTGAAAAAAAAAAAGAACACGGCAGTTCTAACTGTTGGCACCCCTGCACATAAATCCCCAATTCCTATACTCTCAGTTCAGTGGAATATGGTACGGATAATGGTGAAGGCCTATGTGGTCAAGTCAATGATCCTATTCCTGTGATAATTGGTCTATCTGGGGGAATAATTATATCTTTGTGAATGCTTGGCAAATGATAAAACACTGAAACTCTAGGGTGTTTGCAGAGTATATGCTCAAATTCTCTTTTGATAAGTTCCTCTATTTAAACCTTTGTCTAAAATATATCATAGTTCTTCAAAAACAAAACTCACTGGGTTATCAAAACTCACTGGCATATCATTTAATAGCTTATTCTCATTCCTATAATTACGGCTGTTGGCAAGTCTTCCTCCCTTGAATGCAGATCTAAAAACAATATTTTCATCCGTCCTTGGCTTCTTAAGGGCACTGGAGAATATAGTCATTAGTAAAAATTGTCTGATTGTTTATTGTTAGATTTTTTTTTAGATTTAGTGAAATTTGTTAACTTGTGTTCTAAATTTTTTATCCGCTACCCTTTCAAAGATTTTAATATAATCACCTTTAGAGTACACAGAATAAAAACGATTTTAGATGTAAATTTGTGTCAACATATTTATCAAAATGAATCTCATTATTAAATTTATGTTCTTGAAAAAATAAATAATTAATTTTAATTTTCTAATAAATTTATGTAAATCAACAAAAATGTCCAATTGAAAACAATTATTTGTATTGGCAAATTTTTGTGTTCTATTTCTTTGGATAGGGGACCAAAACATTTATCTGGTTTCTCTCTTGTTCCAGATGAGGGTGATCTCTCCCTTTTGCTTGGATATAAAAATGATCATCCGTATCTGTTGCTATGATCTAAATTGTGCGATCTGATTGGTCCCTGGGCGTTTGCCAAGAATATACTTTTTCAACCTTTTTATTCCAAAAATTGACATTTCTTTCTGGAATGTGTGTGCTGTGACAATAAGATCTCTGATTGTGTCTCCGCTTGTCTATAATAAAATCTTTATTCAAATTGCTTTTTAAATCTTTTCTAAACGTTTCTATAAAGAAATTATGGTTATTCCTATTTGTGTTCTATGGAAAATTCTTCTGAATAATCTATTAGACGATGACATTAAAACATCTTTATATTTTTTTCCTAATTTAATTTGATAATAATTTTGGAAATTATTTTTTTTGTTGTTTTTCTGAGATCTTTGTTTATTGTTACTATAACCTTCCTTCCTACCTTCCTCCATCCCTCCATTCGCACCTGGAAAATGGCAGTGGAGGTCTCTGATGGCGTCTGGCTACTTCTCTTCAATGGAGGTGGGTTAGGGTCGTTTTGTTGCACTTCTTTCTCTATTTTTATGGGTGAGTGTGTAAGGACGATTTTGGAATTGACAAAGGGGAAACCTGATTTTCTTTTCTTTTTAGTCCTTCAAATAAATTGTATGTAGCACTCCCACTGCACATTTGACATCTAGTTGCGCTGCCTTCATTTCTTTGTTGTTTGTACTTATTTTGTGCACAGACTTTTTTTGGGGGGTACTGCAGTCACCCTTCATCTCTCTCTATGATATCAGAGAAAGGGGTGAAGCCAGGTGTAATGCATAATTTTTCCTCCAAAACACTGTTATTTCAACATTATGAGCATGATTCAAGTCATGTTTTAATTCATTCCCTGATGATTAAAATATAGTGATTTGAGTGTACATTCAAGCAGAGGAAATCTTAAAGTGGCTGCAGTTCCAGTTTAGGGGTAACATATAGTAATGGGATCCCTAGTGACCTAGTGGATACAGTCATAACTAGCTAATTAAATGTAACCATTAGCCTATGTCTTATGAGTTAGGTATGACTGTATTCAGTAGACCACCTGGGGTCATTATTGGGGTCTTTAAACACACACATAGTCTGCCACAGTAGAAGGGATATAGTCCAACTTCCCGTTTAACCATGGACCACCAGGTTAATGGGTTTTACTTTTTATTTTTGTGGTTTAATTCCTCTTTTATTAAATACATTTATTGCTTTCTACTTTCACTATAAACATTACTAAAAAGCATGTAACTTTGCCAATAAAATTTTTTCCTTGTGCAATGCAAAAGCCATTTTATCAGAGATGTCCTCATGGACCCATACCATTCTTCTTTACAACATTTTTCCAGGTTTTCTTGTAGCATGTCTACTTAATGACAGGCAATCAATTCTCTCTTCTATTCCAGAAGCTCTGTGGCTAGAGCAGTTAATGTACAGAGCAGTTCCATTGATTGTGTAATTCCATAGCATGTAAGGGACTCATTTTTTAGGAATTCACGGTAGTTTCCTAGTTTAGGGGGAAAAAACTTCAATACGTTCAATATTTTTTTTTTTCCATTACATTTAAACTAATAAGGTTGTATTTTAGGAAAATAACACAAACTCTCCAGGCACTCAAGGTGTTCAAAGCCACAGGCAGTTTTAATAGAACAAAAAAAAGGAGCAGCAACGTTTCGACCTGCTATAAGATCTTTCTCAAGCTTGACAAAGACCTCTTAGCAGGTCGAAACGTCGCTGCTCCTTTTTTTGTATTATATGATGTAATCAATTGAACACATGATATGCATTGGAACTGTTTCTCTCTGCAATGGCACAAGTAAGCAAAAAATATTTTGGGCCTTAGCAGGGATTTACTGACGGTCAAGCTCTAGATATGCATATCTATTCAGATACAATTTTTGGGTATTAAACTAATTTTTAATCAAGAAAACAATAAAAAGAGAGAAGAAGCGAAAACTAAAAAAATAAAGCTTCCCCCTCCAATGCCTGTCCTCCATCCTCTCCATAAGAATGTTGTTGTTGTTGTTGTTGTTAGAATTAACAATTATGGTTACCTTACAATACTAGTTTAGAATTTCCATTCCAGTAAGGAACCAATTATATAAGTAAATTAATCATGGGTTCAGTTGCTCCTAGATTTTTTCAAAGAACTAGCTTGTAAAATATATGGCCCAGGGGCCTTGAATGGCTTTAATTATCTTGTGGCAGTTTTGATTTCCTTCTCTGTAATTTCTCTATTGAGAACTCTAAGTATCTGTTTCTGAGACCACCGGAAGCTTATTTTTTATAAATAGTTACATACAAATTGATAGCTTTGTGAAGCTCTGTCAACTATATTCTTGCCATTGTACATTTTTCTTGGAAAATGTCAAAAACTGTTCTCATATTCCCTTGGGGGTTTAAATGTATTTATTTAACTTTTTGCTATAGTTTGTTTTGTTATTAAGTCAAGTGATCTTCTAACCAGCATCATGCCAGCTTCCTTATAATATTGTTTGCCCATAACATAAAATATTAAGTTTCTGCGTCGTCTTGGTTTCTAGGATCGGGCCCAAAATTTAATTTGTTGGTGAATGTTTTTGTTTTGTTTTCTGTAAACTGTGCTGTTTCCCTTTTTTTTGTGTTGTTTCATATATATGTATCTGAATTTTGTTTTCATTAAATAATTTAAGATAATTAAAATTAAAGATAAATACATAATTTAAGATAATTCAAATTAACGATAGATACATCATTTAGAAAAACAAAAAACTCGCTCTATTTTGCTCTACAATGCATCCATCTATGAACTAGGCATCATGAAGCAGATAATTGAGTTACATAATTTCCGCTTTCAGACCATATTTGTCACGATTCCGGAACCTAAAACGCTAACAGGTCACAGAGAGGAAGGGTGCTATACCGGTCCTTAGAGTGGCCGGGCTAAGCACACTAAGAATGGTCAGGAGGCAAATCAAGTAAAGGGAGCCAGAAAACGAGAAACAAGCCAAGGTCAAAGGAGTGGAGAAGAAAGGATAATCGGAATAACGAGCCAAGTAATCGGTAACCAGAGAGCAAGACAAGAACACTATGCTACAGGTAACACAAGACCACAACAGGGCACTGAGGGACAGGAAAGGTAAGTATAAATACCCTTGGTTTAATTCTGATTGGATAACTTCCAATCAGAATTAACAATCACACGTGGGGGATATCTATACCTCCCACTGTGATTGTGGTACTGTTCCTTTAACGCCGGGTCACTCACGTGACCCCGGCGTTTACATAATTCATTGACCTCCCAGCGTGCAGCGTTATACATGCTGCCGCTGGGGGGCGTGGAGGACGCGGGCGGCGAGCGGCAGAGAGGAGACGCCGCTCGCCGACAGGTAAGCAGAGGGGAGACCGCGGGCGGCGATGGACTGAGGGTGAGTGCTGCAAGTGGCGTGCAGCCTCCCCTCCTAGCCGCCCGCGGATCCCTGACAATATTTTTTTATATCGCTTCACTGTAGTACATAGTGTGAGACGTATGTTCCTATGTCCGGTGCTTGTTCAAAGTCTATATTATAATAACTCTGCATAATACAGCCTTACAAAGAGAGTTTAGTTCCAATATGTCATACTCAAAGTCTGGCACGGGCCACATAAACAAGGTTTAAATTTATGTGGGCCGCAAAAAAAAAATACCTTAAATTTTCATAGAAACTTAGGTTTATTTTAAAAAGTACAGTATATAAAAAACAGCATCCCCCTCTAATAATTTAATATAATTAAAATATAAAAAAATTGTGAGAAATTAAGAAATGTTGTTATTTTTTTAGTTCTGCATGACATTTTAACTGTGAGTGTCATAATATTGTTAGCTTTTACTGCAATAAAATACACATATTTGTATTCAGTGATGTCTCACATTCAAAACAGTACCAACTATGTACAGGTTTTATGGTGTTTTGGGAAGTTACAGGGTCAAATATAGCATGTTACATTTTTCATTTTTTTTCAAAATTGAAAGTAGTTTCTATTTCTGCTTGTTGTATTTGGTCCAGTGTCAGAATAGTGTGGGGTACATATATGTACAGTAATTTGGTGAAAAGGCAAAAAAAGTTAATAGAAGAATACAAGTTCCCATTCATACTGTTAAAAATTCAGTAACTAAAACCAAGTAAATTCAAATTAAGTTGAATATTGATGCATTGGAATCTCTTTTTTTAGAGCACTATCCTTGCTGTCATTGACTGTCATTTCAGTGTTAAAAGAACACTCCAAGCATTATATCCACCGCAGCCTGATGTAGTGGTTATGGTGCCAGGAGTGTCCTGAATCACTCCCGAAGGAATCTGTCAAACTGTTTTAGAATGATTTAATATGAGCACTCCCACTGCAACCAGTCTTTTCAAGCGGGAGAAGTCAGATGTCTAAATTTACTTAAGCACGTCCGATAAAGGGACGTGCTCATAGGCTGACAGCACTCAGCTCTTTAAGCCAATCAGTGTGGCCTTGCAAGCCCTTGGTTAGCTCAGTGGAGCTAACCAGATTCCACCTGTCAGTTTTGCACATTTACTCATTTAATGAATTATGATTATCATACTTATCAGCATTAGCATTTAAATAGCGCCAGCATATAACATTTTGCAGAACTTTACATTTGATTAAAATGTGTTCTAACTGCAAATATGCGAGAAACTATTAAAAAATATTAACAAAAGCAAGAGGTTGTTCAAAAGAGCTTACAATCTAGAGGATTAATCCCATGTGTTGCATGGATGACTATGTTACTCTTAATCCTTCCAATGTAACTGACAATATTTAAACGATAAATCCCTAGTATATTATACTCCGTAAGATAAAACTAAAGATTTTTGTTTAAGTAATTCCTTGAGCCTTTCACAAATTGTAATAAAAAAAAAAGTTGGTTTAAGAAGCATATTGTATAAATGATTAAAATATAAAATATACGAAAAAAAGGTCTCTTTCCACTTTATTAAATACAGGACTTTGGTTTAGCTGCAAGGCATGGTCTCTCCAGCAGTTCAATAGTTTGTTGCTGTCAAAGGGATATATTTTGTAATTATTTCCATTAAGTTAGCCATCTGTAAATCTTTATTTTGTCAAGTTTGAAGGGATATAAATTGTGTCAAGTTGTACCACTGAAACAACTTAAGTGGAATAAAAATCCTTCTAACGCCCACATTTTTTTTTTTTTTTCTCTAACTAACAAATTGACAGCACTGGCATAACTTGTGTTACGGCATATACTCATAAAATTTCTTGTACAAAATATTCTTTAAAGAACAGTGTAAAATGCCAAGCAGTAAAAAATATACTTAATAAGGCAGTAGGATTTAAAATCAACAATTTCTTTTAAAGATAAGTACAAATCTAGCCTGAGGACACTATCCTCATTTCTACATGTAACATTTTAATGGAGGGTCAACCGTCAAGATCCACAGGAATGTTTGGTTGTCAAATTTAATAATAACTAGAGTTCACAGAAATAGCTATGTATTTTTTTTATAATAATAATAATAATAGTAGATGATTTTTTTTACAAATTTGCATTCTGGATTTTCAAATTTTCATTAAAATAGTTGTGTTCGGTCTGCCAGTTGTAAATGGTTTTGGATTGATTTTGAATTATTCTGACAAAAGTGGGGCTATGTATAAAAGCTGTTCTACAGCGAACGTCTGCGGGGCAATCATACTGGAGCCCGACAGAATGTTGCTGATGTCCTGTTTTTGAAATTCTAAAATTGCACTTAATGTTGATTCCTGAAAGTGTCTAGAGTTTTATGAGACAAACTCTAAATGTGTATCCACTCATTGTGTGTTGTGTAAAAAGAAGAATGTTGATTTTTAAAAATTCCAGACTGTTAGTTGACAAAACTAAATAAAGCTAATAGAGTTTATTGAGAGTAATAGACTAAAAAAAAATGGAAAAAAATGTGAAAGTCTGCCTTTAAGATGTAAAATAATTGCACATGAAACATACTGTGGCTAACTTCAACCACTGAGCGTTTGTTTAAAAAAAAAAAACTCAAACATGCTTTGAACACATTTTGCCATAACACAATCTACTGGCAACATGACAGCTTTTTTGATTATTATTTTTATAATTATATATATTTTTTATCCATCTCATTAACCTATTGACTGCCAGATAGTTGTGCATAGTATTGGAAGGCAATGTCTCAGTTAACTCTGTAACATTTAAAGAGTTAATTGCAAAGGAAAAAAAAACAGCATTTGGCTTCAGTGATTCCTGTATAAATTAACGTCAACTCCAATAAACAGCAAATCATGTTCGCTGTTAAAAAGCGGATATATACGGGAATGTGTTGCGTTGTTAGCCAAAAGAAATTGCTCTGTTTATAATTGCATGGAAATGAAAAGAGGGTAGGACATATTTGTGAGATGGCATCAGATTATTTTTAATACAAAAAAACTGTGAATGAAAACTAATTTGAGGGTCATAACACTATTTAATGAATATTTTCACCCCATCTTTCCTATATAAATAGATCTGTAGATATTTTTCACACGCCCTTAGTATAAATGATGCAAATCTATTGCAGAATGATA
Organism: Pelobates cultripes; assembly: GCA_933207985.1. Classification (NCBI taxonomy): domain Eukaryota; kingdom Metazoa; phylum Chordata; class Amphibia; order Anura; family Pelobatidae; genus Pelobates; species Pelobates cultripes. Next base: position 326,315,107 of record OW240913.1, read on the forward strand.
ATTTTGTTTTTTTATAATTTATTTTATTTATTGAAAGTTTGCGATTAACATTGACAGGTGAACCTCAATGATCAGCATCAAACTCTTCTCTCCTACATACAAAACACACAATTTAAATAAAAAAGCCCCCAGTAGTATCATATTATGAAACGAGACACATGAGTGTTGGTTCCTTGGATTACATAAAAGCCAGGAAGAGTCACATGAGTTAGCCCTCTTTCTGAAAAATGCTATGGAGTCTCGAAACTCCTTTGTGAGCAAGGAAGGGTCACTTTATACTTCTTGGTGCACTATAGTGTATATAATAGTTAAGTAGAGTGCCCAAAGCACCAGTTTTTAAGGTACTTGATTTAGTGGATTCCTAATCCTTATATGTAACCTGTCCCTTTCTGTGTGGAAGGCCTTTCCAAAAGTCTATGATCTCCACCTGCAAGATGTAAACAAATCCTTTCTGAACTAACACAAAATAAAATATGACAATCCAACAGCTGACTCTGGCTAATGTCAGATTCATTGAGAATATTATGTTCCTGACTCATAGTGCCCTAAATCTAGGAGATGGGAGGGGACAGAGAATAGTATGGGGACAATTTTCCTGGCTTGAGCCTGGTCTCTTAGAACTTTAATTTAATACATTTAATTTAATTAGAGCTTATAAACTTTATTGGAAGTTTATCAGCTTCCGATAAGCCCTTTTTTTTTTTTTTATAGACCAAATTACTGCCATTAAAGGCTTATCTGAAGCAGATAAATATTGGCTTGAATATTGAAACCGATACGTATATTTTATATTGAAAACATTTAATTTCTGAAACTTTTTTTATATTTTATTCATATTAAATTATGTTTTATATATACATATTGATGTGACATGAAAACCCTATTTCTCCTGAATAAAATCATAAATAATTAGTATGGGTGCGCTTAATATAAAAGAGGAAAATTTATGGTTTAACGAATATATTGCTCAAATTCCAGGTTTTGTTTTGGTTCAGAACTTGTACAATTGCCTCTGTCCTTAAAGGGTTAAGTAAACCTATACTCCTTTTTATGTTTGTTTAGCTTATCTGAATCTGTTTCTTGTGGCCAGTAAAAACTCTCAATTATTTGACTGGTGGTTGATTTCCATAAGGAAAATGCATACCAGTGTGAAACTTTTGATGGGGATAGTGCTTTAAAAGTTTTTTCTTTCATAACCCAAGTTAAGTGAAATGCAATCCCTTTGATAATGATGGGAACTTCACTGCAAAATGTCAGAGAGCATTAAAGGTCTCTGAAAGAGATTATTGGTAACTTAATCTCATTACTTTGCTCAAATAAAATTTAATACAAAAGTTAAATAAGTAAAACTACAGTCTTAGCTAGTAGAGTGTTGAGGTGGTCTGCCTTGGATGACGGAGGGGGGTCAGGGGGAGCACAGAGCTCTCACTAGAGTGGGTGCCTAACTATCAGCACATCATTGATGGGGTTGCCACGCTGCAGGTGCCTGCTCTATTGCTGTATTAAATGACTGTGTATGAGTCCGTGTGTATATTAATGTGTAAATATGAGTCTGTTTGTGTATGAGTCTATGTGTGTATATGTGTCCATGTGTGTTATTGTGTATCTGTATGCATGTGTATCAATATGGACAGTGTGTCAGTGTTTGTGAAATAGTGTATGTGGATCTGTGCATTTGTGTGTCAGTGTATGTGTGCATATTTTTCTGACTGTGTGTGTATCTCTTAGAGAATGTCTGTGTATATGCGTCTGTATGTATATCTTTGTGTGGCACTTTTTGGGTGTTTCTGTGTATAGTAATGTGCATCTCTATATGTGTATTGCAGTATATGTGTAAATGTGAATACTCACCTGTATGCAAACACTAACATTACACTTAAACACATTCCTGCATGCAAACACTAACACTACAAACAAGCACACCACGGCATTAAAACCCCAATATTGTACACTAAAGCAGACCTGCAGCCAGACACCAACACTATATACAAACACACTCCTGCATTCACACAATAACAGTAAAAAAAAACACCCCTGCATTCAGACGCCAAGACAATACACAAACACATCCCTCCATGCAAACATTATCCATACACACAAACACATTCCTGCATTCAAACACCATTTCAATAAAACATCAGCATTACAGACAAACACAAACTTTCACCCAGACACATACTCCAAACAAAAATAGGACTATATTCACACAGAAATACTGCACTCAAATATAACTTTGCAAGGATGGGCACATGGTAGATCCACCCCTGGCAAACCACTGTGGGAGGTGTACAGTAGTTGACGATCTGCCTTTTGGTCACCTCTACTTTACAAGGGTGGCCTAAACATTTTTTGCACCATAGACCTCTCTTCATCAGTTCCGCCGCTGGGGAGACACAAAAACAAAACCTCAACATGCGGTGGGGGGCAAAATACATTTCCCCCAAGATATCATATAGTCTAGTACACCTGTTGTGTTAGGGTTCCCAAGATATTTGATAAAACCAGGGTATTCTAAGAGGGCTTTCTCTCATCACATCTCCATACTCAGGTAGTGAAGGACCAAAAAAATGAGCTGCTCAAAGGTGTGTAAAATGGGGTCCTTGGTAGAGATAGAATGCAACCTAGTGATCAATGATCACTTCAGCATTAACCCACCATAAATACATTTGAGTACAATTTTAAAATCCTTAAGGGTTTGGAATGGGCAGGATTACAACTTTCCTGGCCAGAAATAAGGTAAAAATAAATATATAAATGTTTGGCCCAAGTGTGTGATCCAAGTGTATCTTACCACCTGTAAAGACTAGCAGAGTTCAGTCCACTGGGCCAAAAAAAAGGACCACTCTGGGCTTACTCATTTACATCGTTCAATAAAGAAGACTGTTTTTTAAACCTCTTATCCTATGTCTTCCCTCTACCCTAGCATAAATACACAGTGGACTTGCATTCCTGCCCAAATAGGCATGAAGTATCACAATCTAAGGGGAAAAAAACAACTTTGGGGTGAGATGGGATCATATTTGTGTATAAATAGCTCTTAAACTTAGTTTTATTAATATTGCAGTAATAATTAGAAATTTATTGCTGCATGGATTGAGCTATACATATGCGGTTACGTGTAGAATTTGGGTCTGCAGCCAATTCTGTAAAGCTGATTGATAACCTTACTATCACAGCTCCAGGCTATCTCCAATCCAGCTATCTTGCTAATATTTATTGTTATAGAAATGTTAGCAGGCGTTTTCAATAAAATAAACACATTAATCTTTCAGTGGGATTTCTCATGGCCTTTTTATATGAAAATTTACTCGCTATTTCATTTCTGAATTACATAGAAACTTGATTTGTAAACACAGCATTCCATTGTTAATCTGTCATCAAATATAATTATGTCAAGTAAAAAGAGAGCAATGGGAAAATTCCATACCCTTATAATTGAATTTAATGATGCACTTTGAGAACCGAGATGATTTAATATATGACTCAAATCAAAGCGAACAAGTAAACCACCTTGATGGCATTTCCAGAGTTAATAAGTTCAATGATGCTATAGTGATGATTGCGGAAAAATTAATTAATCAGTGTAGATTTCTTTTTAGGTTTTTTTTCAGGAGCAAGTACTTATGTTTTTGTCTTTTTTTTTTTCTAAATCTAAAAAGGAATCTATACTGCAAATCTTGTAGTACAAGTTTTGTGGTTAACCGTGAAACATGCTATGAGTCAAGCTATTTGGAAAAAGAACAGTAATTAAAGACAAATGCTATGACATAATCATTTTTGCACAGAAGAGAGGTATAAGATTAAATGTACCCCGGACTGCAGCTTAGCAAGTGTTATCTGTGATTTTTCAGTCATTAATTTATTTATTTTAACCTAATTTGTGCCATATGTTTTTTTATTTTTTATTTTTTTTATATATTCTTAAGCAAGGAGTATTTTTTTTCTTATTGCAGCTAATTTTCATCTCATGAACATTTACAACGAGCTTGGGAATGTCTTGAAGAGAGTTAGCCATGCCATAGAAAAGATTTCTATTTTCATTGGGAATAATTATATCTTTAATGTAATTTATATAGCACTAACAAGTGTATTTAACCATTTACAGCGGACATTATATGACAAGTGTACTGGTATCAAGACATAGGTCATTGCCTTGTGGAGTTTTAGTTAAAATAAATGTGTTCGATAAAGAAATAAAATGACTATGCCTTAGATCAATTATTATGCAAAAGCTGTGGTGCGTCAGAGAGGAAACTTGCAAAAAATCTTCTTTCTTGTTGATCAATTTGATGTAGTTCCTCACCCAGCGCTCTTTCAGTGTTTGTTTCTCTGGCTCTGCTTCTTCTCCCCAACTCCTCTCTGTTGGTGTCCCCCAAGGTTCAGTCCTTGGCCCCCTACTGTTCTCCATCTATACTGCCTCCCTTGGTAAACTCATTAGCTCATTTGGCTTCCAATATCATTTCAATGCAGATGACATGCAAAACTACCTGTCCTCCCCTGATCTCTTCCCGACCTTCTTGACTAGTGTCTCTGACTGCCTCTCTGCTATTTCTAACTGGATGGCTGCCCACTTCCTTAAACTCAACTTGTCCAAAACAGAACTTCTGGTCTTTCCTTCTACAGTGTTGCTACTCCCGTTTCTGTCTCCCTCCACGTTAATAGTGCTACAATCAGCTCCACCATGCAGGCTCGTAGCCTAGGTGTTCTCTTTGACTCCGACCTCTCCTTCACCTCTCATGTCCAGTCTATCACCAAATCCTGCTGCTTCCATCTAAAAAACACTGTGCGCATCCGCCCCTACTTAACGCCAGATGTGGCTAAGGTGCTGGTCCGTGCCACTGTCCTCTCTCTCCTTGACTACTGCAATCCACTTCTCACTTGTCTTACATGCTTCCAACTTGCCCCATTGCAATCTATAATGAATGCGGTGGCGAGGCTCATCTTCTTGTCTGCTTGCACCACCCACGCCTCCTCCCTCTGTCTGTCCCTTCATTGGCTTCAAGTAAGATATATAATTCTGATTCTTGCTTTCAAATCTCTACATAATGCTACTCCCACCTATCTATCCTCCTTAATACACAAGTATGTCCTATCTAGGCCCCTACGCTTTGCGGAAGACCTGCATCTATCCTCTGTTCGTACTGCCACCTCTGATGCTTGTATCCAAGACTTCTCTAGGGCTGCACCGTTCCTGTGGAACTCCCTTCTTTTTTCCGTTAGACGTTCACCCAGTCTCCACTCCTTTAAAAAATCATTAAAAACTCACTTTTTCCCAAAAGCATATCAATTAAACTATTAATGGCTCAACAAAACAACACACTAAGTCTTCATTGAATACTATTCTACCAATCTACTTCCCTAATACTTCCCTTACCTTTTGTGTCACTTTACCCCACTCCCTCTAGCATGTAAACTCATTGAGCAGGGCCCTCAACCCCTCTGTTTCTGTGTGTCAAACTTGTCTGGTAACAATTACAGGTTCGTTAGTCCACCCATTGTAAAGCGCTACAGAATTTGTTGGCGCTATATAAACATAATAATAATAGTAATAATATAGATGATATATTTACTGAACAAATTAGAACTCTATAATTGGCACATTACAAGCTATAACAATAGATGTTGCTGGTGATGGCACTGTGCTTGGGTTCTCAAGGCCCATGAGAGAGCTTTGAAAACATACTCAATGCCTTATTTTGGCCAAACAATAGTTCTACTGAGAGACAAGCCCACATGTGACAATCCCACCTCACAGCCCCCTACTCTCTCACAGCCCCCTACCTTCTCACAGTCCCCTACTCTCTCACAGTCCCCTACTCTCTCACAGCCCCCTACCTTCTCACAGCCCCCTACCTTCTCACAGCCCCTACCTTCTCACAGCCCTCTACCTTTCACAGCCCATCTAGCTTCTTACAGCCCAGACCCTCTCACAGCCTTCCTATCCACACTTTGTCACAGCCATCCCCACCCTTTCTCCCCACACGCAATCACAGCCTTTTTACAGCCCCTCCCACAAGACTTGTCACACCCTATCACAGCCCCCTCACACACCCTGTCACCTACCCACACACCCTGTCACCCTCCCACACACACTGTCACCCCCACACACATTCTATCATCCCCATACACACACTCACACCCCCTTCATACAATATCACCATCCCCAATTACTTTCAGCCCCCACACACTATCACCTCGTCACCCAGCTATATATATGCATACGAGCGTATACTTTTTTGGAAGAAGGTGGATCTTGGGTGAGTTCCCACACTTTCCCCCAGGACTTGACCCCTGATTTGTAATGCTTCTAGAGAATGCATCTTGCTAGAATAGGTTTTAGGATATTGCTTACTCTCCTCAACAGATATTTTTATGTAATTCGTACAGCTTTTGGCTAACATGCTAATATATGGTTTTAAATAGAGTAGACTTTTATGTGCCAAATTCCACAAGTTTACCATGGTATTTTATAAAAAAAAACAAAAACAAACAAAAAACATAAAATGGAATAAACCAAGAAACTAATCACACATATTTTGAGTATACTTCGACAGTATGCTTTATTTACTCTTCCCGTTCAATGCTATGATCCAATGTAATTTCCCAATTCATAATAATGTACTCCACTGCCCAAAAAGTATGAATATTAATCAGTGTTATTTAGATATACCCCAATGATATAATACAGAAAAAATGTAATTATGCATTTTTTTCCATTTGGGTATAAACAGAAAAACCAACTTGCAAAAGCTGCAGGTCTCTTGTTTGCTGCCTTTGCAAGCCCTGCCCTTCTTACCCCACCCAGACTTTCCCTGGCTGTTGATTATGATTAAAATCATAACTTTGTGAATCATGGCATTTGTCAAATTAGTCCATATTTGTTCTAAACATTATGTGGCCTGTAACCCCTATGGCGATCACATTTGTTTATAAGAGATATGATGATCAATGTGTTATGACAAGATTGCTGCTGGATTAAAAACTGCTTTTAATCAAGTGAGCCTCACTCTGTCATTAATGCTGGCTAGGGGGAACAGCTTCCGTGAGCTCTTGATATTCTTGTTGTCAGACATAATCAAATCCCATTCATTAACTTGGTGCTTGTTATAGTTCATAAACCCTAAGAAGACCTCCTAATAGAATGTGAGAATGCACAGTAACATTCAATGACTTGCTTGAGTCGACCTTCCTGAGCATGATGTACCAGGAATCTTGCAGCAATTACAAGCATGTATCAACACACAATACAATACTAAAACCTGACCTGCTTATTATTTGACTATTAATGATTATCTTTCAGTGGTGGATTGCCAGCGACAGGCAAGTCTGAGCAGCAAGGTGCTAGTCTAATCCCTAGATCAGTGCCAACTCACATGCCTAATGCACACACATGCATCTCAACTTTGTGCATTCTGGAATTTATTTCACATACATGACTGGTATGTGTGCACAGTATGTTAGTCACAGCACACACAATACAATAACATGGGATATATTTTACAGTATGTACATATTGTATGCTCTTAGCACATAGTGGAGAACCTGACAAATCGACTGATACCGAATTTGGCACCTTTCTGGTCCAGATTGATCACCTTTTGCGATCATCCCCAATGATACGCCTAGGAGAGGCGGCCACTCTCCAGACGCTGAATCGAGGGACTTTCTGCACATCCCCACCTCCTCCCTGGACCGGTTGGGGTTATTCTGGTCCCAGGAGACCACATACTGCATCTCCCCGGCCACTCCACTGCTGGGTGTGGAGGCGCCATGTGGCTCCCAAGATGGTGGCAATCACAACTGGAGACACAGCCACGATCTGGGTTGAAGCTACTCTGGCTACGCTGGACCTCATCTTTGCGAGATTTTGGTCCAGCGTAAAGGCAAGGCAGCAAGAAGTGCAGACACCAGGTCAGTGTACCTCTGACACGCGGGAGCACCTTACCTGTGCACACTGGACCACACTGTCCCCAAGCCCTCTAAGCAAACCTGCTCAGCAAGCCCTTTTCCCTATTTGGCAGCAGCCATCGAGGTCCAGAGCTGCTCAGCATTTGCAACCCAAATGGGCAAAGCATGCAACACTGAGGAGCAGGGCTAAGGCCCGGGTTACCGGAACTTTGATTTCCACAGCCCCTCAAGATGGAGGCAGTTGCCCGCAGGAGTTTGAATGGCACTCCAGTGTGGGCCTAAACTACGTTACCCCAAGATATGATCATCCACCCACAAGAGACCCTCTCCCAAAAGCCCAGCGGTTTTCTCGCAAGGCGGGTATTGGATGAAGGTGCAAGCTGATCCTATCGGCCTTCCGGCTCACTGTGGCAAAAATTACATATTCCACAGTATTGGCCTTCATTTGCTCATTTCTCTGCAGTGGACTCCTGCATTATGCATGATTTTCTAGCACTCAGCTAATGTTGATCTCTAACTACCCAAGCTTGACCTATCTATATTGAGGGTATGATATTTAGCCTGATACACAACCCCAGTGGAAATTTACTCTATATAGGATTTCTTGTAAGCAGTTTTTTTTTTTTTGCATTAGCACTACCTTATCGTACCTATCTAATCTTGCTACCATAATGTCTATTGCCATAGATTGTATTAGAACGTTCACACAAAAATGTGTTTTCAAAATTAACACATTACATTGTAACACTGATATCTGTCAGGAATCCCTGAATAACCCTTCACATGTATATATTTTTAAAAGAAGACAACCTAGGGTATTAAACTTGGGGACTTTTGACTCTTTTCATGTGACCATTTTACCACCAATTTATTCCAAATTTTTTAAAAATATATAATTGGTGATATTTTTGACACACCTAGCAATTTAAGAATACATGTACTGAGAACTTTAAGGGTTACCGAGGAACACCCCAATATGTGTTCAGCAACATCTCCTGAGTACATTGATACCACCCATGTATAGGTGTGTCGGGTTCTCTAGGGGTTAAAAGACCTTATTTGGAGGGTGCGCATTCCAGTTTTCAAACTTGGAATTTTCACAGCTGGTCATCATGCACCCACCACAGAAAGTGTTAATCTAACAAAAACAGTGTGTTTTGTTTATTGAGACATAAAGAATAGTACATTCAAATGAAAGTAAAATACATATGACATGTCACATCATTAAAGGAACACTATAGGGACAGGAACAAACATGTATATGTAAACACCATCTAGCCCCCCTTCCCCCCTGTTCCCCCTAGCCCTCCCTAAATATAGTAAAATCTTTCTTTACTTTGTATTAAAGTCTGCAGCTGCTGCCTCAGCCCCTGATCTGCCTGCTTGGCGAATATCATCAGTAGTGATTCTCTGAGCCAATCACAATGCTTTCCCATATGATTAGCTGAGACTGTCAAGGAGGCAGATCAGGGGCAGAGCCAGCACAAGCCAAACACAGCCCTGGCCAATCAGCATTGTATAAGAGCATCTCTATGAGGAAAGTTCAGTGTCTGCATGCAGAGGATGGAGACACTGAGTGCAGCACTGCCCCAGGAGGCACCTCTAGAAGCCATCTAAAGAGTGGCCAGTGAAGTTATTACAAGGCTGTAATGTAAACACTGCACTTTCTCCTACTGCAAAAAGTCTGAAGGTAATGATTATTTTCACCAGAACAAATTTAATAAGCTGTAGTTGTTCTGGTGACTATAGTGTCCCTTTAAGGTTGTAATAAAGCTAATGAGTAAAAGAAATTATCTGAGCCAAAACCAGAAAAAGGTATGGGAGTGAGCACCAATGTAAGAAAATAAAATAAACAATAAATGCAAAGGAAAAACAAGAATGACTGGGAGCTCCTGGCATCATAATTAGTACAGAAGGCTGTAGTGGTTATGGTGTTTGGAGTGTTCTTTGATTTCAATGCTTTAGGATTTCATATGCTTGTAGGTTGTTACATTCTGCATATGTGTATCATAACAATAAGTCACTGGCACTGCATGTTACAAATGTATAAAGACGGTTTCACTGTGTGTGCATACTAAGCTTTGTAAAAGCTCTTCAGTGAGCCAAAATGTATTATACGTGACAATAAATTGGCCATTTTATTACTGACTGTGTGCAGGCTTGTTGGTATACAAGTTTATGAACAGGCTTTGTCAACAGCCAAAGGGTCAAGTGAGAAGTCTTAGGACATTTTTCAGAGCCAGTTCTACCGTACCACCACATTTAATGGACAACCAATAGATATGTATGTCTTTAAAAAAATCCAACACTTCATTCTATTCTGAACAATAAATTACTGCCTAAGTTCCCAGAAACCTTTTATTCAAACGCTGATTGTTTTATCCTTAAAGTTCAATACATCGTCATTTGTGTAGAAGTATTTATCATAAGCAATTCCTTTGTGATGTTGTAACAGGGTAGGGTGGCAAGCAGGGTCTGCTTTACATCTTGAAATAAAGTGATCTACACGTTAATTAACACTGCTTGGTATGAAATCCACCGAGAGAACAGATAAGGAAGCCTTCTCTTTGACACAGTCTATCTCGGAATTATAATGAACAGCATGCAGCCTGTTTGAATTCCATATCCTTTTACGATGGTGAAACCACAGAATAATGAGCAGTGCTCATAAACTACAGTAGTTTGGCACAAAATAGCATATGATAAGCATAGTAAGAAATTAGTTCAGATGACTTCACTTTGTAAAACTGACTCACTCAACTACTTTACTGTCTTTCCATTCTTTTCCAAGAACATCTCTATTAATGATTTTACCTTGAATCCCTAGTGGACATCTCTTTTTTCACTTAAAAAACAAACTTACCAATTTTGTATGCATTGTAGAAATATTTAAATAAATTGGTAGTAATGAAGTCTGCAGACAAAACAGAGTGTGTTTGAATAATAGTCCATTTCTCCTGTTCTGCTAAAGCGAATAAAAATATATCCTTCGTAAGAGTAGACAACAAGGATGAACTTGTCACGGAACGTTATTTGTTGGACGTGTGAGAGCATTTGTAAATTGATCCTGAAACAGACCTCATTTCTGTGTCATTACTTTCACAGGGACCTTACAATTCTTCTAATTCTTCAAACTCAAAAACTTGTGTTGCTCTATGTGTGACATGTAATGATTCCCTTTTATTCCAGAAGTTTGGTCCTTAAAGGGGTTAACATAGTAATACTGCAAGAATAGCATCTATCTAACTATGTGTTAATCTATCTCTCTATTTTACAGAACGATTTGCTCTATGGCTTTAAGACATTTTGATACTTATTTAAGGTAGAGTACCGGTGTCATTTAGAAGACAGACAGACAAATGTAACACTGAACTGTATTTTATGAGAAAAGAAACATTGGTTTATTATAAAAGAGACTGAAAGTCAAGTGGTTCATAAATGTCTCCAGAACTACAAGATGATATTATTTCCCCCTAAAATGCACTTTACTGATCTGTGTATTTATGTTACATGAACTTTTAGGCCAGGGTTAGTGTGCTGGGGTTGCATTAGTGTTAGGATTGTGTAAGGGTATAGGATTAGTGTTAGGTTAAATTAGGTGTAAAGGGTTAGTTTAGGATAGAGGTTAAGAGTTCAGATAGTTATGATGGGTTCAATGGTAAGTTTAGTGTAGTAGTAGTATTTTTTTTAGAGCAGCTCTGAGACATACAAGTCCCATTTTAGCCCGAGATGAGGTCAGTTGGTGGAGATTTAGATAAATGAAGGACCTACACTTGTACTCATGAGAAAACTACAGAAACTTGCATCTAAACTGGATCAGAGAAATATGGAAAAAGTGAATTTGGTTGGCATGCCTGTGCCTTTTTATAGGGCAGACATGCCAGCCTTATCTTGGCTGATCGTCAATGGAAATGCAGTCCTCAAACAACTGGGTTGCCAAGAATAATCATAGCTGTCCTATTTGATACATTTGATTCATTTGGCTTGAGCTATTCAAAACAGAATGGAATAACACAGATCTTAACAGACAAGCTCTAATATCAAGAATTTAAAGGAAAACTGTCATTTACATTGGTGTGAACTTGCCGTAGGAAAATAAACTCAGAAATGGATCAGTATAAAGCATCAAAAACTTAAAAGAGCTGAGAAACAAAGTCCAAACAGTAATCTGACTATCTATAAACTGCATTATGAGTGACTATAGGTGATAACATCATTCTGTGTCCAGGAAGCAGCCAAGCAAGGTTGGGTATGGGTAGGATGATAAACAGCTGATTCCAACCAAAGATCACTGAAAATGGCTGTCCATGGTGGACAAAGTAAGAAGGCAGATGGAATAACAGAACAAAATCATTGTGCAATGTTTATGAGAATCTAACATGAAAAGTAAGTTATATAAATTGGAATAACAGTTGCTCCTTTAAGTCACGTCTTATATTATAATTGTACTTGCAACTTTCCAAATGGCCACATTGCTGTCAAGAAATGTCACTAGAATTCCTTCTACTGCTGGGTAATTTTGTTCTCACAAGATCACATTAGTGCACGTAGGTACTTCGCTGGTGTGTGTTGAGTTTGTTGGAATGTATGTGTGGAAAAACACTTTTTAGGGATAACTTTATATTGCCTGACTTATTGCACTCATACCCCAGTTTTTAAGTTTCCAAATTGCCGGAGATGCGTGTGTAACTCAAATTATAGTAATCTTTGCTACACTTTAGAGTCAATAATTCTTCATCTTTCATTCTGTCCTGAGACCATACTAACATGGACAACAGGGTATTTTAAAGAACCAGGATAAAAAATGCTAAAATACATATCATCTTGGTTATTTATAAGACTAACAGCAAAGGGTTGCTTTATCAGCAAAATGGCATATCCCCAGACCCTACGTTTACAGACAGTGTTTAGAATGATAATGGGTAGGACAGCTGCTTGGCGTACCATCCAGTGGAAGGTACCAGACTATAGCTAGGAAGGGAGAAGAAGGTATATAAGAATTAATATATGCTTGCCGTTAATATTTATCTAAATGCAAGGATTAGAGAGGATTGATTTTGCTATTACAAGCTCTCTTCAGGTTCAGCTTAGTGCAGTAATGCATCTGAAAGAGAGCACACCTAAAATCTATTATACCAGTGGAAAGCATACAAGTGTTGGATAGGATTTAGAAGCATAAACATATAGTGAATGCTACATGATTCACAAAATCTTTAAAATACAATTTCTCTGTTTCTTAACTTTGAAAAGTGATTACCAGAACTGTGTAAGTTCAAGTTTGTCAGGCCTTCTATTTGAAGGATAGGTTAATTGTCCTTTATGATATAAGGTATACATTAGGAATAGTTATTAAACTAATTTAGTAAGTTGGGCGTGTTGATTTTAACCAGGTATATCTGTCCAATGTCACAGCTAATTGCTATACTTAAGCTTGGGCTGACAGTTTACTTTAAGAATGATCTGTCTCGTGATTGTAATCCTTTCATTTAGTTAGTTAAAAAGTTGAAAGGTCAAACCATTCAACATAAAGTATTAATCAGCGGTTCACAGTTTTCATTTCCAAGTATGTTTTGCATCTGGACAGCAAGCCATTATGTTTCTATATTTAATACTAGACTTGAAGATTAGTTTCGGTACAAACTGCAATTCGTCCATATTTAGGGCGATCGGGTGATCGGTCGGGTTCACAAGCTCTGAGCTGTCATGTAGCCGATTTATTGACCAAATGAAATGCACAGCATGTTTATTTTGTCTCGTGATTCTGAATCTCACCCAAGGCATCAAAAAAAGAGATGTTTGATTGGACACACGCTTTTGGATTATCACATTTGTTTCCCAAATAAGTTATTTGGTACCAAATTATCGAGTCAGATGTGCATATGCCAAAAATTCATCCATCCCAAAAAATGTTTTATATTTCAAAGAAATGGTTCAGCCAAGTCAATTTTCCTTGCCATGCACAATTCTAGTTAATAGTAAAGTAACTTGTTTGTTCTAATAGCCATTGAAATAAGTCTGTAAGCTTTGGAGACCTGTGAATAATTTTATATTTATTGGTCTAGCTTTACATTGTGATGTAATAAAATTATATTAAATATAGGTTAAAAAAGTTTAGATGAGATGGTTGTTTTGCATTTATAATTGTGTTACCTTTCTCTACATGGCTCTTTTACGTGACTACGCAAATGTTTAAATCAAGGTGTATCTTGTATTTCGTACACATTTGCTTGTACCTTTTTTTATATTGAAATTTACATTCCTATTTTCTAGAAGTATTCAGCTTTGATACTACAACAATTTTGGCTAAATACTAGAAATGTCTAATAATGTAGTATTTAGTGTACTGCAGGAAGATAAAATTCACACCAAATAGCAGAGTTAAAAAATAAAATAAAAAGTCAAGTTAACCAATTAGGAATAAAATCCTTGCTCTACTCTTTGGATCTACATTTTATATGACAGTTTCAAAATAATGTCACCACAACTTGATGTTTAGTGTAGGACCGTAATCTTTTAATTTTGAATCAATTATTGAATTTATACTTGTTTTTAAATTTTCCATCATAGAATGTTAATATTTAATTCCATGTGGAATCATCAAGGTAACACAATTACTAACTTATAAATCTGTATAATGTCACTATTATCGATTAATGGTTTAAAAAAAAAAAAAAAAGTATTTATTTCCTGTCTCATTTTCTTGTAGATTTTAAGCTTGTATGTAGGTATTGCATTGCACTTTGTTAAAAAAAAAAAAAAAAAAGGCTTCAAATGTTAGACTATAGTACAAGGGTAGGGTTCTAGAAACAAACATTCTGTGCCAGCATGTCTAATTCTATATATTTCTCTCTATAAGAATACATGTAAATAATTGTTGAAATTTTGTGAAGTGTTCTGGATAAGAGAACCATATTAGAACTAATAAATAATTGAATAAAGACAAGTGATAATATAAAAGATGTATATTGTAGAAAAAAAAAACAAAACTCCCAAAAATCCAACAACCTCATTTCATCAGTCTCTGTTTAGTCAAACTACATATTTGTCTGATTGAGGAGCAGTGCCTAGTGTGTTAAATAATGGAGGTTTTTGAGGTAGTTTCCATGTCCCAAGCAATGCTGATGAATACAAAATAATTATGTACATTATCTGAAAAACCAGACATTTTTAACCGAAGATTAAAAGATTCAGAATGTATGGTTATCATCTTAAAGGCCATTCACTTCTCCTCTCAAAGTACTGTTATGAAGCTCATTTAGAACTAATGCTTGCATTCCACCAATGTAAACATACATCACTGTTGGTGCAAGTGGAAAAATCTCAGCTGGACACAGTTAAACTTTCTAACATGTCCAAAT
Source organism: Pelobates cultripes (assembly GCA_933207985.1). Lineage (NCBI taxonomy): Eukaryota > Metazoa > Chordata > Amphibia > Anura > Pelobatidae > Pelobates > Pelobates cultripes. The sequence goes on from OW240913.1 coordinate 326,330,373, forward strand.
GATAAAGTCTTGGCCATCATTCCAAAAACAGAGGATTGTACTGTGTCATTATTTGCAGCAGCAGTAAAGCAAACTTGATGCATTTATAAAGTGGAAATGAAAAGGCAACAAAATGTAACCTTATATGGCATGAATAAATATATAATTTATGGAGTTTTTCAAACATATAATTGGTGGATTTTTTCTAACTCACTTTTCTTTTTATTTATTTATAAAATATTTTACCAGGAAGGACACATTGAGATATCTCTCATTTTCAAGTATCTCCTTGGTCCACAAACATTGCATTGTTACAATAGGATACAGTATATTAAAAATTATTAGAAAGAAAACCTAAATGATATATTTAACATAATTTCAAAAGACTAAAATGGCAGCCGTTGTTTTATTGTTATTATTTTTTATTGGAGTGAAATAGGTAAAGAAATAATACAGGTAATGCAATAATGGAGGTGATAGGGACTTTGCTTAAATAAGCCCGTAGCCCAAAAGGCAAAAATGAAATCCTAAGGGAAAACTTATTGCTAGGTATATTAATAATGTAAAGTATATAAACATTATATACAGTTAAAATGAAATGGTGAGAGAGTGTAAGTACAATGGTACAATAATAATAATTATAAAAATCCTAACAATAATCACAGGTCCAGCGATATGTGTAGAATGGTAAACTCCTCTTCTCCAATGTGAGAAAGCCAATTCATCCCATAGTGGGTTTGGAATCATGAGTGAATACATGGAATTTGTTAGTGCTATATAATTTCTGATAATAATAATATCCCATAGCGCACAAATTCTAGCATAGTTCAATATTGCCAGCTTTCTGCTGTACAAAACAAGCAGCTGTATTACAACTCTATGGCGCCACTTACTGGTCCGTGCGGCAATCCAATATTCCCGTGCAGGCTGTTCTCGCCAATCGGGTAAGCACTTGTAGCAAACTTACCTGCTACAAGCACCCGCACTGCTCCTCTTGTCGGGCTATGCGAGCCAAATGCTAAAAACGGATGCACTGATCCCCTCCTGAAGTCGTGACATTTAGTTTCTTGCCCCTCTGCATGGAGTCACTGAACTTTCCTCGTAGAGATGCATTAATTCAATGCATCTCTATGAGGAGATCCTGATTGGCTAGGGTGGCTTTTGCCTCCACCCTGGCCCGCCTCCTTGGCGTGAGTGTTTTTAACAATACAGGGTCAGGAATACATGTTTCTTTAAATTTTAGAACACAAAACAGACATTGACCTGTGTATACATCGTGTTGGGAGGGAAGGGGTTAAAGGGACACACAGAACTATGAAGAGCCAAACACAAATTGACCAGGGTTACATAATAATACAGATAGTGACATTTTTGGGCAGTGAATTGTCTTTTTATACACATATGAAACCTTATTAAAATAGTGTTTATGTTATTGAATTCCACATATTTTCATCCATGTCAATAAAAGAAACAAAATAAAATCAGATTTTCCAAACCTACCATTGACAATGAGGTCATCACCTTAAAAGAAAGTGCCTAATGTTTCTTGGTATGGTACAGAAAGTGCTTCAAATTGGTTTTTTTGCCTTCTTCTGGATCAAGAGCAAAAACAGATGCGAGACAGGCTGAGCTTGATGGACGCATGTCTCTTTTCAGCTATGTAACATGGAGCAGGAAACACAATGATATGGTATGCTTCAATCTTACTTCTGCCAGGAAAGGAGACAAACTGATCCTTCAGCGCTGTTTAATAACACCTATTATAAAACACAATCTGCACGGAATACTTCGTTAAGGGTCAATTTCAGTGCAGTACATTTGCTATAAAGAGATTTATCTCACGGCATACCTCTCCAGTGACTCTTCCCTTTGGACACAGTGAATGAATTCAAGGGCCTTTTGACAGATTTTAGAGAGGAAAAAAAAAAACCAAAGGGAGGTTATTTGTTCAGAATTCCGTAGAACAGTTACACTATGCCCACTGCATTTTATTTATTAAATATCGAAAACATAGACCAAACAAATATAATTCTACAGCTTGGCACCAAATTTATTTGCCTCCTCTCTATTCTTTTTTGGGGGAATGGAGAGTGGAGGGAAGATCCGACCAGAGATATGAAAATCAGTCATTTTTTTCTGTATATGTTTTATAATTAATACAACTATTTGTACCACAACATTAAATCAGCCACAACAATAAAATCACTGAAAGGTGAAGTGAATAACATATATTATATCGTTAATGGCACCTGTCAAGGGGTGGACAGAAAGTAAACAGTTAGTTATTGAATTTCAGGTATGGGAAGCAGGGAAAATGGCCAAGTGAAAATATCTGAGGTGCTTTGACAAGGGCTAAATAGTAATGGCTAGACAACTGGGTCAGAGCATCTCCAAAATGGCAAGTCTTGTGGGGTGTTCCCGGTATGCAGTGGTTAGTAACTACTAAAAGTGGTGTAAGGCACGACAACTAGTGGGCAGACGTCAGAGTCATGGGTGACCAAGGCTCATTGGTGCACGTGGGGAGTGAAGGCTAGCCTGTCCAGTCCAATCACACTTAACGCTGGCCATGATAGACAAGTGTCAGAACACACAGTGCGTTGCAGTTTGCTGCAAAGGAGGCTGGGTAGCTGCACACAAGTCAGAGTGCCCACGATGATCCCTGTCCTCTGCCAAAAGCGCCTTCACTGGGATGTGAGTGTCAGAACCTGACCATGGAGCAATGGAAGAAGGTTGCCTTTTAAAATTTAATGATGTTATTATTACCTATCACAATGGTATTCATTTGATTAATATTGTTAGCAACGGCAGAACTACCGCCAGTGCAGGTGGTGTGTCTGCACTGTTGTGAGGACCCATCTGGTGTCCCTCACACTTTGGGACACTGGATTGACACTGATTCTGTTCAGTGGTCCGGCCAGATGCCACAAGTCTTCAACAGCATGACCGCCCACTGTAAATGCTGGGAGTGAGTTATCAGAAAGAGCCGCGCAGGGAGCATGGAAAGGGGGATTGTGGGGGGAGAGGCACAGAGAGGGTGAGCAGACTTCCAGCAGCCCCAGATTCCCATCACCCTCAGCCAGTAGGTTTCCCTGGACCCTAGGGAAACCACCCTCCTGCACCCAAAATGTATGGAAACACACACACTCGTATGTGCTTGTGTATCTTTGTCAGTATAGGTGTGTATCTGTTTGTGTGTCAGTGTGTATGTGTATCTGTGTTTGAATGTGTGTATAAAAAAATAAAATACAGGTATAAGATCCTGCAGTATTTCCCTATCTCCCCCTCCCCCCCAAAAACTAATAGTAATAAACTAAGAAAATATTTTACTTCTATGCAGCTGATTTAAAATGATTATGGATCTCAAATAGTAGTATGCAGGTATTTAATATATAATATCCAGAATATATCCAGAATATACAGTTTAATAAAGGACACCAGAAACCACAAACATTTGGGATGGACAACTCTTTCTCAATGTACAATGCCCTTGAACAACATAAGCAAAGTTACCCACATATCTCCACATATGTACAGTATGATAGACTATATTCTCCCAGTGAACATCAAAAAAAAAAAAAAAAATTTTAAAAAAAAGGCCAACACAAGTCTGCGAGAAAGTGTAGGTACTCTTGGATCACATCAATCGTGGTACGTGATGACATCATATTGTATCAGGTGATTGCAGTATTGCCATGAGTAACCAGGAAATTTAGTAAACAGTGAAGGGAGCCTCAGAGAAGCCTCACTATCACTTTCAAAAAAGTACATATACCAATAGAAGTTGGCACTTTAATAAGTTAACCTTCTAAAACACCCCCTGCAGGTCAATCAGAGGACAGGTTCTTTTACTTCATATTGCTCAGAGCACCTGCCTTACTTTTAATTGAGCTGCATTGAGAAGTCTGTGATTGGACAGCCACAGAAACTGTGGGCTGGGTTAGAAGGGCAAGTCTTCCAAAGGCTTCAGACAAGAGATCTTCAGCATTTACAGATAAATGCCCAATGAAAAATAATTAAATACATGCATGTTTTCATTGGGGATATATCTACTACACTGATTTCTTATTAAATAGTTTTTTGTTTGTTTTTTTGTATTTGGGCAGTAGGGTATCCCTTTAAAGACCTTATCCCAACATAGAAGTGTTTCTTATTTAGCACTGGTAACTCTATGTAATCTTGCAGTAGCTTAATAAGTGGTGTATCTTATAGATGCTAAATGATGGTGAATGCCTTTTATTTTCAGAAGTTGAGGTCAAAGTTGGTTACTAAACTACTAAAAGTGGTGTATATGTAACTTATTTTCCTATTAATAAGTAGAGAAACATTACACATAAATAGTTCAGATTTTTTTTTTTTTTTAATTAGGGCCTGGATGAAGTGATCATAGCACTTGGGAGTCATTAGCCAGCCAGTTCTGGGTAAAAAACAAAGATAATTCCTCTGTTTTTTCTTCCTTTCTTCTCAGCCAGTTCTGGGTGCCTAACACTTGAATGACATTAGGATGTCAGTATGTCCCAGCTATACTTTAACACTGTTAGGGCATATTGACACATCCTAACATTTTGGTATGAGCAGGGTTAAATCCTTAAAGGACCACTATAGTGCCAGGAAAACATACTCGTTTTCCTGGCACTATAGTGCCCTGAGGGTGCCCCCACCCTCAGGGACCCCCTCCCGCCCGGCTCTGGAAGGGGAAAGGGGTAAAAACTTACCTTTTTCCAGCGCTGGGCGGAGAGCTCTCCTCCTCCTCTCCGCCTCCGTTACGCCCCGCCGGCTGAATGCGCACGCGCGGCAAGAGCTGCGCGCGCATTCAGCCGGTCTCATAGGAAAGCATTTACAATGCTTTCCTATGGACGCTGGCGTGCTCTCACTGTGAAAATCACAGCGAGAAGCACGCAAGCGCCTCTAGTGGCTGTCAATGAGACAGCCACTAGAGGATTAGGGGAAGGCTTAACCCATTGATAAACATAGCAGTTTCTCTGAAACTGCTATGTTTATAAAAAAATGGGTTAACCCTAGAAGGACCTGGCACCCAGACCACTTCATTAAGCTGAAGTGGTCTGGGTGCCTAGAGTGGTCCTTTAAGTCTAAACCATGAATGCTAAATGACAGCACTTACCAATAACAAAAGTGAAAAAAAAAAAAAACAGTGTTAAACTAACATCTTTCGAGTGTATAAAATAGTGCAAAAAAATTTTATACTTGTGTAGAGTATTTCTAAATCGTCCCTTCCTAAAAATTTAAATGAAATACAATCATAGTGCAAACTGTGTACATAAAAATCCCACTAAAATATCACCCCAAATGGGTATACTTACATTCATCAGAGCCAAATAGAAACTATTGATTTAATCTCCTCTTTTGTGCTTGGCACAGAAATAATAATTGCATCTATGAATTTGTTGCAATTTTTACATTCCATAGATATGTCACAAACCCTGCTAGGACCTAATATAGTGGACATTACAATTCCTTCCAAACGGCTCAAGTTGTGCTAATCATGTTTATACTCTTTCTGCAGTGTGCTCTTGCCATTCTAAATATGCACAAGAGGAGGCATGATTATTCATCTGTGGGTTATTATTAATGTTTCTTTTGGATATGACACTGGAAGAAAATGGTTCTCTTCAATGCTAATGGTGACATATCAAAGGAATCCACCATCTATAAGAAAATATAAGCATATGGCAAATTAGAGAGTTAGTTTATATTAAAGTAGGCTCAGAGGCAACTCATGTGTAATATTTCAACCTTGCAGAGGGGCTCTGGAGGCAGGACTTCAAAGCAATTCCTGTTGTAAACCATCTGACCTCTATCACATTCCTATATAATTTACATTAACCCCTTCTGACATCTATCTTCTACAGTCAAATTGGCCTTATCACCTCTACTAAGTAGCCAATTCATGTATGCACTACACAAATCACACTACATAGCAATATTCTATAGTACAAGAATGAATTATGTACCCTTGGCGTGACATCTATTCCCTGGGTCTGAGTATATATTGCTTGCTAGGAGTGGGGATATACCCCAGACAAGTAGTTCACTTTCAAATGGAGCAATTTATGAAATCGTGAGTTCACTCTCAAAACTCACAATTCACGCTCAAAAGCATTAAGAGAGATCGGCAAATTTAAAAGTCCTTGTTCCTCTTACTCTTCTGATCACGTGGTGTGCTCGTCAGAACACGTGATGCACTTGTGGACCAGCTTCCTGTGATGCGTTTCGCCCAATCACTTGGCCTTCACGCTTCATATAAAGCTGACATGATTGGGTGAAACATCGATGCCGGAGTCCTCTCTGTCAGCTGGTATAAACATTGGATAAGGGGTCTGGTAGGTATACTATTAGGGAGGTTGGTGTAGGTTAAGTACCAAAACTTAATTTAGATGCTGGACATATTAGGCATTTAACAATCAGGACTAATTATGTGAATCTATTTTGATTTATTTTTAATCATTGCACTGGATGTGTAAGAAATTTGTAAAAAGTATTAGATGAAAAATTTTGAAATTCCCCTTCCCCCATTTATAACATTTTATTCAAACTTAATGTTGTGTTATGTATACATATATAATATTAAAAGAAAGCTATTTTTGTCCTTTAAAAACCAATACAAAATATGTATAGAGGAAACTCTTCAATTTTAGAACACATAGTGCAAATTCAAGGTTTTGAGATCCTTTGATCTGCCCTGTAAGTCTTTGCCAAGGGCAATCGCGGCCAACCAGGCATTTGCCCATCTTGCCCTATTGACATTCTGGACCTGCGCAGGAGGCTCCTGCTTGCCTTTAGTAGGCTAATAACAGAGCAGGTGATGGGAAATTCTAAATTAAACAGTTTGTGCAATAAAGGAAGTTTAAACATTAGATCTCTCTTTACATTTGTACGGCGACTGTATCTGAGACATAGATGTGACTAGGGCTGCATAAACAAAGTGATCAAACTCGTAAACGGCAGAGAATTGAGCAGTAAGACTGCAGGAGCATGATCTATACACCAAAATAATTTAAGCTTAATAGAGTGGTTTTGATGTAAATATCAAGCCCTGTAGTCTTGCTGTTCAATAGTTTATAGTGTTCATTAAACAGAACATGAGATAACTTCTAAAGTTGATTTAATACACTGAGTTGTAAAAAAACAAACAAACAAAAAAAGCTTTTGTTACTCAAGTCACAGCCAGGGGAGGTGTGGCGAGGGCTGTATATCTAAAATTATTAAACTCCTAAATGACATGGAAAGAACAAGACTGCATAAGTATGATCTATATACCAAAGCTGCTAAACATAAGCTGACATTATTTTGGTGTTTAGAGTGTCCCTTAACCTTAAAATGTCCTGGATGGGAGTGTTGTTAAAGCATCTGTGATGCCATAAATTAATCATGTGTCCTTCTAAACAATGAATAGAAAAGTCGACTGTGTTATAAATGGCACAGACCGGTCTCAAACATTAGTATATTATTAGTGTTATAAAAGCCCTCCTTAAACAATATATATATTTTCCTGAATAAGAAAAGATCAGTTTTAATTTCTTAAAAACATACTGTTCATGGAATACTATATGTAACAAACCCCTTGTATTTCGTATGATATGTTCGCTCGCACGCTCCTGAAATGCTAGCGGCTTGAGTGATTATAGCCCGTTCGAATAGTACGCTCAATACCAAGTTGTGTTTTGGGGTTTTCTTCTTCTAGCATTGTAACATTTAGCGGGCTAGCATTAAATTGTATTTTTAAATATCACAGAACATAGAGAATTGAAATAAAGAACATTTATACAGAATCTGCACTTTTTGGGAATTTGGAGGCTAAGGCAATACTTCTTTGTCAAGGTCCCCAAACCATTCTTAAATTTTTTTGCAGTATGGCAGTGTCTCTAGGGAGCAACGTAAACATCGTCATTTCTCTGAAAAGACAGTGTTTACAGCAAAATGCCTTTGGGGACTATAGTGTACCTCTAATATGTACATCAGTATCTAAGAAAAACTGGCGTTTATGAGTATCATTCAATGCAGTATAAAATCTAAAGTGAAGCAAAACCAGAAAAAAAAAAATCGCAGAAAAGCAGATAGATAAAGAAATTTGGCAAACACGTAGAACAATGTTATACAGTGTGTATGTAATTATGTTTTATATATATATATATATATACACACATACATACATACTCTAAATTATCTTTTAATGAAAGTGTCTCTTTAATGAAGAACAATGACACCAGCACGATTATATAATCGTACTTTGAATGGATCATTTTCAAATCTCAGTGACCGTGAGTCAGTTCTGGATGTTCTAAATCTGACTTTTCCCCTCAACGCCACCTTCCTTTCCCAGAATTTATCAGTGGAAACACAGCCTTTTCTAAAAACACTTGCGTTTTGCTCCAACTCCTACTGGGGAAAAGGAAACGATGTCATTGGCCCCCTAAGACCACTGATGTTCTTACAGTATGCATTGCGAAACCAAAGATTTATTTTATTCAGCTTTTGGTTACATTGGAAGAAAGCTTTTCTTCTGACTTTTTGGACTTTGGAATACAATAGATAGTATTTTTGTCAGGAAGCTAATAACATCTGTTACATCAATGTTTATTTTTGCCCATGGTTGATGTTGAGCAAAACATGAATGCAATTTATAATAACTATGCACTCTTCGAGAGCATCTAAATTTAAACATAAAAAAATATAGATTTTATACATGTTCTTCATTTTACCGCTCTGTGGTATACGAGTTATCCTGAAAAGTAATTATGTGCTCATCCTTCTCGGAACTCGGGTGTGTTTTCTTTTTCTTTTATGTTTATAGTAAAACTTTTAAGGGTCATTCATTTCAATCCTTGAAAAAAATATTTCCAGTATACTTATACGCATCAAGGCTTAAAACAGAGCAGAAGAGATTTTACTTTTTGTCATCAGTGTCAGAGATTCCATATGGTGTTCTAGTAATATATGATACATTGACAACCTTATATCATTCTCACTGTACAATTTACCTGTTATCCGGTGTGACTATGAGAACAGAAAGGTGAGAGGACATAAGAACTTAAAGGAAAAGTTACACTTTTTGGCACCATTATTACTTTCTATTAACTTTGGAGATCTCTACACTGATCAGCCACAACATTGAAATGTGAATAACGTTGATTATATCATTATAATGGCCCCTGTCAAGGGGTAGGATATATTGGACAGCAAGTGAACAGTCAGTTCTTGAATTTCATGTTTTGGAACTAGGACAAATGGGCAAGCAAAAAGATCTAAAAGATCTGAGTGACTTTGACAAGAGCACGTCTAGCCCAATCTCACAGAAAAGCTCAAATTGCTGAAAACCTTAATGCTGGCCACGATAGAAAAGGGCCAGGACACACACAGTGCATTTCAGTTTGCTACGTATGGGGCTGTGTAGCTGCAGACCAGTCAGAGTGCCCATGATGACCCCTGCCCACAGTTGAAAAGGATATGAGCGTCAGAACTGGACCAGGGACAAGTGAAGAAAAATGTTTGGTCTGAAGAAACACGTTTTCTTTTAGATTAGGTGGATGGCCAGGTGTGTGGGCATCATTTACTTGGGGAAGAGATGTCAGCAGGATGGTAAGAAGACAGGCCGGTGGGAGCAGTGTTATTCTCTGGGCAATATTCTTCTGGGAAACCTTGGGTCCTTACATTAATGTGGATGTTACTTTGACACATATCACCTACCTAGAGATTGTTACAGACCACATACACACCTTCATGGCTTGGGTGTTCCCCGATGGACTCTTTCAGCAGCATAATGCACGCTGCCATACTGCAAAAATTGATAAATAAATATACCTGTCTCTTCTAATAACTCATAATAAGTAAACTTACTGGTATACTCAAAATTTATTTAAAAATCAATTTATTAATTAATATCCAGACAAATATAAAAAGAGAATAACATCTGTTAAAAATAATATGTCTATTTAAAATTACTGATAAAAAGCCATGCAAAAGTCCAGACCTTATTCGAAATGCTCGGCGTCCCGAGTCAGCAAAAATAATGCTGAGAAATATCAAATAAAAGTCCTCTTTAAAGTGCAAATGTTGGCTGGTATCGATGGGAGTCAGACCCCTCCAGATGCGTTTCTCCGCTTCAGCGGCTTTCTCAATGGATGCGGTCTGCCTCGTATCCACTTATATAGTGTTTGCCGGCTTTCTTTTTATCGCGGCAAATTCAGTAATAGGTGTTACAAAATTAAACTATCTTCTATGTGACCAATCAATTACATTGTTGCAAACTTAAAATTCCAAAAACGTTACTACTTATTATTTTAATCAGCACAGTATATTACTGTTCTTTGTTTACTACCGTTGCTATAATAACACCCGCCTAAGCAGGTTTAAATATAACTGCCGTTTTCATCTAGTTAGACAGAAAACGAAAATAGAATAATAAAATTTATTTATTGTAGAATAAGTTTTATCTTAAATCTTCTACTATCTCATATGAATATAAATAATTAGTGTATTACAGCTGAGATCAATACTTTCGATATAAAGAATTTATTCAAGCAGTCTAGATGTTTTAACAATGCCACTATTAGGTATATTCATTTGAGATTTATTAGCTCTACAGAGCATAATATGGATATAAATGTATTCTTCTTAGAGGACCCTTCCTCTATTGCACGGAAAAAATATAAACCACAAAAAAAAAAAAAAAGAAAAAAGGGGGGAATTCATCCCAAAAAATGGCACAGCTCAAACTCAGCATTAAGTCCCTTAGGCTGCAACGTATCTAATTTATAAATCCATTTCATCTCGGTAATGCCCAATTGTTTATTATGATCTCCTCCTCTCCAGTTTTTATTTACTTTACATATCCCCTTAAAGTTCAGAAGGCTCATATCTGAATTGTGATGCTGCTTGAAATGGGCTGAAACCAAGTGTTGCATATAACCTTTCTTTATATTCAGCATGTGTTCTCTGATTCTAACATACAATTGCCTCTTTGTTCTTCCTACATACTGGAGCCCGCATGGGCACTCCAGTACATATATCACGTTAGTGCTATGGCAGATGATGTGTGATCTTTTATTTTAAAAGATTCTCTCTTTTTCTTGCAGTTATTGTTAGTAACTTCAAATACTCCTTTTGTTTGTTTGTGTTTGCTTTCTTTACATGCAATGCAGTCTAAACAATAAAAGAAACCATTCTTCTTTGTTGTAGTAGGAACATTTCTTCCTTTTAGATGTTTATTTGTTATTTTCCTTCTTAAATTCGGTGCACCCCTAAAAATAATTTTAGGTCTTACCGGTAAGCTGCCAGCCAGCATTTTATCTTTTTTCAATAGATGCCAGTGTCTTGTAAGTATTCTTTTTAATTGTATATTTTCTTTATTATAGTTCAAGATAATTGCTGGAAATTCTTCTCCTGGTCTTGTTATTTGTAGTTTATCTCTATTTTTCAGGAGATTAGTACGGTCTAAATTCTCTACTCTACATAGTGCCTCCTCTATTTCCTTATGTTGATAGTTTTTCGACAAGAATTTATTCTTTACTGTTTCCGCTTGTTCCCTGTAGACTTCAGAGTCTGTACAGTTACGTCTCAGGCGTCTAAATTCATTATAAGGTACGTTTTTAAGCCATGTAGGTAAGTGACAGCTCTCTTTAAGGATAAAGCTGTTCACATCTACTTCTTTAAAGTGCGTTTTCGTTTTCACTGTGCCAGAATCTATATAAATGGTGAGGTCAAGGAATTCCACCTGTGTTTTGCTACCCAGGTATTCTTGTTCACATATTCTAAAAACTCTTGCAGGTCTTCCATCTCACCTTCCCATATAAAGAAAACATCATCGATGTATCTTTTATATCTGTGACTATTCATATTCCAGGGATGTCCATTCCAAATGTGATTGTCCTCCCAATCCCCCATAAACAGGTTGGCAAAACTAGGGGCAAATTTCGTCCCCATAGCTGTTCCCTTCTTCTGGAGGTAAAATTGATCTTCAAATAGGAAATAATTGTTCTTCAAAATAAATGCAATCCCTTCTATTATAAATGAAATTTGTGTATCTTCCAGTTCCCCATATTTCTTTAATGGGTTTCTCACGGAATCACAACCTTGTTGGTGATCAATAATCGTGTATAGGGAGGTCACATCTGTGGATACTAAAATATACTGCAAAAATTGTTTAAGAATGGTTTGGGGACCTTCACAAAAAGGTTTTGCCTTGGCCTTGACCTCCAAATTCCCGAAAAGTGCAGATTCCGTATAAATGTTAACTATTTTAATTATCTGTGATATTTAAAAATGCAATTAAATGCTGGCCTACTAAATGCTACAATGCTAGAAGAAGAAAAACAAAAAACACAACTTGGTATTGATAGTAAATATTTATTTAGAGGACTTGGCTCTTTTGGGCACCTGTATAATCTGTGGGCAGCTGCTTTAAAATCCAAGCTTTTAAATGATGAAGCTCTCTGAGGTTTAGCTCATGATACATATTTGGAGTACTATGGAATGTTGTAGTCACACCAAGGGATTTTAGTATTTTGTTGGTTTCTTCACCCCATTGTGGTAAAACTAGAGTATCAGCATTTCCATGCCACTGGAATAATTCAGGAAGTCTACACTTTACTTCTTTAAGTTCCTGAGAAAGAAAAAGAAAAAAAATATATAAAATCCAATAATGTAGGTAACTGACATATAACAATTCAACGGGCATCATCACTGAAATCTGCAGGGTCAAAAAATAAATAAATACAAATATATATATATATATATATATATATATATATATATATACATACACACACACACACACACACACACATATGCACACAGTGCAATCAGAAAAACAATGCAAGAGTGGCTTAGGGATCTCTAGAGAGATATGAAAATAGACATGTCCACTGATGTTCTCATGCCAACCTGACAAAACCTGAGAAGATTATTTGCATGTGATGTGAGAAAATTAGTTGTTGTTTTTTTAAAACAATTGTAGCAACACAAGGCTGCAACATAAAAATAAATCTAAAAAATATGAAGGGGTCTGAATACTTTCGGAATGCAGTGTATATTATGCTACACATCCACCCATTATAGCAGGCTACACCAGCTTCATAAATGCAGTTACCAAGAGAAAGAAGCAAAATAAAAAAACAATAGTTGGGTCACATTTCCTATTTCAGTGCTGTATTATGTGCAGTACCTACGTTCAACATATCCACGCTCTGCACGGAGACGCTGAACAATCCCTGTAGAGATGCATTGATTGGCGTTTTGCCGTGCATGTGCAATAGCCTCCCAATGATTACCTATGGGAAAGTATTGGATTGGCTGAGATCATCAAGATTGATGCTCTCAGCCATGGAGGCGGGGCCAGCTGTGGCAAAACCTGCATAGTGATTAAGAAAAGGTAAATTTAAATTTTTTTATTTTTTTTAACTCCACTCTGCAGGAGCCAGTGATCTAAACTGCTACTGCAACACTGTAGTGTTAGAAATACATAGTTTTTTAAACTAATAAATTATGCACCACCCCCCTGGCTGCCAATAAACCACCACAGAGGTTTGCTTCCTCCTTCCATTAGTTCCAGAGAGCTTACGAAAGTGTCACAAGCGTTCTAGGTGAGCTCTCCTGCCGTCTCCCCCACAGACCTCAGATCAGCATCATGAGCTCATCCAGACCTCAGTTCACACATGGGCGCATGTTTAAATCTCATTTATTGATACAGAAGAAGGCATTTAACTCTTTTTATAATTTTCCCAAAACTTGACATTTTTTTAAATGAAATTGAAATTTTATTTTTGTCGATGAATATTACCTAAGTTGAACCAAATAGTTTAAAAAAACAAAACATGAACAAAAACAATGGGACAACAAGAAGTTTAAAAGTATAAACGTACGTAGCCAAAACACAACAAAATTATCCATATATTAATTTAAAATATAGCTAATCATTACTACAAACATTTCCTTTACAGGAAAAAGAATACCTTATAAACCACTGAATCTTTATTGAGAAAACCAGAAAGAGCAAACACTCCAGCCACATCCCTGTGGAATCTGTAAGTCAAATGCATGGCCATAGCACCTCCCATGGAAAATCCACCTGCAAAACAAATAAAGAACTGCATAAAAGTGAAACAGTCAAAGAATTCCGTTAGAGACTCATTCTGGCCAAAGTGTCCTTGAAAGGCTAATGGTATATTCTCTTATTTCATGACCTTCTCTGGAGCAATAGATCACTCTTTAGTGTACGCTTATAAGTATTTTGTCAACTGAGGAAAATAAAACAGTCTATTAAATACATTTTTCATAACTTTTTTCTCTCGTTACAATGGAATATTGGAAGGTTTTCATATCGAACATCAAACTGAGAATCAACTTGCTGGCATTCTGATATAAGTGGGGAGCAAGTAGAAAGTAGTATAGTATTTCCCAAGTAAGTGGATTAATCTCATAAGAGCAGTCATTAGGTGCTAGAGTAGGACCTGCCAAAAAAGGGTGACATTGAAATTGTGGCAAGCTTATGCAATGTATGATCCTATACTGTAATAAACCCCCATTATTTTTGCCTAGGTGATGTGTTTTTCAATAAAAAAATATTAAGTTCTGTGAGACTTGAAATTGCTGTTTAGTGAATGAATGAGTGTGTTGGATCTTATGTGTTGTATGAATTTGGCCCCAGCAGCACCCTATAATGTATGCATGTTCAGGTGAGTGCAACTCTTGGTTTCATATATCTTATAGTGCTGCCTTCTTTTGGATGGACAATCACAAGCTATGTGGGTATGAAATCCTATAAAATGGGAAGGAAAGGGATTATTTAATTTATGGAAAGCTGCCTTACTGAAGCATTAACAAGATGCCCCAGGTTAGTGTTTGACATGACTCTCTGTGAAATTCCCTGGGTTTTTTCTGGGTGGAGGCGGTTAGCTTATTTTTGGACATATCAGCGTGTGTTATATTTGTTAGTTACTGCTATGACTAAGGTCCTGTGTTTTTTTACCTTTCCCCCCTGTTTGTCATTTTTTTGCATGCTATGGATTAAACTTACCTTTGTGGATTTGGATTTTTTTTGTCTCTTGTTATACCAAAATTGTTAACCCTCACAATGCAGAGTTTTTTTTTTTTTTACTATTTGCCAACTGGCTGCTTGTGCTGCCAACTTGCAAATATTCTGGATATTAAGCATTCAAATGTGGATTTCATCCATCCACTAGTGATAGGCCAAAATCCAGTGGACCTTTATGTCATTTGAGATCTAAACATTGATAGACACTGTGATCAATATTGGTGTCCAAATGCACCCAGATGGTACAAAATTATTTTTGCTAATCTGGACTGGGGGTATTCAGACTTTAGTGAATAGCCCTGTATTGAGAATACATTGATATTGATACATTGAGCAAGCCAAATTTCTAACAAATGTATAGATGCAGTTATTTCACTTTACATTTGGACCTTGCAAACATGATGGTCAAGACCATTTATTTAATGTACTAGTGAGAAGACAGAAGTAAGATTTTAAGATATAAGGCCAGTAACATAGCTTAGTTGGCTAATGCATCATCAGTACAATCTGTTAAACCCTTGGGTAGGGTACTTTTTCACATAATACCATGGGTATTTATGAAAATTAAATTAGCAAATTAAGTCTAAACAACATAACTGGGCAAAAATAGACAAGCAGTGACTATAGCCGGCTTGTAAAATATTTTCAGATCAACTATTTCTATCTCAGTATTTCCATTTGGAATTAACGAAAATCTGAGTCTAGTGAATAACCTTGTGCGTTATTTTGTATTAATATGCCACTACCACTACATATGCTTTTCTGACTTGATCTGCTACCAGTACAAATAATTTAAATTCAGAACCTGACAGCAAGTCCTACATCATTAACTTTGTTTTGTGTGCAAGTAGTTTTGATAAATCTAAACCATACTCTGCAAAAAGTCACATTACCCAAATTATATTGTGTAGATTTATTTACCTGTTGCCATTTTATGTCCAGACACATACAGTGCCTTTTCAGGGTGCGTTAACACTTATTTTTGTAACAGCAACATTTGAACTTTATAGCAGAAAAACTCACACATACTTTACACTTAAAAATCACGTCTGTTTTCATGTGTCAGAAAAAGTCACATGCTTCTCTCTCTTTAAAAAACAAACTTTTATTATGACTCTGAATCTGCTGGCTCTTGCATGTAAGAGTGCATCTGGAGGGCACAAACTCTCATCAGCATAATGTCACCACTGGACTGTTCCCATTCCACAAAACCATAAACATTTCGTACATTGCCTATGCATTCCGATCTTCCAATAATAAAGTCACCAAATGCTCATTACTGCTTCTGAGAAAACCCAAGCTACATTTTACACCCCCTCTTAGTCACAATCTGGCAAATGAAAGAGCGGTGACTCACTAGCAATTTTTTTGACATGTAGTCACCTCCAGAGTAGAATATTAAGTAATAATACTTTTATGTGGTTTGCACTACAAAAAAAAAAAAGGGGGTGGGGAGGGGGAGGAGGGGGAATATTGGTACAAAAGACTACCTCTTTGAATTTTCTGTGGAAAAACCTGCAGCGTATCACTTAATAACATTATAGTCCCAAGGTAAAAATTGTAGTAAATTCTTTGGAGACTGTGATTTCAATGAATATTTATAGTTTGTGGCAAAAAAAAAAGCATGATTCACAGAGATAGTATTTCAGTGTCTACTTTGACGTGATGTATAAAACACATGGTACATGCAGATTGCTTTCATTTTTTTCGCATGCGCTCAAAAGAATAATGCGTGTCTTCCCTGGCATTTCTAACCAAAAAAAATTTAAAATAATGCCATACCCTCTATGAGAATTACATTTCAGCATTCCGTAATGTCTTAGCAAGAGGTGAAGGTAATTTCCTGGCAGAAGCCAAATTGTGTTTGTATTCCCCCCCACCCCCCCCTCTACTGAGGACATAAGCAAAGCACTAGTCATCCAGTTCTGATGAATTCATTCCAATCAACTTGGATAAAGCTAGTGGTTACATCATAGGTGTTCGGTAACGACATTCTAGCTAATGTTTAACTACAGTAACCACATAATGCCGGGGCATTAAAAATGTAGTCAAACAAAAGGTGGTAGGATAAGATCAGAAACCACTTTATACCTCCAATGTTTGAGGATAAGGGGTGGTACAAGGGGTATGACAGCTCAAAGCATTGATTTACAAGCTGTGATCAGCCTATGAGGCTCGCTCATGAACAGAATGGTGCTCATGTACAGAATGGTGCTCATGTACACGTGCAGAGTCCTTGTGAGGAAGTATTTTTACAAAGCCCATACGTGATCTCAGAGAAGTGTCTCCAGGACTATAGAGAAGGAAACACCAGAGAAATGAACTGGGATGCCACCAAATGAGTCTCAAATTGGGAGAGATTGCCAGGCCTGGTGCGACAGGAAGAACTAAAATAAATGTGTCTTTCATTAGGAAATCCAGGAGGCATTTCAAAATAACAGAAGAAAATGGAAACTAATTTTTACAAAACTGCTTGTTATAAAGGAACATATCCTGTGATTACTGAAGACCCCTAGAAATACAAATTCTAGGCAGCGGTGCTAAACTTAGGTTAGGCTAATATAAAAGGGACACTATAGTCAACAGAATCACTACAGCTTAGTGTAGTTGTTTTGAAGTCTATACTCTGTCCCTGCAGGGTTTTAATGTAAACACAGCCTTTCCAGAGAAAATGCAGTGTTTACATTACTGCCTAGGAATACCTCTAGTGGCAGTCACTCAGATGGCTACTAGAGGTACATAGGCAAGTAAAATAACTTAAGTTGGAGGCAACGGGTCAGGGACCTAAAATCTGTTTTTACAACTATAGTGCCAAGAATACATGTTTGTATTCCTGACATTATTGTGTTCCTTTAAATAGCAGTGCAAGTTTAAAGCTCTCTCTCTACCCTATGTGGACAAAAGTATTGGTACACCTGTCCATTACAACAACAGGGACTCTTATGACATCGCATACTAAATACATAGACATTAATGTCTATTGGTCGCCTTTTTGCAGCTATAACAGATTCCACTCTTCTGGGAAGACTTTCCACAAGATTTTGGAGGGCTTCTGTGGAACTTTTTTGAGCATTCATCCAGTAGAGCATTTGTGAGGTCTGATACTGATGTTGGATGAAAAGGCCTGGCTCACACTCTCTGTCCCAGTGTTCAATGGGGTTGAGGTCAGGGGCTCTGTGTGGGCCAGTCAAGTTCTTCCACACCAGACTCACCCAACCATTTCTTTATGGACCTTGCCTTGTGCACTGGAATACAGTTCTGCTGGAATAGAAAAGGGCATTCTCCAAACTGTTCCCACAAAGTTGGAAGCATAGCATTGTCCAAAATCTCTTGGGATGCTGAAGCATTGGGACTTCCTTTCACTGAAAGTAAGGGGCCTTGCCAAACACATGAAAAACAGCTCCATATCATTATCCCTCTTTTACAGTTGGCACAATGCAGTCAGGCAAAAAAAAAAAAAAAAAAATGTTTTCCTGACATCCGCCAAAACCAGACTGCCAAAGAGAGGAGCATGATTTGTCACTGCACAGAACACATTTTATATGTGACCTGCCCAAAATAGATTATTTATAGCCTAAATTTTGTAAACGGATTGCTCATTTCACACCTGACTGTTTTGTGTAAATCCCATATGGCTTTACAAACAAAACTTGTGAACAACAATTTCAGCTTTACATAGGCCTACACATCTGTACACTTTGCCGGAAAAATGGAAAATAATGATGTATATTAAAGATATAGTCACAATTGCTATGTCCTTCAAGACAGATGCTGCAATAGATGCAAGTGTCAAAGCATGGCTTTGACTACCTATAGAATTCTAAAATGCCTTGTGTGCAGCCATATGCTATATAACATGGAAATGCCTCACAGCAGCCACTATAGAGGCTATCTTTGTACCTCACCATCTGAAAAAAGAAAGTATGTTTAACACCTTAATAGTGATCCATTTGGCTAGCACAGTATAGATAGTTTATGCAGGCCAGTAAATATGCGATTTTTCTAATTATCTTTGGTGGCCCCTGTATATGTAATTGTCAGAGGAGGAATTAGCTATTCTAGAAGATTATACTCTTAATGTAAGGAAATGTTTGAAGCGGCTCGGTCAAAATTGAGGGTCTTTGCATACTTTGCAGAGACCCCAGATGGTAACATCACCGCCCAGCCGCCATCTTCATCCGGTGGGTCATCTTCAACTCCAGGCACTTTACCTGCCAGGAGCTCAAGTCAGTGATTTATTCTTGCACAAGCACAAACATACAACACTGAGGTCTGTGGAGGATCCCACGAGAGCTTCCATAAACAATGCCTTTTCACCCACAGCCATTGCTAGTGATGGATGGTGGAAATGACAACTTAAGCGCTACGGAATCTGTTGGTGCTATATAAATAGCAGTAATAATAAATAAAAATAATGGTGGAAGCTCTGCCTTTTGTCAGGCATAGTGAATATATATAAGATAAGTAGTCCCTACTAGGGATGAGCATGGGCAAAAAATTTAGTTCGGAAATTCTGGTCACTAAAAATATTTGTCTGCTTTGGCAATTCGGACCAATGGCATTCGTTTCGGTTCGGCACTTTGGAACTGCAGAATGGCACTCGGTTCGGAATCTCAGCATTCGGGCACATGGTATTCATTTCGGGCATTCGGAAGTTCGGCATGTCATTCGTTTCAGGCATTCGGGAATTCGGAATGTTGTTCTTTTTGAAAAAATAAACATGTGTGTTTTTTTCTTAAACAGCAATGTTTTACATTGCATAGTGAATCACAGCAGCACCCAGACCACTTAACCCCTTAAGAACTGAGCCAAATGTACACGTTTTGATCAAAATAAAAAGTAAACAAAACTGTGAATTTGACTATATGTATGTTCAACCATAATTCACCCCTTTCATATTAAGTGCACCCACACTTAATATATAATGTTATTCAGGAGAAATAGGGCTTTCATTGAACATCAAATATTTAGCTATGGAACATAATTTAATATGAATAATTTTTTTGCTTTTACTTCAATAAAATACACATATTTGTATTCAGTGATGTCTCATGTGTAAACAGTACCCCCCATGTACATGTTTTATGGTGTTTTGGGTAGTTACAGGGTCAAATATAGCATGTTACATTTTTCAGTTTTTGTACATAAAAATTTGCCAGATTGGTTACTTTGCCTTTGAGACCGTATGGTAGCCCAGGAATGAGAATTACCCCCATGATGGCATAACACTGGCCAAAGTTAGCGTTATTTGTGTGTGAAAAATGCAAAAAAACTAATTTGAACGCCAACTTGGGCCAGTGTTTGTGATTAAGTGGCTACTAAATAAGACTGGACATACCCCATTTGCAATACGTTGAGTTGTCTACTATTGCAAATGGTATGCCATCATAGGGGTAATTCTCATTCCTGGGCAACGATACGGTCTCAAAGGCAACGTAACCAATCTGGCGAATTTTAATGTGAAAAAACTGAAACACGAGCCTTATATTTGACTCTGTAACATTTGAAAACACCATAAAACATGTACATTAGGGCTACTGTTCTACTCAGGAGACTTTGTGGAATACAAATATTAGTGTTCCAAAACCGTAAAACGTATCACAAGAATTAGTCAGTGTAAGTGCCGTTTGTGTGTGAAAAATGCAAAAAACTTCACTTACACTGATGATATCATTGTTTGAATAGATTTTACTGTTTTGAAACACTAATATTTGTGTTCAGCGAAATCTCCTGAGTAAAACAGTACCCCCCATGTACAGGTTTTATGGTGTCTTGGAAAGTTACAGGGTTAAATATAGTGCTAAAAAATAAAATTCTCTGGCCTTTCTGCCTGGGTCCCGCAAATTGTAATTAATAAAATGACTTAATTATGTAAAAATAGTACATGAACCCGAATATAAGTCGAGACCCCTAATTATACCACAAAAAACTGGGAAAACTTATTGACTCGAGTATAAGACTAGGGTGGGAAATGCAGCAGCTACTGGTAAATTTCTAAATAAAATTATATCCCCAAAAAATTATATTAATTGAATATTTATTTACAGTCTGTGTATATAATGAATGCAGTGTGTGTATGAATGCAGTGTGTGTGTATGAATGCAGTGTGTGTGTGATAAGTGTGTTGTGTATGTGATGGAGAGCCTTGGTGGGGGGTGGGCATTTTTATTATTATTTTTTAATTATCATTATTATTTTAATATTTTGTTTTGTTTTGTTACCCTAAAGACAAGGGTGGGAAATGCAGCAGCTACTGGTAAATTTCTAAATAAAATTATATCCCCAAAAAATTATATTAATTGAATATTTATTTACAGTCTGTGTATATAATGAATGCAGTGTGTGTATGAATGCAGTGTGTGTGTGTGTGTATATGAGTCCAGTGTGTGTGTGTATGAATGCAGCGTGTGTATGAATGCAGTGTGTGTATGAATGCAGAGTGTGTTGTGTATGTGATGGAGAGCCTTGGTGGGGAGTGGGCATTTTTATTATTTTTTTTTAATTATCATTATTATTTTAATATTTTGTTTTGTTATATTAATAATTTTTATTTTATTATTTTTTAATATTATTAATATTTTATTATGATTTAAATTTGTATTTATTTTTTTTGTCCCCCCTCCCTGCCTGATACCTGGCCAGGGAGGGGGGCTCTCATGCCCTGGTGGTTCAGTGGTGTGCACTATGTAGGAGGGGGCTGGCAGAGAGCTGTAACTTACCTTTCCTGCAGCTCCTGTCAGCTCCCTTTTCTCTCCTCCGGTAAGCTCCTCTGTCAGCTCCCCTGCAAGTCTCGCAGTGTGAGTGCCGCGCGGAGCGTTATTTTTAATATTATTCAATAAATTTTTGTTTTAAGTCCGGAGAGCAGCCTTACTTGTTGGATTTTTTGTCTATTGGAGCTCTGGTGATGCGCCCAGCATTGGATCTTTTTTCAAGCGTGAGTGCAGGGGATTATTGCATTTTATATATATTATATATATATGCACACACACACATATATATATATATATATATATATATATATATATATATATATATATACACACACACACACATATTTATGTATATAGATATATTATTTAGTTTTAAGTGTATTTTAATATCTATATACATATATATATCTCAAAATAGAGTTATAACGAAATTACACACATATATATATATATATATATATAAAAAAAAATGTATATATGATCTAAGTATATATTGTTTTATTTTACACTTTTTGAACGTTATTTCATTTTATTACAGGCAGCAGGGGGACTACCTGTATTCCAGGTACTCCCCCAGCAAGGACCTCGCGATCACATGGCCCTGGAGCGCCGGATCGGCAGCAGGGGGACTCCCTGGGATGCTAGGTAAGTTCCCCCATCGTGATCGCCGGCGAGCAGGTAAGAGGAAAATAAATAAGTGGACTGTGTTTAATTAATAATTAGTAGTGTTAGTTTAGTATATATACACAATTTACAAAATTATATTTTCACTGCAAAAATAGTGCAGTCAATTAGGTAGCACTACCACCATACAACACTTCTGCACAATATATAATCCCAACCCTGTAACACCATCTTTGTGGAGAGTTTAGGAGCAGAGTGTGAGAGCAGATAGAAAGCACTTTGTGTGTGAACAAGCAAGTGAGAGAGAAAAGTGAGAGCAAGTGATGGCTGGCAGGGAGAGCAGTGTAGGGTCCCCCGGGGAGAGTTGTGGTGGTGGTGGGTAGTTGTGGGAGATTTGCCCAGGGAGGGTGGTGGGAGGAAAGGTAGGCGTTCTATGGGCAGGGAGGGTGGTGGTGCTAGCGGCTCCTGCTGTTTCATTTGCCTCCGCTTCAGGTGAGTTGAAGAGGAAGCAAGTGTAACACTACCTGTGCTCTGCTAAAAAAAACACAAAATTAATAACTGTAGCAAAGTCACAGTCCAGCAGAGAGACACACTGGCAATCACGCTACCTGACAACAGCTAAAAAACACAAAATTAATCACTGCAGTAAACTGCAGAGACACCCTGGCAATCAGACTATCTGGCTTGCACAGTCACACACTCTCTCACCCACCCTCCCTCTTCAAAAAAAGAAACGAAATGCAGAGGAATAAAAAGGAAAAAAACTCACTTTCTCTCCCTGGAACACACACTTAAAAGCAATGTGGCTCCCCAAGTTTGCAACAAGTAAAGTACAATAAATGTAATGTATTTTATCTATCTCAGTCTCTTGTGCTATCACAACTAGTCTGGTCACATGAATGTAAGCCAATACCCTGACAGCCTGATTTGTATCCTATCCCATCTCAATGGCTCTGTGTGCCTTCATTGGCCAAGTGTCAGTGACAAATCCACCATTAACTGGTGTGTCCTCTAACATCAATCACAAAAATTTGCTAATTTCATTGGACAGGGAATAGTGAAACCGGATTGGGCAAGCAAGCATTACATTGCACAAAAGGAATTAGCTTATTGGTCAAGATTCACATAATTTTCCCTCCTCCTCTCGTTTTCCCACTTTTCAGAAATCCAAATCACTTCGGCACTTCCGAACTAATGCATAGTAATTTCAGTCAATGTGCATTTTTCATAATGATTGTATATTTATGAAATACTCTTTTTATGGGGTGGGGGAGTGACAGAGCAGCTTTAACATTATTAATAATAACAATAATAAATCCAATATATGCAACTAGGTAAGAGAGTTTAGTACCATATTGAGCGCCACTTAAATTACCTAAAAGAATCCTGTTTTTTGCTATTCCAGTTTTCACTTCATCATTGATTAAATTTGTTAGGATCTGGCACATCGAGTCAACAGATTCAAGATTTTCACAGCTGTCCATTGAGATTTTATATCTATCAAACCAAACATTGGACATTTCTCCCATCATCGGTGAGTACGGCCTACAAAGAACAAAAAGATGTAGTATAAAAAAAAAAAGTCATCACAGTACTTGAAACAAATGCAGTAAATCACACATTGCACAGTGATCAAGAGAGATGAAATCTGGTTACAAATGAATACTGCAGATTAGTTAATCAGTCCAAAACAATGAATTAACTTCAAAGACTTATAAATCCCCACTCAAAGAATCAATCTCACGAGTCAGATGATTTGCCTGTAGAGTTTGGTTTTCATCTGAAACGACAATTCATGATTACCAAGCCCAGTTACTTTGCAGGAAATAATGCATAAATTAGACATTAGTATGCTGTATAATAATGCATATATTGTTAAAATAATATAGAATTGCCATCATTGATGTTCATGCACATGTACCATCATGTGAAAGAAGTGAGAATAAAACAAGGACTCTATGGAGTGGTTTTTGCTGTTGTAGGAAACTATCATTTTTTTTTATAGTTTTCGGTAATTGGTTGTAAATGGAGGACCAATTTCTTCCCAATGCCATCATTTCTAATGGTAATAAAACTATCCCAAGACACTACATGAAAAGAGATTTTGTAACGGCCAATATTAAGGAGTCTGAATACAATTTGTTGATAGAATGATAGAAAGAAACTTTCCTATGATCCATATGATTTGGCTAGTTTTCTGTGAAAATGAGGCCATTTATTTGATTTAGGGATATAACTTTTGTAAATTAAAAATATAGCGGAAAGGGAGGATCAAGATTTGCTTCATTGACTCGGACATGAGTAATATGACCTTTATTTAAAAAAAATAGAAAATACTTAATGCAATTTTAACCAAAAAGACTCCCATATAATGATGGGAATATGTGCTTCATCCTCCAAAAAATGAGGATGACATCTACACTGATCAGCCACAACATCAAAACCACTGACTGGCATGGGTGTCCGCAGGAATTTTTCCAGGGGATTTTTGTAATGACATCCATGCTTGGTCCCTTTTTGACAGTGCCATGATGGGGACGAGCATAGTCATTATCACATAAAGCCAGGGTGAAAAGCTTTTTCACAACTATGGTGTCAGGAATACATGTTTGTATTCCTGACACTATAGTGTTCCTTTAAGCAAATTAAAGGAACATTCTGGTCACCATAACAACTTCATTTAAATGAAAATGCTATGATGCCAGGAAGCCCCTGGGTGTTCTCTTTCCTTTAAGGGGTTAAACCGCTCTCAAATGGTTAAACCCCTAAGGCTTCCTCCAGCTCCAGATTTCCAGGTCGCTCAGTGGTATTCGGCTTTTGAAACAGAGTGTCAGGAAGTGCAGATTGACGTCAGGCATGGGTGCTACAGATTGGCTAGAGTAGTCAGTTGACGCTCTAAGCCAATCGCTAGTTCCCGGTTCATAAAAATGTTTTACTTTTTTATGAATGGGGAGCTACTGATTGGCTTAGAGTGCCAGCTGACCGCTCTAGCCAATCAGCGACACCCCTCCCCAGCGGCTCTCTGTGCTTCATGACACTCAGTAAATAAAAGTGAACACTTTAACACTGATATTTTTTTTTTACCTGGGGAGATGAGAAGATCCAAAGTTTCCCTGCCAGGCCCAGGTACCAAAGCCTTATGATGTGGTGTCCAGAATAAAGTGGAGGGTTCACTTCACTTGTTCTTCCTGCTCCAATCTCCTTTTCTTCTTCATTTGACACAGTCTTCTTTTTCTTCTGAAACAAACAGTCTTCTCTGCTCCTTTACCTTTCTGTTACTTTCTGCTTATTGTGTTCCCCATTCTGCTCCCCTTTCTCTCTGGTCCCTTTCTGCCCTTTTCTCCTACTTTACCTTTGTGCTCCTTGCTGTCCCTTTCTGCTCCTTGCTACCCTTTTCTGCTCCTTCTCCTACTTTACCTTTGTGCTCCTTCTGATTCTTTCTGCTCTTTGCAGACCCTTACTTCTCCTTACAGACCCTTCCTGTTCATTTCTGTTCCTTCTCCTACTTCACCTTTGTGCTCCTTCTGTCCCTTCCTGCTCCTTGCTGACCCTATTCTGCTTCTTCTACTTTACCTTTGTGCTGCTTTACCTTCCAGCTCCTTGCTGTCCCTTCCTGCTCATTTCTATTCCTTCTCCTTCCCTTACTTTACCTTCCTGGTCTTCACTTCCCTGATCTGTAGGCTCTCTCTGCCCCCAATATGCCACACTTCCCTGATCTGTAGGCTCTCTCTGCCCCCAATATGCCTCACTTCCCTGATCTGTAGGCAGTCTCTGCAGTTGCTGACTGCACTCAGTGATGCTTCCCTGCGGATTCAGTCAGAGAGAAGCAGGGATAAGATGCAGCTTCCTATCCCCGTCTCTTTCCATACTGTATTTTCAATCTCACACGAAACTTAGCAGAACAAGCTGAAAAATCCAGGGGGGTGCAGGGGGTGGGGGTGCCACCCCCTGTGGAAGCTCATGCTGACTGGTGAAATTAATAACATTGATTATATTGTTACAATGGCAGGGGTGGGATCTGTTAACCAGTAAACAGTCAGCTTCTGAATTTCATGTGTTGAAAGCAGAAAACAGGGGTTTTGGGTCAGAGCATGTTTTAAAATCAATAGTTTCTATAGTCTTTCCTGCTTCTATGCAGGGAGAGAAGCAGGGAAGATCATAGAGACCAACAGTTGGCTTTCAAACACTGTTTGACCTAAGATGCATGTATATAGCTTAAGGCTGATCAGCCAGAACATTAAAACTATCTGCCTGATATCGTATAGGTCCCCATTGTGCTGCCAAAAGATGATTTGTTGAGGCATGACTCCACAAGACCTCTGAATATGTCCTGTGGTACGAGGTACCAATAGATACTATTGTTGGCTGGAGATGGAGCCACGGTCCGTGCACACTAACATGACCAGAATCTTCATGGTTTATTTTACTGGCACCAAAACATTAGCAGCAGATTATTTAAATCCTGCAAGTTGTGAGGTGGAGCCTCCATGGATTGAATTTGTTTTCCAGCACATCCCACAGATGCTCAGTCAGATTGAGATCTGATGAATTTGGAGGCAATGGCAACATCTTGAACTCTTTGTCATGTTCCTCAAAGCTTTCCGGAACAATTTTTGCAGTGTGGTAGGGTGCATTATCCTACTGAAAGAGGCCACTGCCATTAAAAAATGTACATTGTCTGCAACAATCACTAGATAGGTGGTACGTGTTAAAGTAACATCCGCATGAATGATAGAACCCAAGGTTTCTCAGCAGAACATTACCCAGAGCATAACACTGAATCCGCCAGTCTGCATTTTCCCATAATGCATCCTGCTAATATCTCTGCCCCAGATAAACAACGCACATGCACCTGACCATCGACCTGATTCAGTAGACCAAGCAACCTTCTTCCATTGCCTCGTGGTCCAGTTCTGCTGCTCACGTCCCCATTGAAGGTGCTATTGGCAGTGGACAGGGGTCAACATGGTCATTCTGACCAGTCTGTAGCTACGCAGCCCAAAATGCAGCAAACTTTGTGTTCTGACACCTTCTTTTATGGTGAGCATTATTTTTCTCAGCAATTTGAGCTACAATAGTTCTTCTGTGCAATTGGACCAAATAGGCTCCCCATGTGCATCAATGAGCCTTTGGCCCCTATGAACCTGGCACCGGTTCACTGGTTGTCCTTCCTTGCACCACTTTTGGTAGATACTTATCACTCCATACCAGGAGCAACCGACAAGACTTAGCGTTTGAAGATGCTCTGACCCAGTCATCTAGCCATCACTTCTAGTCATGGTCACTAAGATCTTTTCTCTTGCCCATTTGTCCTGCTTCCAACACATGAAATTCAAGAACTGACTGTTCACTTGCTGCCTAATATATCCCACCCCTTGACAGGTGCCATTTTAACAATATAATCAATGTTGTTCACTTGACCCGTCTGTGGTTTTTTAATGTTGTGGCTGATCAGTATTTACTAAAGACAGGGATGCGCTTTTTAGATATACTTAAAGGACCACTATAGTGCTAGGAAAACAAACTATTTTTCCTGGCACTATAGTGTTGTTAGGTCCCCCCCACCCTCATGGCCCCCATTCTCCAGCACCGGACTCTCCTCCCTCTTCCGACGTCATCAGCCGCACGCGCATTCAGTCAGTGCATAGGAAAGCATTTCTCAATGCTTTCCTATGGACGGCAGCGTCTTCTCACTGTGAAACTGCTATGTTTACAGCTGCAGGGTTAAAACTAGAGCACCCATTGAGCTGAAGAGGTCTAGGTGCTTATAGTGGTCCTTTAATTTAAAAAATATTTTTCCTTTCAAATTTTGATTCAATGATTATTACATTAAAATACTCTTGAGGTGACATCAGCCCTTTAAGTCCTTTCTCAATTCATCTCATATAAACTACCCCTAATCCCAAGGTTCCAATTCTAAACGCCATAATCTTATGTCACCCCTAGCCTCAGTGTTCACAATATAAAGTGCACTCGGAGAGCTCTGTATCGTGCAATTGCATTTCTGTTGCGTAATCTTAATATCACAATATGATGACCATCCTGCCCTACAACACACATTGGTCCAAGCAGAGCCCAGTGATCATAAAAATGAACCGAATAGTATTCTAGATATGTTTTAACAGAACAAATAATGAAAGGTTATAAAATAATAGAAAAATGAACCACTAATGCAATAGACTTACACCCTGTGACTGGCTATGCATGTTCGGAGTTAAAATTGATAATATCACCCCTTGGCTGTTTTATTCTGATACAGATCATTTTTTACCTTGGCTACCTAAAACAGGTTTTCAAAGGGTAATTGCATATGTTTTCAATATAGGGGAAAGAGAGACTGGAAAAAAAACAAAAAAAAGAAACAAAACATAAATTCAGTTTTCTTATGACAACACAAGCTCCCATTATTTACATTTCATGCCATAAAAACAGGCATGTCTTGACAAACCTTCTTTGTTTGTGCACTGGTACCAAACTGTAGCAGGCATTACTTAAGAGGATCTGTTTTATGTCAACACAGGACCACACTGTTTATTGGGTACAAGGCCTCAGATGCAGTTACCATGTGTGGTTTCAGCTTATAACACAAAAATATGAGCCAAGTATAATTTTTCCAATATATCTGCAGTACAAAAGAGTTTTGCACAAAATATCCAAAATAAAAATAACCTGGGGGAAGATATGCTACTTGATAACTACACGATGACTGATAAGTCTTTAATTAGAAAGAAAAACTCGATCAGCTTGGGGGAAAAGTAATGACCCTCAGTGACCTACTTTATAAAGTATCTCACACAAATAAATACATACCTGTGAACTCTTATGGCTCATGTTTGGATAGTCCTCTTTGTTTCGTATACTTGCAAGTCACCTTGTACAGTATCAACATATGGATGTTTTATTAATTTATTACTGGTATTTATAAAGTGGCAACAGATTTCGCAGCGCTGTACAATTAGTGGAGAAAACGTACAATATGCACAGACAAATACAAGAGGTAGAGAGAGCCCTGCCCGTAAGATGATGACTAGCCATCAAAGCTCTTTGATACAAAGTGCTTAGCTAGATAGCCCAAGAGCTTACAATCTAAAGGATAACGTGGGGATTTGAGACAAAAGGTAGCAGGGGAAATGTGGAGGTGATGGCTAAAAGAGATAACAGAGAGAAGCAGCTATTTGTAAAATGTAAAGGGAATGAAGAGGTAATTGAGTGAGAATCTCAAACAGCTGGAGGAGCATGCTATATATTTAGGGGGAACCTGGGTGGGCGGGAAGTTGGGGTGGGTGGGCGGTAATTGGAGAGAAAAAAAAAATCACAATCGCTGTTCCTATGAGTGAGTAGGAGTGTGAGATGAGGCCTGAAGAATAGAGATGGAGATAGAACAGTTATATGAAGGTATTTACAGCCAGGAGGAGCATGGGGGAGTTGAGGGGTAGAGTAGAAATGTGTTTAAAAGTTTAGCAACCAAATTTTATCACCCAAAAAATGTATTATTGTTTTAAATGCTTTGAAATAGGTCAGTGCTTTGCTAAAAAAAAAGTATAGGTATATGCAATATTCAACAATTCTATAAGAAAAGTTTTTAAATTAACAGAAAAAAACATGTTTGACAAAGCCTATGTAACTATGTAAAATCCGAGTGTCCTAATGCAGAGATGTATCGTTTTAAAAGGATTCTCTAAGCAGCAAAACAACTTATGAGAAATTCACGTGTTTTGTGATCAGTTTAAAAAGTTTTGCTCACAATGTCCACTTTTGTGTGAAAAATGTGTGGATTTTGCTAACAGAAGAGCTGCAGGACAGCATCACCAATGTGCATAAAGCTTATTCTGAACACCATTCATTACATGGGTGATGGTTCATGCATCTTTACTGCCTAGTAAATGTACATTGATCAGAAACCGTCATGACAAACAGTTCTCACATTTTAAAACAACTCAGAGAAGGCTGTGTGTCTGGCATACACAGTCCATTTGCATGCAAGGGTTACATGCTTTTTCCCTCAAGAAATAAGAAATGCACTTGAGGAAAATCACTGCTGCATTTCTTGTGGATATTATAAGGTTTAAAAAATCTGTCTAATCTCTAAAATCAAATTTTCCTTGCTTTTACAAATTATATTTTTGGTGAGCATGAATAAAGTCTATCAGTAGTTAGCAAAAAAGTGGAGAGAGAGTCTATGATGAAGGTCTATGAGACACAAAGGAGAGGGGTTAGAAGATAATATTAATTGTTGCTAATTTCTGGATGCTTTAAAGTGAAATGTTACGTTTAATTAAACAAAAAGTCTGTGAAGACTTCTTCAGGATCCTACGCGTTTTGTCTTCACAGATGAAAAGCATAGCATTAACCTCAAAAGACTCTTTGGGCTTGTTTGTCCCGGGACTCCACTTCACATAGATCTGCTATATCCAGAGACATGCTGAATTTTAACTACTTTTCTGTAAATACAATCTTTGTATTTTTCCAATCTGCACTATCTTTTGCCTTTTGTTTCCATTGCAAATTATAAAGATACATGTTTCCTCAGACTTGTACACTACTTTCCTGTTGGAATTTACATGATTGTTTTGAATTCATCTTACCTCTCGAGAGTGTAATCTGTAGACTGCAGGCTGACACTTTTTAAACTATATTACCCTTTGTTGATCTCGTTTCCTTTCTAGATATCTGGATTTTCTTCTGGTTTATCTATTAAAGTGGTATAATCTCCAATTTTGAGAAGACTTTTTGTTACAACACCCTACTTGTTTGTATGTTTAATTTCTAGTTTGGTGTTTGGAGGGCACACTTTTTGAGTGGCTGTTGGTACTTCGACATATAGCGGTTATACATTTTTTTTAATACTTTGTATGTTACGTTTATTCCATAGATTATGTTACTGTCAGGGATGCACCAAAATGAAAATTCTGGGCCGAAACCAAAAATTCAGGATGCCCTTGGCCGAAAGCCAATTTATTTTAATTCCTCTTATTTAGCACCATTCGTTATTATATTTGTCAGCATTGTCCACTTTTTAATTATAATACAATATGATTTTAAATAAAATGTCCTTATAATATTACCTTGACAGTTAAGTAAGGACAAATAGATCAGACTTCCTACAGTGCTGTAAATGGAATAACCTCACTTCTGCAAAGATTTATTTTAGGTTCTTCAAGACTAGCAATATCATGTACACTTAATAGTGTGCATTAATAATGCTATTTTTAGTCAATCAACAACATTTTGCAATTCTAGAAAAACAGTAATGTAGTATATTTTGCTGAAAGAAGACTCTTGGTTGGTGAGAAAAAGATCTTCGTACAAATCAGTAACTGTACAGCCAAAAATTCTTCTAAAAACCTCAAATGTAAACGAAGCTTAGGATCATGAATCCCAGTCACAGTTGGGATTGTTCAGCTTGTTCTGAGTGGGGGAAATCGGTCAAAGACAAAGATTATGTGTTCAGAATTTTTTTTTTTTTTTTTTAAGAAAAGTACCATTAGAAACTGTTCATATTTTGTGCAATTTTTTTTTCTCTAAACAAACTGATAGTTTGTCATACATTTAATCACCATTTAGGTAATGCAAGTCAAATAAGATCCTTAAGGTCAGATTTCTACATAGAAAATGTTAAACATTGAATTATACCCTTGTGAAAACAGAATTGAAAAATTTAGACAAAAATAGCGGATTAGAAAAATAAAATAAAATTTAAAAATCTAGCTCAGCTATGGGCACGATGTAATCTAAAAAAAATAAAAAAATCTTTATTGTAAATGTTTCTAGAAACCAACACGTATGAAAACATGTTACTCTTACCTCCTGTGTCATTTTACTCCATTAGAATGTTAGCTTGTTTGAGCAGGGCCCCCAGCACCTTCTGTTTCTGTACACCTAAACTGTCTTGTAACTATTTATTTGTTAGTCCACATACTGTACAGTGCTGCAGAATATCTTCTTAGTGCTATAAATCAAGGGTCTCAAATTAAATATTTATATTTCTTCTCTCAAAAGGAAGAAACATTTTATGAAGAATTATAAAAATGCTATTTAAAGGGAAACAATCAATTTTCCTGGCACTGCAGGTCCCCTCTCCCTCCCACCTCCCATCCCCCGGTAGCTGAAGTGGTGAAAACCCCTTCAGATCACCTACCTGAGACCCTGTCCCTCTGCGGTGGTTTCTTCTCGCCGACGCTCCTCCCAGGCATTACGTCAGCCGGTGGGCGAGACTGATCCCGCCCACCAGCTGAGGAGACCTAAAGCGCATGCACGGCAATGCCGCACATGCGCATTAGAGCTCCCCATAGGAAAGCATTGAAAATGCTTTTCAATGCTTTCCTATGGGGAACTGAGCGACGCTGGAGATCCTCACACAGTGTGAGGACGTCCAGCGACGCTCTAGCACAGGTTTTCTGTGCTATAGAGCAGATAGTGCCTTCTAGTGGCTGTCTAGTAGACAGCCACTAGAGGTGGAGTTAACCCTGCAAGGTATTTATTGCAGTTTATAAAAAACTGCAATAATTACACTTGCAGGGTTAAGAGTATTGGGAGTTGGCACCCAGACCACTCCAATGGGCAGAAGTGGTCTGGGTGCCTGGAGTGTCCCTTTAAAGAGACACTATTGGCAGTGGCACCCAGACCACTTAAGCTCATTGAAGTAGTCTGGGTGCAGTGTCCCTCTTCCCTTAACCCTGCAATGTTAGAAAAACTACAATGTTTACATTGCAGTGTTAAGACTGCCTTTAGTGGCTGTCTATCAGACAGCCACTAGAGGTGCTTTCTGAAGTTTCATGGATTTTCACTCAGTGAAACGACTCTGGGCGTCCTTACACTTTGCATGAGCGTGTCGAAAAACCCCATAGGAAATAATAGAGTCAATGCATTCCTATAGGGAAGGTTTATAGCGCACAGTGCTTGCCAAGCGAAAACACATTTGTTTCCACCCATTGGCTGACTTTAGAGGAAGTGCCAAGGGACATCTCTACTAACACTGCTAAAGCTTCAGGTTCCATAAAGCCTGCAGGAGGAAGAAGTGAGTGACACCTGGCAAACCCCAAGATACAAACATCAAACAGTTCTAAAACGGACTACTTACAATGGCATGTGCCATAGCACTCCTAGCACTATAACCACTACAGGAGCATTTAATCAAATTAAAAGATATAGACTCCTTAATAAATAGACTGCTTACAAATTGAGCCAAGGTGGACAAATACATAATAAGGTAGAGAATTAAGCAATACCTTTAAAGGAGAGAGGGACATTTTTATTTTGTTTGATATTACTTTGCACTTGCTAGGCCTTTGTGTCAGTTAAGAGTGACAGGGGACAACAGAAAGTCAATAAAAGAAGCCTGATTACATTTTGCACTTCTGGTCCTACTGAAAATCAGTGGCCATGCTTTTCTTTTTTTCTGAATATAGTCAGAAAAGATATAATCATTTTTAATAAGTGGCGGGTTATGTCAGTCAGTCAACGGCCAACTGAGGAGATCAATAGAGCTCTCCATTTTGCCATTTACATCATAGAACCATGCAGAGTTATTTACTGCCTAGCCACAGTTTGCTCTTTCATACAGCTACAAATAATTGTGCTGCTTTCTGAACAGATCTCAGGTATCTCAGGTTGCAGTTTTTAAGTCATGGTGTGGCCTCCATCCTACCCTGACCTCAGTCCTATTGAGAACCTTTGGAGCATCCTCAAGCAAAAGATCTATGAGGGTGGGAGGCAGTTTACATCCAAACAGCAGCTCTGGGAGGCTATTCTGACATCTTCCAAACAAATTCATGCAGAAACTGTCAAAAACTCACAAGTTCAATGGATGCAAGACTTGTGAAGCTGCTATCAAATAAGGGGTCCTATGTTAAATGTAACGTGACCTGTTAAAATGTTTAAAAAGTTAAAATGTTGTTATAAGTTTGATTGAAATAGCTTTTGATTTCAGTAAATATGCTGCAAACACAACAAATGACAATTTTCAGTTCTTTACAACCTATAAAGTGTTTTCAAACTTAATGTGCGTAATAATTTGGAACAGTGCAGTGCAAGTTTTTTTATGTTTAAAAGAAATACTGTTATCATTAGGAGGTTTGTTAAATAAAATTTGAATTGTACTCTTAATAGTTGATAACATGAGAATTATACTGACTGTTATTAACATCAATTATTTAGGTAAATGAGAAAAATATAATTTGCATAATAATTTGGAACAGGGTGTAGTGTGGCCGAGCAGTCTGACAGGAAGTGCTCACTTTGAGAGCACTTCCTGTTAAACCGGGAACCGCGGCCAACCAGGTACAGGAGGGGGGGGGAGGGGTAGGAATGGGACACATGGGGGAGAGGGAGGGTATGGGACACATGGGGGGGAGAGGGAGGGTATTGGACACATGGAAGGGAGGGGAGGAGGAGAGAGGGAAGAATGGGACACAGGGAATAAAGGGAGGAGAAAGGGAGGAATGGAACACATGGAGAGGAGGGGGAGAGAGGGAGGGAGGAATGGGACACATGGAGGAGAGGGGGAGAGAGGGAGAAATTGGACACATGGAGGGGCTGGGAGGAAGGAGGGTATGGTAAACATGGAGGGGCTGAGGGAATGGGACCCATGGAGGGGCTGTGGGGCAGAGGGAATGGGACACATGGAGGGGCTTTGGGGTCGAGGGAATGAGACACCAGGGGGAATGAGGCACCGGTGAAGGGAGAGTGAGTGAGACAACGGCAGAGGGGGGGCGGGAATGAGACACATGGGATAGAGCAGCCCATGGCAATTTTCGCAACTGGGACCTGGTGGATTCTAGTTATGCCTCTGCTACCATACAAGGCTTCACAATATTAGCTGAAACTACATGATCACAGAAGATGGTGCAGGAAACAGCATAGGCACCTACAGTTCCCATATATGGCGTTCCCTCCCAACCGTCCTGCTTTAGGCAGGACAGAACAGAATTTTGGATGCATTTGGTCTCTGGTGCCGTGTTTTGTAGGCACACTTGGGACCAGCTTCCCAGAAAGCTCAGTGTGAATGCATCATTTGATAAACTCGTGCTTTGCAAACTGACAATGGGAAGAGCACTCTGCCCATCGGCAGCCATGAGTGGTCAGTCTGGTGCATATTTATGCCAGGTAAACACACCTCCCTTTTGGATCCAATCCATCCCTTTACAGGCAATTAGTAATGTGAAAGGTGTCACAAGCAACCAAACATCCATAGTGGGCTGCCCACCCTGTCCCAATTTCATATTTCCTAATTTAGGGAGGTATAATATGGTGTTGATCAAGCACCACTGTAATTTATAGCTCTAGGAGTAGATTGTTAAAAAAAACAAAAAAACAAACAATATACTCATCCCTAGTACATCACTGAGGAAAGGTAAAATAGGGGTGCAAAATGTGCCTGGGACTATGGTACATTTGGAGAAAAGTGCAGAATGTGCTTGGGCCTGTTTATTGCCCCCGTCCAGTGTTAATATCAGTTTTCTAATACAGTACTATGGTTTTTTTTTTGTGTGTATTTTTTAAATGTTTTTAACAACTATTATAAAACAGAACACATTTGTTCAACAACAATTCCAACAATGATTTGTCAACAGATTTACAGTCATTATGGAAAATACAACTCCTGTAGGTTATGTTAAAATGGTCATCACATTAAGTCTTTAAAAAAATGAAAACATTTAAATACTGAAGAATTCTAATTATTAATAAACTATAAGAACATTTAAACAAAAACAGTTTAAACAAAGTTGTGGTATAAATTGTGGATTATAACCTTCCCAAAATATCTGGATTATACTTCCAGACATATGTTGATAAACCTCAACATTATTGGCAACAATATGTAGCATGTTTGGACAAAATGTAATTTCAAATGCATTGAATTCTCAGTTAGAGGTTCTACGCACTTTATAATGTCTGTGCCATGTGTCTACGGTAAAAACAGCTAAGCAACACCATTCTGTGTTCTTTAGAGTAAATTGAGTGATTAATATCTCTCTTGCTGGTAACTGGATATAGGAATTTGGCTTAGACCATTTTTGCAAGTTACTGGCAGTTTTTGGCCTTGAGTTCACACTTTTATGGCCCTCTGGCTCTTACCAGCAATAAAAGTCATAAGGGAAACCCGTGGCCAACATCCCATTTCAGCTCCCACCAGTGCCTGCATATTTTGTACAACGCTGATGCAGGCAGCTGGAAGTAAGACACGGCATTTCGTAACAGTAAGTGCTAATACCAAAAACTAATGTCGGTCTAAAAAACCCAATATGTTGACTTTTCTTTCCTCACTTTTGGGAAGAAAAGAACCAGAAATAGTGCTGGTTTGACTCAAGAATTTATATTAATACTGAAAGAAAGAGTACGTTTTTAATACTAGGTCAAACACATTGGTGCAAAATGTGTTTTAACAATGTACACAACGGTTTTAGCATCACCCACATGTAAAGTTTGTAGTTCTTAACATATGTAAGAGGAATGCTACAATACATACCTTGGTGCTTTTACATATTTCCTACTACCTGCTCTTTAAAACAGTCCAGCAGCTTTTAAGGCGTTTTAACTAATATATGTCAATCACTTTGCCTCCTCTCCTTTGGTAATAGTAAAACAAAATGCAAGTAATGAATGGCACTGCTCCTTGGAAATAAACTATTGATGGACAGAGATTATGGAATAAGATCAGTGAACGATTCTGATTGAAGTGTCCCATCCTAGTGTGTAAATAGTTGTTTTGGTTTTTAAAATGTTTAATTTATTTTTTGTCAATATTTTTCATGGATTAAAAATAAATGGTAACATTTTATTAAAACAATCCCTTTAACAAAGGCTATACAAAGTTAGATTTTGAACTGATTAATTCTTTGCCCAGAAACAGATTGAAAAAAAAAAAAAATTGCGTCTCTATATTCCAGTCAGGACCTGATTAAATTATTATTATCGGATATCTGCTATGTGAGGCATCTGTGGATGTCTGGGCAATGAGGGTTTCAATTTCCCTTTGCTGACCTATAATATTACTGTATTTGATAAGCCATACTCAGGTGGACACCTTTGCATGCGGTTTAGGGTTTCTTCTTATCAGTTACTCTGTGGATGTGACTGAAGTGATGATACTTCCTTTAACCCCTTAAGGACACATGATATGTGTGACATGTCATGATTCCCTTTTATTTCAGAAGTTTGGTCCTTAAGGGGTTAATTAACATTCAGTTGGAATGAAACCTGAAGGAATGGGATCTGTGCAACTGAGGTTTGAACAGAAATTATAGCAGGTGCATTAACCAAGTGAACATTTATGGTTCAATTGAAAAGATAGCCAGTTGTAATTAAGCATGCAAACACAGTCAATATTTTGTTCAATAAGTCAAACACTGTTTAGAGACACGTGGGATGTGTGGAAACAGGAAACAATGAGAGCTAGGTTAGTAGC
Organism: Pelobates cultripes; assembly: GCA_933207985.1. Lineage (NCBI taxonomy): Eukaryota > Metazoa > Chordata > Amphibia > Anura > Pelobatidae > Pelobates > Pelobates cultripes. The sequence goes on from OW240913.1 coordinate 326,368,138, forward strand.
CTTGTTATATTCCTGCAACAAACAATCAGCTTTCATCATTTACATAATACATGAATAGTTATTTTCTTCATATGCTGCTCTCTCAGATGCAATGTGCTTGGGACCTTTGGCTGTAGTCAGGGCCGGCCTGTGCATAGGTCCCAGTGGGACCATGACTCCAGGCGGCACTTTTACAGAGGTGACATTTTGCTCCACCTGCAAGTCCTTATACTGTGTGTATCACACTACTCCCATGAGCAAACGTCTGATTTCTATGTTGCCAGCTTCAGTTAGGTAGAGTGGGCACTCTCAGCAGGTTTACGGTCTGTCTGGAGCGCCCCCACACGAGCACATATGGGTGGGGTTTGAGTGAGGAGCAGGCAGGATATGGACAGCCCATACCTTCTTAAGATCAGGACCCCGCGAAGGAGCAACTTCCAGGAGCTGCTCGGTACCTACAATGTGCTCCTTTCTGTGCTTTCGGCCCCCCAGTAAGTAGATAAGAAATGAGGGAGGGCTGCTTAGTGTGAGTGTGTGTATTAGGTAATTTGTTTGTGTATGCATTATACAGTGTATGTCTGTTGTGAATGAGAGTGTGTGTGTGTGTGCGTGCGCGCGCACACACATATTAGGCAGTTTGCGTGTGACTTTAGCAGTTTGTGTGTGTGTTACTAAAAGAACATGAAAAAGAGTTTCATAATATAAGTGATCTCTCAGAGGACAATCCAGGAACTCCTAATAATAAAGGGATAACCCTTCTAACATTAAGTCATGAAAGCACTTTCACAAAGTTATACTTATCAGTAGTTATATCTGGTCTATCTCGGAGATAGTGGCTAGGCTCAGTAAAACTGTCTGAATTAACTGGATTACTGATACTCCTGTTCATTCAAGGGGAAGTGTAATAGTGCAGGGCACAATCTTTCCTGTACTTTGCAACTGTTCTCTGGTAGAATTGTTTAACACTGCTTCACTCTGAGATACTCTGGAGAAGTTACTGTAAGTTTTAAAGATAATAGTTAATTAAAGGGGAAGTGAAATAGTGCAGGACACAAATTTTCCTATACTTTGCAACTGTTCTCTGGTGGAATCGTTTTACTTTGCTCACTCTGAGACACTCTGAAGAAGTAACTGCTCCATGTCCTATTGCTGTCAAATATGCAGTTTAGAACTTTGTTTTTGCTTTAATTCACAATTTACCATTTAAATTTCAGAGATTTTGTTACTTCATTGGAAGGCAGTGCATCAGTGTATCACATTGTTTCTGATACATCAATTTCTGTTATTAATCTGACATTCTCTTTGATTAGAGAACTGCAAATATATGGTCAATAGATTATGACAAAGCATTCTACTTTTTGCTACACCTTAAGTGCAACATTACTAGGCACTTCATAGTACTACAATACTTATTTTTAAGGTGTTAGCCTTGCTTTAATATGATACATGTGAAGTTTAATGACTTATTTCCAAGTAGTTTTTGCTTGAAGTCCTCTGCCTCCTTGGATTGTCTCAACCAATGCAATGCTTTTCCATAGGAAAGCATTGGGAGGCTATTGTGCATGTGCGGCAAAATGCCACGCTGTCCCAGTTAGCATCTTCTCAAAGAGATGCATAAAATCAATTGACCCTGGAAGCACCTCTAGTGGCTCGCTGAATGCTTTTTAAAAAGCATTCAGGGACAGGCTATAGACACCAGAACCATTGTATTAAGCTGTAGTGGTTCTGGTGACTATAGTATCCCTTTAAGTTTAATTATCATGATGTAACATGACGGATGTGGGCATGTTTTGGTGGGTGTGGTTTTGGACCCAAGCAGCACACTGTCTTGGGCCAGTGTTCCATCAAAATCCCTGGCCGGTGAGGGAAATCTGTTTGATCCTGTGCTGCACATGCGTGCTAGCACACCTGCTACTCTTCCACAGCAAGGTCCTGGAAGGTAAGTAAAGCTAGTTTTACACTTTCATTATAGTTAGTGCATTCACTAAGCTTAGGACATGGGACATTTAGGGGTGATGTCAGGGTTAAAATTAGAGTTAGGTTAAGGGATTTTTCACACTTTATTTTAACCCTTACCCCAACGGTTAGGGTTAGAAAAGAGTGTGAGAGAGTTTAAAATAACTTACCTAACCCTAATTTGAACTCTCACTTCACCCTAAATGTCCCGTGTGCCTAAGCTTAGTGAATGCACTAACTATAATGAAAGTGTAAAACTAGCTTTACTTACCTTCCGGGACCTTGCTCTGGAAGAGTAGCAGGTGTGCTAGCACGCATGTGCAGCACAGGATCCAGCGGATTTCCCTCACCGGAAGTGACGAAGGTAGGGGATTTTCACAAGTAGGGAACTTTGATGGAACACCGGCCCTGGCTGTAGTATGCTTTAATATACATCACAAACTTGATCCCCTGCAATGAGGCATGTTTATGATTTACAAAACAACTAAGTGGAATGAGGAAAAAAAAAATTAGCATCTCCTTTAATTATATAAAGAGGGGCTTCATTATAAGATCGATCTCAAGTGATTAGTGGTCACTGTTACCTTTTTTTTCTCATTTTAATTTGGCAGAGGATTGAGTGTAGAGATTTAAGTATTTAATTTAAACTAATTTATTGTAGTAGCCAAATGGTACCAAAAAGTAAGTTTTTCTGTCATATTTGATCATTTGTGGCTTTAAAAAAGAAAACAAAAATGTACAACTTTTAGAACATACCATTATAAAACCAAAGTAAATACAATGTTACTGATGAAACTTACTGGGATGGAGCGGTTGGGAATATAACCTTTATGTGTTCAAACGCAAGATCTTGCTTTAAGATTTCCCTGATCCATGACTTTATTCCTTGCCCTGAGTCACCTGCAAGAAAAAAGAAAAAAAAAAAAAAACTATAAAATTCTAAACTAACAACACAGACTATTTCAGTACAAGTAGGTGAACGTTCAACATGTCTTAGAATTAGATGTTCAAATAAATAAACTTCATCCTATAAAAACCTGTAAGATGCCATTTCTTAGGAGCCATCTTGTCCTAACGGCTACGAATTGTGAAGTACTCCTTAAGCATAACATAAGTGCACTGTATACTTCTGTATAACACTCATTACAATAAACTTCGTTCTGACAATACTGACCATTTAGGAATGCTTAACATGCGTAATGCTGATTACAAACAATTTAGCGTTGATTTCTATAAAATGAAATGTGGTGCCCACAAAAGTATAATTAAAACTAACTTCCCCTCCACATCATTTGGTAATCTTAGGTGGCGTTGTCGCAATCTACACCGTCTTTTTTTTTTTTTATCTTTTGGAATTTTGTGCTGGTTCTGCCTTACTGATCTCTGTTGTTGTGTAGATCACCAATGCCAAGGACCACAATTAACAGTGTTCCATCCAGCATGTCATGATGTTCAGAAGAAAACTAAACCTTCAGAATACTGGAAGTATATTTTATTGATGCTGGAGCAGTCAGAACACAACCTGAAGTGATATTGATCAATATACAATATGTAGTACACAAGCTGCATATGAGTAGACATTTTTAATAACATGTTATGGAATGTCATGATAATGCAATGATGTGATGGCATACATGTTATTTCCACCCAGTGGTGGTTAGCGAAGTTTAAAATTGGTGGGGACACTGTCCTTTCTGACTTTTTTTTGGTTCTGTGCTCTTAGACGAAAATACTCAACTCCTGACCCATTGAGATGTTCATAACCATAAACCTATCGATACATGTATTTGGGAAACAAAAAAACACTAAAAACAGGTCCAAGTCCACCAACTGATGATGTTGCCCAGTGACAGTCCTATGATAATATGCAGATCTGTATTTTAGGTAAGGCAGGATCTGACAGCCCCCTTGCAAAGACAATGGATCACATCAGAAAACCAGTTAGAGTAGTCAAAGTGTGTCTGAGGGGGTCTATAATCAGAAAATGGGTGTTTTAAAAAACTTTTTACAAATGACAAAAAACAAAATACAAATTATACACAAACCAAAATATTCACATGATTAGTTGCCAAGCCTCTCGGCAACAACTCCACCAATCAATAACGTGAGGAATAGCAACTGCATGTATAATCATGATAGAAAGAACATGCTTTTATTCCAACACATAATTATGAGTCATTCCCACTCCTGCAAATTTTATTTTCTTCTTCTTTTTTTGCAACAAAGATAGAGGCAAACCACCCAGCATGCCCCTGTTGATAAGCCTCAACATTTTGATTATTTTGACTATTTGTGGTTCCAGCTCCTACTGCCGAATACCTACAGGTATTTTAATTGTAAAGGTAGAAATAAAATGCTCCTGCCTACCTATGAGAGACCTTTTAATAAAAGACAATATTTTAAATAATAAGGAAGGTGTAAGTTACTTTTTAAGAATGAAGATCTGATCTCATATACAAGTATTTAATAATAATAATAATAATAATAATAATAATAATAATAATAATAGGAAATATATATATATATATATATATATATATATATATACACACACACACACATATACATATAAACACACACACTGTTGCAATGTTTTATTAAAGCAAGTGCATTTGTGACACTGAAATTAGTTCTTGAAAACATTGTAGCAATTATACTTGGTTATTGGCAAGTGGCAATAAATAAAACACACAATGTAATCTTCTCCTCACATTAAATAATGCTGTAAACAAATTAGTTAGGAGCTAAGGAGGGTTTCTTGGTTTTGGGATTAGTTTAGGAGTGGCACTGGTTCGGCTGTTCTGGGACAAAGAAAACAAACATACATTTCAAAATCCTTCTCACAAAATAAACAGAGATTACACCAGAATTTAAAGCATGTGGGCTCTTCCCTGCCAAAGTTAAATGACAAATATCTGAAACAAGCATTTTCTTCTCCAAAAAAAAAAAGGAAGTTATAAACAACAAATAAAAAGCAGTTATGATTTTACTTGGCATAGCAAATAAAATCTAACCTCTAAAAAATAAAAAAGCCTACTTTCACAGCCAGCCACTAGAGGTGCTTTAGCTGAAATAGCAGAGTAAAACGCTGCTATTTCAATCAGCTCTTTCCTAAAATGCTTACCTATGGGAAGCAAGATCGAAGATCTCAGTCAAAGAGGTGAGATGTCAGCAGAGTCTAAGGGTGTTAGGGAGAAGAGGTAAGTTACCCTACAGGTGCGGGTCAGGAACCTAAAGGGCTGACAGGGCACACATTTGTATTCCTAACACTACGGTATTCATTTTACAGAACAAGTAGTACTCTCTGATTAGAGACCATTCAGACAAGTGCACTCACCAAGATTTATCCTCACAGCGAATATAAAGGATGATAAATAAAGAAGTAAAAAATGTAATGCTTGCGGTTCACAGCTGGTGGGGGCTTAGACTTTATAATGGTTCACTGAATCAGAGGCACAATTCACTGGAAAAAAAAGGATAACAGCATCAGCATCCTTTAGAACCACGAGTACTTTTAAATATTTTCACTCATTTTTTTCAGAGCACCCCACAGAGCTCTAATAGTTTTCTCGTGTCCATTTTGTCTGTTTGCCAAACTCTGCAGTTATAAGGTCAAAATGCATTTATTACACTATAGATTTACTGAATTAGTTCTCCCTTCAACAAAGCAATAAAATGTGGTAAATACGACCAAAACAAACCTCAGGAATTTCACAACTTGCATGCAAGAGTTAAAGAAGGGTGGAAGAATGACTCATGCCTCTGCCTCTTGGGAGTGGTCCGACCCATCTCTAAATTGGAGGAATATAAACATTCATTGCACTAAGTAAATCACAGACCGAAAAACTCCCTGGCTTACTCAAATGAAGATCAACTTTTTACAAATATCTAAAAATTTGGCATCTTTAATCTTGTGTGCATTGCTTTGATGACCACTTCAGCACTCAAATTGTTTATATCATATTTGCTAATGAGATGAATAAAATTATAATAATAAATCAAACTGTGCTTTTATTAACCTGTTGGTGATGGCTGCCAACTTTGCCCCAACTTATACACTTTTTTTGCATTGGATATGACAGCCATCACAAAGTGCTGTCATTTCTTATTGGGATTGGCAAGACCAGACTATTGTTTGATGGTTCTGTAATGGCATTGTAGAAATAGCCATATGGAGGTCCTTTAAGGCAAGCAATCATGCAGACAGTATAGAAAAAATAATGTGCAACCTGTAATGGCGCTAACAAGGTGCCACCAATCCCTCTGGGGAAATTAATCACTCAATTCCACCAAATCAATACAAATACAAAAAACACAAAACACAAGTGGGTGGCGCCCTCTACATGCAATCTTTCAAAAGTACAAGTGCAGCCACCCATCCCTTCAATCACACTGTAGTTGTTATGGTGCTTAAAGAGTTCTGTTAATATTAATTTAAAAGAAAATAGAGCATGAAAAACGTTTAAAGGAACACACAATGAAAAAAACTTATTTAACAGTTTAGTAGATATACCCCAAAGACAAAATGCTTGTTTTTTGATGCAGAGTATCCAATCAAAGGTTTCTTATAGAGAAGCCTTGCCAACCAGTCGCATGTGCACATTGTTGTCCAATCTGACTTTCAATTAGATGTATTACAGCTCACCAAACAGTTTCGGCCACGTAATCGCTCTACAGGGCTAAACAACCAGGAAGAAACAACCTCCATCTGTCAGCCAGCCAGGATGGTGTTTTAGTGTTCATATATAAAAGTGCTGATTTCTATTGAAACTGATACTTTTAGAAAATAAAACAAAGAGGGAGAAGAACCGTGAGCTGGGGAACTTAGCACAGAAAAAAAAAGAAATGCATCAACTGCGACAGTCAGTGGTTATAAGTTTTATTTCTGTCACCAGCATTAAGGAACACTCCAAGCACTGTAATGCAGGGGCGGGCTGGGACAGGGAGGCAATTGCCCCCCAGGTCGCCCTTAACCCAGGACCGCCCGCATGCATCAAAAAATAAATAAAAATAAATCTGAACCCCCTGCTTCTGGCTCCGGCCCTGCCTCTGGCTGGGGACTCTGATTTTTAACTTACCTCTCTCTCCCTGCAGCCTGCAGTCAGTGTAGTTGGCCGGCCTCTCCTGATGATGTCAGGAGGAGGGGGCGTGACTTTCACTGCTCTTCTCACAGGACCTCTGGGGAGTCTGGGGGAAGAGCAGAGGAAGCCACGCCCCCTCCTCCTGACATCATCAGGAGAGGCCGGCCGAACTCACTGACTGCTGCTGTATGCTGGTTGCTGCTGCCCACCCGTTACTGGAAGGGGGGAATACACTTTTGTTTTTGTTTTTTATCCCCCTCCTCAGCCCCTGTCCTCTTAGTCAGCCCCTGTCCCCCTCCCTCAGCCCCTATCACCTTTCTCAGCCAGCCTCTGTTATACCCGCAAGAATGGCGCCGTCCGCATCTTGGGCCAAACGGATCCTCCTGCTCCTCCTTGAAAACCTGTGAAGGTGGAGCTTGTTGAAGTCACGTCAGAATGTGACGTGGTGCTGTGTGCCTCCGCGCACATCCTGGTCCTCCACTGTCCAGCTGCAGCCATCGCAACACCGACAGACACACACACACACTCTCTGACAGACATACACACACTGACTGACTGACATACACACACACACACACACACACACACTGACAGACACACACATTTACACATTCTTGCACCATTTTATTTATTGCTCCCTACCTTTGGTAGCTGGTGTGGGGCCTCTCCCTGATCTTCTCTCCTTACCTCAGTCTTCACTAGTTTAGTCATGCAGGGTGCCGGAATGACGTCTTATTCCGGCACCCGGCATCACAGAGGGCGCGTGTGAGGGAGCAGTGAGGAGCAGGAAGCCTGACCTCCCTCACTGCCGCAAGGGACCTCTCCTACCTTCCTGGTAATTTTGGCAGAGTAAGCACCTGCAATGTAAGGAGAGCAGGTGGCTGGTCTGCCTTAGTAAGCATGGCAAACTCGCGGCTCGCCGGGCCGCAAAAATATTCATTGTGGGCCGTGAGTTTGACATGCTTGATCTAAAACTGTTGGTTTCTACACTAAATGCCAAATGCCATGTGAGTGCAGTATGGTTGTCACAGTCTAGCTGATTTAACTGAATGCAACACATTTCACTACTCATAATGGGAATCAGTTTGGCTCAATGTGGATTCAGTTTAGTTGGAAGAGGAAAACAGTTAAATCTGAACAGGAGAGAATTGAGTTGAATGAAAGTAACCAAATTTGATAAAGTTAATTCATCATTTAGCTTTATCTACCATCATTGTTGTTCTTGCAAAGCAAGTTTAAAAAAAATGAATCATAAAATATTATAGCAAAATGCAAAAGTTTTTAAAAACAAATACTGGAGAGTGTAATTAATTGTGTATTATAATTCAGGAGTTTCTGCCCCTAAAAGTCTTACAAGTACACAGTTCACATATTGCCCACAGCATGACTAATTCAGAATTAATCACGGGTCAGAAAGTGACAGGCTGTAACAGATGCAGCCTAATGCTTAGATCAAAATGTTTCATGGTTAAATAAGAACGCAAATTAGTGAAGTTAAAAGGATTCGAGTGTTGACCGTTGGTTAGTGACTCACAAACAGCTCCTCGTAATCTCCAGCAAATGATCTCATGCACATTAACGGCGCCTTGCTCGTTAGTGCTGGAATTACTGTACAGAATGATGCTCATCTGTGTAAAAAAATACAGGTGATTGACCATGCCTTCAGTAATCCTTTGCAGCAGAGGGTTAGGGAGTCATAACATGAAAACGTTCTAACATTGGCCATTTGGCTTTAGTAATGATTCATGACAGGTAAAGTATTGAATATTAGCAGCAAAACAACTTGCACAATCTTTCCCAATTGTGTAGATTTGCTGTCAATATCATATTTTTGCCTGAATCTTGTCCCATTTCTGACATTTTTAATAACATTCAGGTTGGAAACTGCCTGTTCGTCATTTAGTACATTTCTTCCCAAAAGCCCAAAACATTTAGCACACTTAGCTGGACTTTACCCAAACTGGAAACGGAATGAAACATTTTATTACAGATTCTTCCAATAGATTGCCAGATAGTGAAGCATGATCCATCACTCCAGAGAACACAATTACACTGCTCCAGGTGCGCATGTTGATGTTTGGCATATGTAGTGTCTGGTAGAACTAAGCACGTGTGTATTTTTGTGTTTTTTGATGTCTTGGCTGTTTATAGATATAAACACTGAAAGTTTATCCGTCTGCAGCTATAATTTATAGGCTTATGTCTGCTATTTCCTGGGTGCCTTACCATATAGGTACTTCCGCAGGGAAATTGATCCATTGGGTGAGTTCAGTTATTGTCAGAAGCCAGCCTACAAGTTGTGATATTAAATATGATGTACCTTTAAACTTACTTCGAAACACAACTGAATTCAGCAGTAGTGCAGGCATTTATACCACTTATTAAATCAAGACCATAATTCCCATCATTGGATATGAAGGAGGAACTTTTCAATTGCAGGATATATAGTTTCAAGGGTCCAAAAGGTGCTGTGGAAATATAGGTTTCTGACTGCAGATTCCCACTTCCTAAATATTTGTTTTTTGGGAACTATTTGAGGTGCACCTTTCAGGTAGAATTGTCTTACATTTTATAGATTAATTTAGATGCTCTTTTTATTAAATTAAGAAAAAAAATATGCTTTGAATGCTTTAGTCTACACATTTAGAACTCTTTATGTGTTGCACTAGTAAGTATATTATCAGTCCAAAACTGATTAAGTCAAATAAAATATTTGGTTCTAACAAGCAGCACAGATATATATTATGGGGGCGAAGAAAATCAACTTTCACTCTGGACATGTTGCATTGTTATTATTTATTAAGTTGCAGACAACGGGTAAATAAAAAAAATAAAAAGTACTTTAAGGGAAAAATCCAAGCACTATAACCACAACAACCCCTGTAGTGGTCATGGTGCCAAAGTGCCCTCCCAGAGAAATTTGTCAAACCATTTAAAGGGACACTGTAGGCACACAGACCACTTCAGCTAATTGAAGTGTTCTGGGTGCACTGACCAGCAATGTTTACATTGCAGCTCTAAGTCTCAATTGATTCAATGTTTTCCTATGGGAAGGTCTAAGGCGCGCTCTGCATTTGGCACACATGTGCATTAGACCCCGCTTGTCACGGGACAGAGGAGGGGGTGGAGCTTTGCCCAAGCGCTGAGGGACATCGGTGCTGAGAAAAGGTAAGTAAATAAAGGGTTTTTAACCTTTTATTTACAGATGGGGGGTGGGGGGGAAGGAAGGGGGGAAGGCAGGGGGAGCAGTAGTGCCAGGAATACAGCTTTGTATTCCTGGTACTACAGTATCCCTTTAAGATCATCGACAACATACCTACGTCCCCCTGCACACCCATGCACACAGCATGAAAGAGGACTGTGCTGACTGCCTGATAGAGATAAACTCAGTGTGCTATAGTTGCTACAGAGCTCGGCGTGTTCCTTTACTCACTAAACAGTGATTTAACAATTTTGGTTGCAACATGTAAGAATACAAAAGTTGGCCAACTCACAAGTCTGTTTAGCGAATTAAGCTCTTTTTTTCTATTCTGTAATAAACAGTATTTATGAAACCCTGGTACCTATGCTGAGGTCAGCCAAAATAACTTCCTACTGTGACTTTCTGAACTCCTAGTGAATACAAATACAGTAGTCATAGTTTAAAATGTTGATTTTACACACAATGTTGATTTTCCAGCTAGCCAGCTATGAGCATGAAGAAATATTGGACGGCTGTTAGGGTATGTAGAGAGGAACTACTGTGCTTGAGCATTTTTATGTGCTCAAAAAAAGGCACAGTTACTTTTTCAAAAAAAAAAAAAAAAAGCACAAAGAATAAGATCTCCTGGTAAAGACACTGAGATTAAAAAAAAACAAATGACAGTCAGTTAAAGGGACAATCTAATCTACAAAACCACTAAACCTTAATGAAGTTGTGTCGGTGCATAGATGCTGTCCCTGTACTCAGACAGTGCAAAACATAGATTTTTTTTACACTTTTGTATCTGGCTGTGCAGCCATGAGCAATCGCAGCAGCAGGCAAGTTAGCAGGGCCAGTGCAAGAATTTCTGCCACTCTAGGCAAAGATCCATTTTGCCGCCCCCTCGTGTCACTCACTCACTGACAGACACACACAGACACTCACTCACTGACAGTCAAACACTCACACGCTCACTGACACACAGACTCACCCAATTTTATTTTTTGAGTCCCATCCAGCCTCCCTGGGGTCCAGTGCGGGCAGCTCTTCACTCCTCCAGTGTGCTTTTTAGTGTGCCTGGGCCGGAATGACGTTATATTCTGGCTCCCGGCATCACGTGAGAGGGCACGTGAGGGAGGAGTGGGAAGCTGCAAGGAGGGCCTCTCTCGCCACCTGCCTTCTCCTGGCTCATCTGGTCACCGATATTTATCGGCAGAGCAGGCAACTGCCGTCAAGGTAAGCAGGTGCCTGCTCTGCCCTTCTGGGCCCCCTGTGACAGGGTTCCTCTTGGCGCTCCATTTTCGGAGGCCTGGAGAATGAGCCCGGCTCTGCCATGAATTCCGCAGCACAACCAAATTATTTGGCCACAGCATCACAATGCACCAGCACACTTTCCAAAAAGGCGCAGTGCCCCCCCCCCATCCCCTGCAGCTGCAAAAGGGTCACCCTGTCCCCACATAGCTTGCCACAGTGTCACACTGCCCACACAGTATTACATGTGTCAGATTAACTGGCAATTTAACTGCACACAAAACTTGCCTGCTGCCACAGTGTCACTTTGCCCCACAGAAAATGCCATAGGCAGTTTTCCTTTAAAAAATATACCACTGTCAGTTTGCCCATTAAACACATGCCAAGCAAGTTGCTCATTACTAAATACCACAGTAAGTTTGACAATTAATAAATGCCACAGAACGTTTGCTCACAGCATGTTCTGTGGGGCAAAGTGACACTCTGGCGGCAGGCAAGTTTTGTGTGCAGTTAAATTGCCAGTTAATCTGACACATGTAAGTACTGTGGGGGCAGTTTACGACTGTGTATTGGGCTGTGTGTATTTCTGAAAATGTCTGGCATTGTCTACCTGTGTATTAGCCTGAGAGTGTTTGAATGTATGTCTCTGTGAGCAAATGTATGTCTGTGTTTGAGGCTGTGTGTGGGGTAACTCCTTGCAGTGTGTTGTTTCTATAGGGAACTGCCTGTGGACTTTGTGCACTGTGTTCATGGCAAACCTATGTTTCACGACTGTGTGTGTATGATGACTGTCTTGAGGGGGTGACTGTGACAGGGTGGGTAAAGGGGTAAATGTGGCAGGGTGAGTGTGAAAGGACGAGAGAGGTGAATGAAACAGGATTAGGGTGTGAGTGTGACAGAGTGAGTGTGGGTGCATGTGTCAGGGTTGGGGGGTAAGTGTGGCATGGTTGGAGGAGTGAATGTTTCAGGGAGAGGGGAGGTAAGTGTGATAGGATTAGGAGAGGTTAATGTGACAGGGTGAGTGTGGCATGGTTGGTGATGTGAGTGTGACATAAATGAGGAGTGAATGTATCAGGGAGCGGGGAGGTAAGTGTGACAGGATTAGGGGGTTAATGTGACAAGTGAGTGTGGCATTTTTTGGGGGGTCAATATTACAGGTTTGGGGTGAATGTAGTATGGTTTGGGGAGGAAATGTGACAGGGTGAGGTGAGCATGACAGGGTTAGGAGGGGATTTATGTGACAGGGTGTGTTGCTTGATTGGGTAAAATTAGTGTGTCAGGATTACGGGGTTATTTTAAAAGGGTGAGTGTAGCAGGATGAAGGGGGTGACTGTCACAAAGTGATGGTGTCAGGTTACCTTGTGTATCAGATATATACAAAATGAGGATACAGCTGCGGATCTACAAAAGAAATATAAAACAAAATAATAGTGTAACACTAGTGAAATATAAATGCGCTGTGTAGAGTATAACTCTGTATTCATCTATCTTGTGAGTTATACTTTACACAGCGCATTTATATTTCACTAAACAGTGTTACACTATTATTTTGCTGTATCCTCCTTTTGTATATATCTACACAGTATTTAAGGGATTATTGCTGGGATATCCCTGGAGGAAGCTGTTACCACTATCTATTCAGATAAGTGCTGTATTTTCACTTTTCCGTTACATGGGCATTGGTTTGTTTGTTTTTTCTTGTGTATATATACCTTGTGTATCAGTCAGGGGCATGTCACAGGCTGGCATCTCTTTACAGGGTACTGGGAACACTCTTAACTTTCTGCTTGTGCCTAGCGATTCTCACGCCAGCCACGATAAACCGCCTCCTTTTATGAGGCGGCTAATGAGCGCCGACATCATGACGCTAAGAATACCATAACCATCCAAGGTGTTCGAACGAGAACGTTTTGGGGGCGTGGTTATTTAAGTGAACACAGTATTTAAAGAGAAACCAGGGAGAGACTCATTGCACTGTTGTAGTTCTTGTTTGACCCAAGAGCGCGTATTCTGTATTGGTATTCTTGTATTCTGACTTTGGCTATGTTTGACTATTCTTCCTTCTGTGTTCCTTTGACCCCGGCTATTGCATTATTGTTGATCCTGATTTCTGGTACCCTTGACTGATTTCTGGTACTATTTGACTATTCTTTGTGTGTGTAGTGTTAGTCCGGCCATCCTAAGGTCCGGTATACATTACTAGTATTTTCATTCTGTGTGTAGGATTCCCAAACGTTCCTGACAGATGGAAGAGGAGTGTGACAGTGAGAGAGAAGGTGAGTGTGACGGGATTGGGGGTTAATGTGATATGGTGAGTGTGGTAGAGCAATGGGAGATGAGTTGGCATGGTTGAAGGGGGTGAGTGTGACAGGTTTGGGGGGTTAATGTGATGTGGGAATCTGCCTGCTGTATTAGCATAAATAGTCATATTGTGGCAGACGATCTCGGAAATGCCTCAGAGCCATTTGACCATATATGGGACAAGAGCTGTACATGATCAGGGCCAGGACCCATGTACAGGTATGCTAAGAATGTTAATACGCAGTGTGGCGAAACCGACCTCGCCACGTGTCCTTGGAGGGGGCTGCTTGCCCGCCTCTTGCCTTTGGACTATGGCCCTGCAGGTTAAACTGTTTATTTTCCCTGCAGAAAGGCTTATTCGTGTGATCTGAGTGCCATTCCTCTAATAATGTGCAGTCAGATCCAAGCTATCTGGGGATATGTAGAAATGTGTGTTTTATGTACTAAATGTGTCAGTATGTAATTTTATGTCTTTTACTGTCTTTTTGTCTGCCATGTGGGTAATGGAGTTTGGCTCTGTCTTTGGAGATAATTAGATTCCTTCTCCAATTATCTCCAGGGCAGAAGGGAGGAAGCCAGGATGCATTGTGGGGATGTTTTACTTTTACTGTTTGAGCCAGGGGGAACAAAAGATACTTTTACTAACTTTTGAACCCCTGGTCTGATTCATGCCATTTTTTAATATGTTGTTCCCCTGAATGGATTGATTGTGAATATGTATTTTTATGCGAATGTGATGTATATTTTGGGAGTTATGAATGTTGTGTAAAAACTGTATTTTCCCTACCTATGATAATTGTATTTACCTGTGTGTACAGATAATTAGTTTACAGGTAGAGGGGAGGGCTATGTGTGGGATGTAACTATTGTGTGATTGGTTAATGTATGTTACTGTGTGTGTCCCTCCCCTTCATGGGAGCACCTAATAAAAAGGGCTGCAAGCTAGCAGCCAGAGAGAGTTCTATTTTTACCCTCAACTTGAGTCCTGTCTCTTATTGGGGGAATCTGCTACAAGGGATTGCTATGCTAGGCATATTCCCTTGCTATAATCACTGAGCTCTTGTAAGAGCTTGTTCCTGCTTCGTTCTGAAAGGAGATAGCTGCAGCCTGCGGTGCTTATGGTGTCTGGTGGAGTGCTTGGAGTCCTCTGGAAGCGCTAGGAGCATCTTTCAACGGAGGTACCCAGTCGGGGTGCCAGGTGATCCGTTACATTGGTGGCAAGCGGTGGGATGGCATCCTAGTGCGAGGAGAAGCAGCTCGGAGACACCGGTAACGTGTGGAGTTGTGCAGCGTCCTTATCTTCAGCAACATAATGGAACCAGCAGTGGCTACAGCAAGCATGGCGTATAGCTACTCCGTACTAGAGTTTGGCACGATGGTAGGGTTGCACCTGAAGTTTTACGGACCCAATCCAGAGGAGAAATACGTGCGGTTCGTGTGGGACATGGTGACCCGGAACCTACAACACAGGGCGTTGAGGGAAGGCCAGTGGGCACGTTGGGAGAAACTCCAGCCACAGGTAGAGTGGGACGAGGAAGAAACCGAGGTGGCCGGTGGAGATGGGACCGAGGTCTCTCTACCGGCCCTACAGGGATGCTGGGCACCCGGCCCAGATCCCCAGCGGCAGTATGTTTTACAGGGAGGGGAGACAGTCGGTCTCACTCCCCAGCGGCAGAATGTGTTATTGGAGGAAGAGACAACCGGTCTCCCTCCCCAACAGCAACCAGAGGTACCCGAGGTAGAGGACCTCATAGACTGGTCCTGGGAGGACCCCCTGCAGGCAGGTGGAGATGGGACCGAGATCTCTCCACCGGCCCTACAGGGATGCTGGGCAACCGGCCCAGATCCCCAACTAGAGCTGGAGTTACAGAAAGTGGAGAGAATCGACCTCCCCCCCCAGCAGCAGCCGGAGTACCAGGGGGAGGTAAGTGATATTTCTCCTCCCCAGCCAACTCCTTTGTTCCCTGACCCCCCAGCAGAAGAGCTGGCAACTGGGCAGAGCGCCGCTGGCCTCTGTCCTCCCTTGTTTCCTTCCCCTGAGCCTGACTTTCTACAGGCTGCCCCAGCGGAAGGTGCCGTCCTTCCTCCCCAGCGGCAGTGCGTACCCCAGGGAGCTGATGGTGTCGTCCGTCCTCCCCAGCAGCAGTGTGTAACCCAGGGAGCCGAAGGTGTCGTCCTTCCTCCCCAGCGGCAGTGTGTACCCCAGGGAGCTGAGGGTGCAATCCTTCCTCTCCAGCGACAGTGTGTACCCCAGGGAGCTGAAGGTGTCGTCCTTCCTCCCCAGCGGCAGTGTGTCCTGCAGGGAGCAGAGACCGTCAGTCTCACACCCCAGCAGCAGGACAAAATAATGAAAGGGGAGACAGCTGGTCCGCCTCTCCACCAGCAGAGAGAGTGTCAGGGAGAGGAGCCTGTTAACCCCTCTCCCCAGCGGCAGTTGACAGTCCAGAGAGAGGAGCTTGTTACACCCTCTCTCCAGCGGCAGCCTAACCCACCAAGGGGAGATGTTGAGCCCCGCAACTGTGCAGATGGGACCGTAGTCTCTGCGCTTACAGCCCAAGGGGTAGAGACGGTCGGTCCTGTTCCCCAGCCCCAGAGCTGTGTACCCAGAGGGGAGACGGTCGGTCTCCCCCTCCCACAACCAGGCTCCAATCAGGCTACTTCGGTGGTAGCACTGGCACCAGGGCAGAGTACCGCTGGTCTCTGCCCACTCAGCAACCCACCAAGGCAGTCTACCAGCTCCCCACACAGCCGTGGTGAGGCACCTGGACATGGACAAGTTGCTACTTTATCCAGGTGGAGTAAACATTTATTGTGGGTGGGCTGTACTGCTGTTTGTGCTTCGTGGGTGGGTTGCTGGACTAACCAGGGCACTGACCGGCAGGAGGTCAGATACCCTGTTAGTCTGGGGGGCAAAGGGGAGAAGTGTGGCGAAACCGACCTCGCCACGTGTCCTTGGAGGGGGCTGCTTGCCCGCCTCTTGCCTTTGGACTATGGCCCTGCAGGTTAAACTGTTTATTTTCCCTGCAGAAAGGCTTATTCGTGTGATCTGAGTGCCATTCATCTAATAATGTGCAGTCAGATCCAAGCTATCTGGGGATATGTAGAAATGTGTGTTTTATGTACTAAATGTGTCAGTATGTAATTTTATGTCTTTTACTGTCTTTTTGTCTGCCATGTGGGTAATGGAGTTTGGCTCTGTCTTTGGAGATAATTAGATTCCTTCTCCAATTATCTCCAGGGCAGAAGGGAGGAAGCCAGGATGCATTGTGGGGATGTTTTACTTTTACTGTTTGAGCCAGGGGGAACAAAAGATACTTTTACTAACTTTTGAACCCCTGGTCTGATTCATGCCATTTTTTAATATGTTGTTCCCCTGAATGGATTGATTGTGAATATGTATTTTTATGCGAATGTGATGTATATTTTGGGAGTTATGAATGTTGTGTAAAAACTGTATTTTCCCTACCTATGATAATTGTATTTTCCTGTGTGTACAGATAATTAGTTTACAGGTAGAGGGGAGGGCTATGTGTGGGATGTAACTATTGTGTGATTGGTTAATGTATGTTACTGTGTGTGTCCCTCCCCTTCATGGGAGCACCTAATAAAAAGGGCTGCAAGCTAGCAGCCAGAGAGTTCTATTTTTACCCTCAACTTGAGTCCTGTCTCTTATTGGGGGAATCTGCTACAAGGGATTGCTATGCTAGGCATATTCCCTTGCTATAATCACTGAGCTCTTGTAAGAGCTTGTTCCTGCTTCGTTCTGAAGGGAGATAGCTGCAGCCTGCGGTGCTTATGGTGTCTGGTGGAGTGCTTGGAGTCCTCTGGAAGCGCTAGGAGCATCTTTCAACGGAGGTACCCAGTCGGGGTGCCAGGTGATCCGTTACACGCAGTAAACTAGGAAAATAATAAAGTAATAGCTAAGCGCTTGCTAATTGGTTATTAATTGCCGCAGTATGGGAGTAACCCTTGTATATCTCTGTTGCGTATAAGCTCCATCAGATATGCTCTTTCAGTGTTTCTTTCTCTGGCTCTGCTTCTCCCCAAGTCCTCTTTTTTGGTGTCCCCCAAGGTTCAGTCCTTGGTCCCCTACTGTTCTCCATCTATACTGCCTCCCTTGGTAAACTCATTAGCTCATTTGGCTTCCAATATCATTTCTATGTGGATGACACGCAAATCTATCTGTCCTCTCCCCGTCCCTCTTGACAAGTGTCTCTGACTGCCTCTCTGCTATTTCTAACTGGATGGCTGCCCACTTCCTTAAACTCAACTTGACCAAAACTGAAATTCTGGTCTTTCCTCCCTCAAATGTTGCTAGTCCTGTGTCTGTCTCCCTCCAAGTCAACGGTGCTACCATCAGCTCCACCACATAGGCTCGCTGCCTAGGTGTTCTCATTGACTCCGACCTCTCCTTCACGCCTCATGTTCAGTCTATCACCAAATCCTGCCGCTTACATCTCAAAAACATTGCGCGCATCCGACCCTACTTAACGCCAGATGCGACTAAGGTGCTGGTCCATTCCACTGCCCTTTCTCGCCTTGACTACTGTAATCCACTTCTCAGTGGTCTGATGTGCTCCCAACTTGCGCCATTACAGTCCATAATGAATGCGGCGGCAAGGCTCATCTTCCTGTCCTCCCGCACCTCCCACGCCTCACCCTTCTGTCAGTCCCTACATTGGCTCCACTCCATCAAAAAAAATCATTAAAAATCCACTCCTTCATCAAAGCGTATCAATTAAACTGTTAATAGCTCCCGAGTGATTCCTCTCTTGCATCTGTCATTAGTCTAATACTATCCTTACCTTTTGTGTCACTTTACCCCACTCCCTCTAGCATGTAAGCTCATTGAGCAGGGCCCTCAACCCCTCTGTTCCTGTGTGTCCAACTTGTCTGGTTACAACTACATGTCTGTTCGTCCACCTACTGTAAAGTGCTGCAGAATTTGTTGGTGCAATATAAATAACATAATAATAATATATAAAGACTTAACCCGAGAGGGGGGCTCTTAGCCCTTTTTTAGACATGAGTCTGTGCTGATGAGACCGTAGCCGGCTATGAATAAGAATACAATGATTTTTCCTATGATCTGTGTCCGGAGTGAGTCTGTGTAACCTCACACTAAAAGCACCTGCAACATTTCGAATATCTAAATACTAGGGTTAAATTCCTAAGCATCAGCAAGTCCCATTCTGGTCCCTGAACTTTGCCCTTCTGTACAGATCCTGTTTAAAATGGTACAATAAAATAAAATTAACTTGAGCAAAATTTCACTAATGTTAATAAAATAGTGCAAAGATACGTTAATGCCAAAATGTATATATTCACTTCCTTTCTGTTTTGTATCTCAAGTTGATTTTCAATGCCGGTGTTCTATCAGTTTACTATACCTTGTCAGAACACCCTTAACAGAACAGTGTGCATTTATATACATTGAGTGCTGTGGATACTTTCAATAGGTAATTTTTATTTAGCTCTTAACATTGAGAATTTGCAAATAATGTATCTCATATTAATAATAATAAAAAAAAAAAATTAAAAGATGCTACTGCATCACATAAGCCTACAGTTTTGTGAAAAACCGGCATGTTGGCCATTAACAATTGATCTTGTTTTATATTAATTTTACAACTTCTGTAGAACCATATAAGTGACATAATTTGGGATTTTTCACTTTTTACTACATAGTCAGAGTGTTCTATTTGAACAACACAACTTATTTGTTTTACTGACACTAACACAATAAACATGTTATTTAAATAACAGAATGAAGACATGACTATTATTAATAATGTGTAGGATACATGAGTCCAATATTAAATGGAAGCACAACAGTCACTGTCAGCTCCACCAACCCAAGCATTAATAGAAGCTGAACGTTCTGAGAACTACATTTCCCGGCATGCTCAGCTTATTACAAACGGTAGCAGAGCATGTCGGGAGTTGTAGTTCGCAGCAGCTTCGCATCTCCGCTCTAGTCACTGGCCAGCAGCCAAACCAAAAAAAAAAAAAAAGAAATATGGTTCCACCTGATCCGTGCAAGAAAATCAGCGAGGCCGTGTGCTTCCCGGTCGGAGATACCACACATCGGGATAAAGCAGAGGGCGACGCCATGACAGACGCCTCTTGTTTTCCGGCTTCCGGGCGTAGCTGTTGCGTCACTTCCTGTGTGCAAAGGCTAATGCCCTCTGACCACACTTAAAGGAGCCACTGAGCTAGTTATCATGTTTTACACTAAATGCATACATTTACTGAACAAATGTCATGTTTTACACTAAATCCATAAAATTACTAAAAAATGTCATGTTTTACACTAAATCCATAAAATTACTAAAAAATGTCACCACACTCACAGCATCTTCATGGATATATAGTATAAGCACATGGTGATGGGATGGGTAGACCCCAATTATCATTATAACATATCTATCTTACAGGTTTTCAAGCAGATAAATACTGTGGTTACTTACCAAACCTAAAGCAAACAAACAGAATACCAGGGATTTAGAAAAATATACATATTAAATAATTGGCCCTGACTTGCATTATGTGGGACAGCACCGTGGCATTAGGTATAGAAGTTATAAGCAGTAATTTATAAATCAATATTTTCATATCACTTTTCCCTTGGCATTTGTCTCATATGCGTTAAAGGCAAAAGAAGATTAAAATATGACTCTGTCACATAATTTATGAAAATAGTTAACGTCAAACATATTGAATAATGTAAAAGTGGATAAACGTTTGCGATATGGATATTTTTTTTTAATTACTCACTTGTCACTAGACTTTTGGGCTGATCTTGGCAGGTCGGCAGTTTGGCCAAATTCCATACCTTCAAATCGCCATACCGACGTATAAGCGAGCACAGGATTAGTATGATGTCCAAACATGTTCATTTGATTCAGAATTTGGCATTTCACCCGTGTCGCCAAAAAAAGATGATGATTGATGGGAAAAAAGATAATTAATGGCTAGGGTATAGCCACTAAATAGACCAATAGAGGAAAAAACGGCGAGCAGTAAAAAAATAATCTATAATCTATATGTATGTACTATATATATAATAATGTACAGAACTAGAAAATAAGGTTACCGCTAGCAGACCTCGTGGTTGTGCTATAGGGGCATTGATAAGGGCCTAATCCAAACTACAAACACAATTTTAACCAACTACCCAAACCACGATTATCAAAAAAATATTTTGTGACTCCTGTCTTAAAAGGAATCAGGTCCCTCGAAACCAAAGTATTCAGCGATTTAATTGCTGCTAAATCTAGCAGCCATTACTCTATCCTAATTCTCCTTGATCTATCCGCTGCCTTTGACACTGTTGATCATCAACAGCTTCTTCGCATTCTCTGCAATTTTGGTCTACGTGATACTGGTGCTCCTCCTAACTCTCCCAGCACTCTTTCAGTGTTTCTTTCTCTGACTCTGCCTCTTCCCCCCCCCCCAACCACTCTCTGTCGGCATCCCCCAAGGTTCTGTCCTTGGTCCCCTTCTGTTCTCTATCTATACTGCCTCCCTTGGTAAACTCATCAGCTCCTTTGGCTTAGAATATAATTTCTATGCAGATGATACGCAAATCTACCTGTCCGCCCATCTTGACTCGTGTCTCTGACTGCCTCTCTTCAATTTCCACCTGGATGGCTGCTCACTTCCTTAAACTCAACCTGTCCAAAACATAACTTCTGGTCTTTCCTCCCTCATGTGTTGCTACTCCTGCGTCTGTCTCCCTCCAAGTCAACGACACTAACATCACCTCTACCTCACAGGCTCGCTGCCTGGGTGTTCTTTTTGACTCCAACCTCTCCTTCACCACCCATGTCCAATTAATCGCCAAATCCTGTTGCTTCCATCTCAAAAACATAGCGCGCATCCGTCCCTGTTTAACCCTGGATGCGGCTACGGTGCTGGTCCATGCTCTTGTTCTCTCTCGCCTTGACTACTGCAATACCCCTCTCAGTGGTCTTACATGTTCCCAGATTGCACCGCTGCAATCTATAATGAATGCGGCAGCGAGGCACATTTTCTTGTCCGCTCACATCTCTCACGCTTCCCCGCTCTGTCAGTCCCTGCATTGGCTTCCAGTTAGATATATGGGTCAATTTAAAATTCTGGTGCTTGCTTGCAAGTCCCTACATAATGCTGTTCCAGCCTACATATCTTCCCTAATAAACAAGTATGTCCTGTCTAGGCCCCTACGCTCTGTCAAAGACCTACGTATGTCCTCTGTCCGTACTCCCACTTATAATGCTCGCCTCCAAGATTTCTCCAGGGCTGCACCTCTTCTGTGGAACACCCTTCCCTTCTCCATAAGACTTTCACCCAGTCTCTAGTCATTCAAAAAATCATTGAAAACTCACTTCTTCAAGAAAGCATATCAATTAAACTGTTAGCAGGTTTTTATCCCCCACCCCCCATGACTCCTCTTCTGCAACTGTCATATATTACCTACTAAGCCCTCATTGAATACTTTTCTAAAAACCTACTACGTACCCCTACTTTTACCCTTTGTGTCACTATACCCCACTCCCTCTAGAATGTAAGCTCATTGAGCAGGGCTCTTCACCTCTGTTCCTGTACCTCCAGTTGTCTGGTTACAATTACATGTCTGTTAGTCCACCCATTGTACAGTGCTATGGAATCTGATGGCGCTATGTAAATAATAAAATAATAATAGTAACCTTTTTGTATGCATACAGCTAACATTTCTGTAAATATACAGTGAGTAAAGGAGGAGCCCTATACACAGCGCAGCACTGTTTTTTGTTTTTTTTTAGACCATTTACTTTCTTTTAAGGCCATCTACTGTTTTTAAAGTATTACTTTACACTTATGTTTTGCCTGTGTTCAATTGATATAACTAATAAAATATAATGAGCTTTTAATATATGATTCCTCCTCTCTTGGTATAATTTGTAGGTTGCGACCTTTTTTAGTACCCCTGTTTAATATAATATTTTTTTAGTATATAATTTATAAATGATATATATTATATTTCTCACTTGATCTGTGACTCAATGGCAGGAAAATGCACCTGTCGGTGTAGTGTAAAATGTATACATAATATTTAGAATATTATAAATATATTTTGTTGTACAGTTATTGGCCCATTTTCACATTCTTTTTGGTTTTGAGTGTTGGACATCTCAATCGGGAAATATGATTCGGCCGAACCAAACTTTACTGTCATGCACAAGCAGTGGCGTATATGTTTTGTGGCCCTGGCCCACGCGGCACACCACCGAGGTCGCACATTCAAGAAGCCCATTGGGTGGCCCATGTTGATGAATTTTCAGGGGGCCACAGTCAGTGCTGCGGCGAGGAAGTGACTGCCCGTCACTCCTCCCAGCTATCAGAGAGAGCCCACGCGGGAGGAAGGAGAGGGAATCAGAGTGGGAACTCTGACTCCCACCAGCCTGTGTGTGTGTGTATGTTTGTGTCTCTGTGTGTGTGTGTGTTTGTGTCTGTGTCTCTGTATGTTTGTGTGTCTGTATGTGTGTATGTGTGTGTGTCTGTCTCTATGTATGTGTGCCTGTCTGTTTGTATGTATGTGTGTGTCTGTATGTGTCTTTGTATGTATGTGTGTCTTGTGACTATCTGTGTGTATGTATGTGTCTCTGTATGTATGTGTGTTTGTTTCTATGTATGTGTCTGTATGTATGTGTCTGTGTGTATGTATATGTCTCTGTATGTATGTGTGTCTGTGTGTGTTTCTGTCTGGAGGGGAGGGGGGGGGCATGGATCAGTTTTGCACCGGGGCCCCATGGATTGTGTGTATGCCACTGTGCACAAGTCTAGTAGTCACTTATTTCAGAGAGAGGTCAGATAAATGAAAAAATGGTATCTTACCTGTTTCAGGTTGATTTTCCTTAATAATAGGCATCACTAGTTTATTCTCTGAAAATTAAACATTTTCCTAACATGATAACAGAAAAGTGAAAAATATATGGACCGTGAACATTTTATTAAGAATGCAGAATTATAGAATAATTAACAGTCGTTCTCATAGAAAGACTGCTTAGAATCGAGCAGTATTGATAATATAAGTGCATATTAAGGAGATTATTGGACTCAAAGAGGCATTTGTTAGTTTTTATTGTCATTTGTGTAGCCATTCCACAATAAAACTGAAATCAACCATATCTAACTTAATTTCATATGATTTTCACAGTAAAAACACCAGATAAGATTATATTTGAATTGGATCATGATTACTTTTATTGACATTTGTACTATGAGCACAACATTTTAGATGGCATATTTAAAGTTCACGTAAACATGCGTGCTTTGGTCATGGTATTGTCATTAAAAATACACTCCACTGCCCAAATGCAAAAATAAATATATAATAATCACTGTTCAGTAAATATGCATGTTTTTCATTGGGCATGTATCTAAAAACAGCTTGCAAAATCTGCAGATCATTTGTCTGCAGCATTTGCAAACCCTCCCATTGTAACCCCACCTAGACTTTCTATGGCTGTGCAATCACAGACTTCCCAATGCAGCTCCATGAGAAGTCTTTGCAAGGCAGGTGCTCCTAGCAATTGTTGCCACTTGACTTTAGCTCCACTGAGCTAAACAACCAGGAAGTAACAGTACCAGGTGTCTGATTGTCAGGCATGGGGGTGTAAGCAGGTTATTTTATAAAGGTGCTAATTTCTATTGAAATCTGAACTTTTTGCAAAATATAAAAAAGAAAAATAGAAGATACAATATTCACACATAAATAACTGAAGCAAGTTGAAGTACTTTAGGTGTCTGAAGCATCAAAATCCAAAAACGTCTTGTAGCATAACTCTACTACTTTGTCTTCTTCTATAAAGGGAAGACACAAACTAAGAGAAAGCATTAAGCTTTTGAAGGAAATGTTGGCTGTTTTCTATCAAAATCTGGTGACGTGCTTTGAGCACATGCATAATTCACCTGTGAGTGGCATTTCAATGACTGAGAAAGAATTGTGAAATCCACTTTCACAAGTGAAATAGATCCATCTATGGTTTCAGATCAATTATGTTTGTTTCAATAAAGTAACAATGAAATGTTTTTGCCATGTTACCCTTGGATTTCTGTCTGGTTCACCACCATATTGCTTAATGCGCTGATGTGACATGCAACATTCTGATGCCAAATGCTGGCTTTCTATGCCGTTTTCTACTTGCCACTCATTTTATAGCTGATAGTACAGATATATCACCCTCTTTGGCTTTCTCCTTACTCAATTAAAGATATTTTATGGCTGCTTCCGTCTCAACGCACGAGTATGGCTGATATGTTTTAATCAACCAAGACTTCCATCAAAGCTTAGAATACCCTTTACAAAAAACTTTGTCCTTCTTCAGTTTGGTCTAGGGCAACCCCATTATCAGTTTTAAAATTAAAAATACCTAATTTGGATACAAATTATTGGTCCTCCCATTCTATTAATTATATTAACAATCTATTCTCATGCTCTAAACTTTTAAAATTTTCCCAAATTCAACAAAAATCTCACCTCAGTAACACTGATGCTCCTATATATGAACATATAGGAAAAATTATTTCGAATCCCAGCCGGAAACGTACCATTTCTCAGTGTTACACTGTTTTTGCAGGTGAATTGGGTGTGAAACAGCCTTACATGCTCAAGTGGGAGAGGGATCTAGGTGTGGAGTTTTATGTATTGGAGTGGCATAGTTCAATATCGTTCTTGAGGGGAATCACTAGTAACATCACTCATTTGGAATCTCACTTGAAATTATTATATAGATGGTAATTTTCCCTTTTTAAATTACATTGTCTAAATCTTTCCCAATCTAAATTATCCTGGAGGGGATGTGGCCAAACGGGTACTCTATTTCATATTTTCTGGTGGTGTCCAAAAATCCAAACTTATTGCAAAACATATTAAATTGAATTATTTCCATTACATAATTTTAGTTTGTGTCTCCTTAAGTGTTTTCCAGATGACTTAGCATAATATAAATGCATTATGCTGGGCCATCTCCTTATTTCAGCCACCACAGCTATTCCCCGCTTTTGGAAATCGGTTGCTATTCCATATATCACCGATGTTCCATCTTTAAAAAAAAATTTTTTCTTGTATATTTTTTTCCTTTTGTTTTCTTATTGTTGATGGTTGTTACTATAAGATAAGGCCAGGGACTAATGAAAGTATTTAGAAAATTGGGGAGACTAGATGGGCCGAATGGTTCTTATCTGCCGTCACATTCTATGTTTCTATGTTTTAGGCTGAATTGCGGACGCAATATTGTTCCCTACCACCCTCCCCTTTCTCTCCCCCTCCCCCCATTTTAATTTTTTTTTTTATTTTATCCCTGAGTTTATTATTCTATCAGTATTATACGTTTTCCATTGGTCACTATGAAATTAACACGTTTAACTTAATAATTTCTAGTTCATTATTTCAGCCACTGTATTCTAGTTATTGTCACTTCTGTTTGTGACCATTACCTGTTATATTATCTTACGTAGATCATTACCATTTTTGTTTAATTAACATAATATTTTTCAAATTAAAAAAAAATTTGAAAGAATTTTAACTCATTTATACAAATGCAATCATATACAAAGCCTGATCGTATAAAATAAAGAAAAACAAAAACAATTAATATCAATTACTTTTATGTCTGTTTGTGTGTGTTTTTGTTTTAAGGAATCCACTTGATATTTGTACCATGGTAAGAATGAATACTGATTAAACTCATTTATCAAAACGGTAAGATTAACTCACTCATTGTAAACTGTCCTCCCCATTTTCCAACATTACAGAAAATTCGGTGAATAGTTACTACCTGTGGTCAATGTTGTCATGACAATGGAATTTGTCAAGCGCCCAAAATTACTAAAATCTTTGACTCTTATAGTTACATGTGTTATTTTGACTTAATAAGAGAACTGACCTTTGGGAAATATGTGCAACGAGACCAAAATGTTTTGCTAAATTAAATCTAACAAAATGACAAACATTCATTTCAAAATAGCAAAGGAATTAGTGTATGAAATTTATATGAGGTGCACTGGAAGATATTTAAATTTGAACTTTTTTTAGGTCATCCGTTTAAAGATATATTTTACCATTTTAGTTATCGGACTTTGAATTTTATATAAACTGACATTTCATTGATTTAATAATTACTGGTATGTTACAGAACAATCATTGAGGGGTGATGGTTCTCTGGACATGGACAACACAAGTTTAACTGTACTCTCAAACAATTAAATTCGAACAAAATAAAATCATGCTTAGTTGTTCTTTCAAAGAAAAACAGGCTTGAGATATGACACTTGCATATCGTGAACAGACATGTACTTTAGATGTTTTTGTTGCAATAATTAATTGTTTTGGAAATAAACTCAAATATAATTATTACAATAGAATGTTCTGCATAAAACATGCACTGAATGGTAAGGGTATTTAATAATTAAATATTGTTCTTATAACTTTCAGACATGGCCTTGACTGGATATAAAAGTAAAATTTATTCCATTAAACAACACAGACATGTCAGGTATGTCCCCCCAGTGGACCAATGACGTATTTATCAATGGTAATCAGCATCCATATTGTGAATGGGAAGATGAACTATTCCCAGTGCAGGGAAGCAAATTAACAATCCCTATCCAAAATACCTGAACACAGAATTGTTTTAAGAGCAAATCACATGCAAAGATGTAGAAAATGCTATCTTCATCAGATCTCTAATCCACACTCATAGCAATCGTGAGTGAGAGAAAGGTTTGCAGGTATGCACAGGCAATTTAAAAAGAACAAAGGCCCATTTCTATCCAGTGATTGCTTATAACTTTCAGAAAAGCAGCGTGAAAGACTGTATTCCAAAGTAATCACGATATTAAATATTGCCAATTAGGTCCTTATACAATTCTTACAATAGTAATAGGAGAATCCTTCCTAAATCATGTGGACACATCCTTCATAACTATATCATTCATCTATAAAATGAGAGAAACAGTCTACTTAAAAAAAAACAAAAACAAAGAAAGAAAGCTCAGAAAAATGTTGCTTGCGCCCTATCCCAAATCCCAAATCCCTATGCACATTTAATTAGATTGGACCACAATGGAGGTCATGTCTCCTCGATGACATTGCGGGAGGCGTACAGGTGAGCATCGCTGAGTATTTACCGTTTATCCTTTATTTTAGATTTGTATTACTTTTTTTTTTCTTTATTTTTTGCGTGCAAGAGTTAACAAAGCAGCTTACTCTGCCACAATGACATACGTAAGCGTGGTCATAACACATTGATTTTAGAATTATGGCATTTAAAGTAGTGCACATTTTTTGAATATAGATGCTCAAACAAAACATAGACTACTATAGATTACAATTTGCAGTTGAACTTGCTAGCTTAATCTGCGCATTTTATGAAAAGTAAACAAACTAGATAGGTACAGTGCTAGAGGGTTAACTATGTGAAGCAGGAGGTGAAAACACTGATTTAAAAATTAAAAGTTAAGAGTGAAAAGTAGTAAAACCCCCTGCTACATTAGCATCTTAGCTTAATATGCAGACCTCCATTTTGGCTGCGAGTGATAGGATTTTTAAGGAGCAAAACTGAACATAGTAAGAAAACGAAATAATATATGTCATCAGACATTTGTGTGAGTTCCAGTGGGGCAAAAGGAGTTATGTGTCTGATTATACTATCTGGGTTAGAGTCTCAGTCCCTTTTGGGTCAGCCGATGCCTTGACGGGGCTGGGTGGGTACCCCCTGCTGTAGGTGGTGCAGCTGGTGCGATCTCCTTGGCGTGTGGGTGCTGAGATCCCCTGGGCTGTTCTGAGTTGCTGTGGGTGCTGTGTGTAGCTTCACCTGCTTTGTTTGGGGTGGTCTTGTGCTTGTCTTCGGCGGTTCCCCCCGCTTCCCCGCCTTGCCTGGGAGATGCCGGTGTTTGACCACTCGCCGCCTTCCAGCATCCGCTTTTTTGGGTTGTGCGTGTTGCCTCTGCCCCTGCCACTTCGGGTAAGTGTCGCCCTTTTGCTGCCTCTGCCGTTGGGGCTGTGTTGCTCTTTTTCCCCGTCTGGCATCTTGTGGGGTACCCTGTGGCGAAGTCTGGGGGATCTCTTCAGGCTCTAAACCTCTCATGTGGGCTTCTAGGGACTCCCAGAAAGCAGTGAATATACTGTTTAGTCGCCTCTCAGTTTCCCGCCATGTATTAGACGTGTCGGCGATGCGAGATGCTTCCGCCATCTTGGTGGTCTCAGGGACGGTAGCTTTTGGGCTGCATGGAGCCTGTATTAGCCCATTGCTTCGCCCAGGAGTCGTTTGGGGGTGGACCGGGATGACCCCCACCGGTCCAGAGGGGGGGGAACGAGGGCTTGCAGTCAGCTTTCCGGCGTGGCCTTGTTGCTGGGGATCGGCCGCCTCCCCTGCGCCTGCCACGCTTGTAGGCCTCATTGTGTGCTGTGCTCAGTTCGTTGCTTGAGAGGTACCGATCTCTGCACCTCGGTGTCCTCTCTCGAGTGGTAGCTTTGAGGTCACGATTAAGTGCCTGTGCGGCAGTTAATTTTAGCGTTAAGTGCCCGGTTTAGTAGGAGCTGCTGAGATGAGCGTCTGCACAGCTCTGCGGTTAGGCCCCGCCCCCTTGTATTACTTTTTTAAATGTATTTTTTATTTTACAGTTTAGTAATGTTCACATACATGCATGCAGTATAAAACCAAGTACATTGTTAGTTGATAACAATATCAGCAATTTTAGGTATTGATTGGTACAACTATTTATTTGCTTTAACACATACAAGCTTCCGTGGAGTATGTCAATTATGCAATTTTCAATGCTTAAAGTGGAACATTTTTTTGTCTTTTTAACAATAGTAAACAGTAAGTATAAAGGGGAAAGAGAAAAAAAAGTAAGTGGTGGGGTTATGGTCGAGAAGGGTGAGAGAGATCATCCAACAATCGCCGTTCCAGGTGGCCACTATATCTATCTTGGTTATCCTGATTATGTAAATTTCATCAGCCATTGCCCTGTTTTAATAATGTTACATAACATAGATGCTATCTATCAAGGTAGGCTTTAGTATTTGTTTACACGGTTTATTGGTTGTACTATGGAAACAGCTGTCCTAGCTTCTGTTTTTTGTCTGGCTATTTTTTAGGTAACAACATAGTAAAGACGTGCCAAGGAGTTCCAAGCTACTTCCCAATAGACATGTTTGGCCAATGTCTGTCTCATTCATATTCTTTAGTTCTTAGTTCTGGCAAAATTTTATATGCAGTTTGAGAAAGGTAGGAATGTAGTGGAGTCCCAGTTTCTGTTACTATTT
>OW240913.1:326402242-326460209 GCA_933207985.1 Pelobates cultripes
TGTCACTAGTCACCCCCTCCCTCACTCTGTCACTGTGTCACCCCCTTCCTCACTCTGTCACTAGTCACCCCCTCTCTCACTCTGTCACTAGTCACCCCCTCTCTCACTCTGTCACCAGTCATTCCCTCACTCTGTCATCAGTCATCCCTTCCTTCCCTCACTCTGTCACTAGTCATCCCTTCCCTCACTCTGTCACCAGTCATCCCCTCACTCTGTCACCAGTCCCCCCTTCCTTCCTTCACAGTGACAGAGTTAGGGAGGGAGTGACTAGTAACAGAGAGAGTGATGGGGTGACTAGTGACAGAGTGAGGAAGGGGGTGACTAGGGACAGAGTGAGGAAGGGGGTGACTAGGGACAGAGGGGGTGATTAGTGACAGAGTGAGTGAGGGGGTGACTAGTGACAGAGTGAGGGAGCGGGTGACACAGTGACAGAGTGAGGGAGGGAGTGACTAATGACAGAGAGAGGAATGGGGTGACTAGTGACAGTCACCCCCTCCCTCACTCTGTCACTAGTCACTACCTTCCTCTGTCACTGTGTCACTCACTCTGTCACTAGTCACTCCCTCCCTCTGTCACTAGTCACTCCCTCACTCTGTCACCAGTCATCCCCTCACTCTGTCACCAGTCATCCCCTCACTCTGTCACCAGTCATCCCCTCTCTGTCACTAGTCACCTCTTCCCTCCCTCACTTTGCCACTAGTCATCTCTTCCCTCCCTCACTCTGCCACTAGTCACCCATTCCCTAACTCTGTCACTAGTCACCCCCTCTCCCTCCCTCTGTCACTAGTCACCCACTCCCTCCCTCTGTCACTAGTCACCCACTCCCTCACTCTGTCGCCAGTCACCCCCACTCACTGTGTCTTCCCCTCACTCTGCCACCACTCAACCCCTCCCTCACTCTGCCACCAGGTACCCCCTCACTCTGCCACCTGTCACAACCTCCCACACTCTTCCACCTGTCACCTTCTCCCTCACACACTCTGTCCAGGGCCGGATTAACATAGGGGCTGATGGAGCTGCAGCTCCAGGCCCAGGCCCATGGAATAGGCCCATTTAAAAAAAAAAAAAAAAAATTCTCTCTTTTTTTTTTCTTTTTTTTTTTAACACACAACTCTTAGGTTTTCCACCTGACTGGTATTTTAATGGCACAGATGGTATTTGAGGCTGCCTGGCCGTGCCGGTATTGCAGTAATACTGGCAATACAAGTGCAGGTAATTTTCTCAGAATAAATGGAAATTACTCTGCAATACCAGCACCGGCCAGTAGGGGTCACTGTGTGTGGAGAGAGGCAGGGATAGGAACTTACAGAATATCACTGCCTCTCTCTACTACTCACTGATCCGTGGGGGAGCAGCTACACAGCACAGAGAGTCCAGACAGCAGCTGCACAGCTCAGGTAAGTGAGGGATGGGGGGAAAGGCAGCAGGGACACATGGGGATACTGAGACACTAGGGGACACATGGGGACACTGAGACACTAGGGGACATAAGGGGACACTGAGACACTAGGGGACACAGACACTAGGGGACACATGATGACACATACACTAGGGGACATTGAGACACTAGGACACATGGGGATGCTGAGACACATGGGGATGCTGAGAGACATAGGGACATTGGGAGAAATTGGGACATGGAGACACTATGACACTATGTCCAGTGTCCCTAGTGTCTCTGTGTCCCCAAGTCTCCCAGTGTCTGTGTCCCATGTCTCTGTGTGCCTAGTGTCCCCATGTGTTCCAATGTCCCCATGTGTTCCAATGTCCACATGTCTATGTCCACAACTGTCCCCATGTCTCCCCAAGTGTCTGTCTCCCAGCCAGTATCCCCTAGTCTCCCAGTGTCCCCTAGTCTACCAGTGTCCCCTAGTCTCCCAGTGTGCCTGGTGTCCCCATGTCTCCCAGTGTCCCTATATGTCCCAGTGTCCACATGTCTATGTCCACAACTGTCCCCATGTCTCCCAGTGTCCCCAAGTGTCTGTCTCCCAGCCAGTGTCCCCTAGTCTCCCATTGTCTGTGTTCCCATGTCTGTGTCCCTAGTGTCTTAGTGTCCCCAAATGTTTCAGTGTCCCCATGTCTCCCAGTGTCTGTGTCCCTAGTGTCTCAGTGTCCCCATTTCTCCCAGGTTCCCTAAATATCTCAGTGTCCCCATGTCTCTCAGTGTCCCCAGTATCCTAGTGACATGGGGACACACTGAGACATTGGGACACTGGGAGAAATGGGGACACAGACACTGTGATACATAGGGACACTGAGACACTGGGTGACTTGCGAGACTGAGACACTGGGAGACAGGGAGACACTGGGAGCAATCCATCTATACAGCAGAATCAAACTGTGAGTAGTTTGGTGATTTTACAGAATTTTCTCTGATGTCACTCCTTGTGATTTACATCACGTGATGTCACGCATAACTAATTAATTATACAAATGATTAAGGCTGGTATTTTTTTCCAAGAAAGGTGGCAACCTTAACTTCTCTTCACATACTCTTGCTTAAAGGAGCACTATAGGGTCAGGAACACAATCATGTATTTCTGACCCTATTATGTTAAAACCACCACCCTGGCCCCTTCTTGCCTCCCTAAATATAGTAAAATATTACTTGTATTCAATTCTGCAGCTGCTGGCTCAGAAGTGGTGGTCTGAGAAAATTACAATACTTCCCCATAGGATTGGCTGAGACTGTCAACTAGGCAGATCAGGGGCAGAGCCAGCACAAGTCCAACATAGCCCTGGCCAATCAGCATTTCCTCATAAATATAAATTGAATCAATGCATCTCTATGAGGAAAGTTCAGTGTCTGCATGCAGAGGGTGGAGACACTGAATGGCAGTGCTGCACACTAGGCAGTACTGCCCCAGGAAGCACCTCTAGCAGCCATCTAAGGAGCGGCCAGTGGAGTTATTTTCTCAGAAAAGACAGTGTTTACTGCAAAAAGCCTGAATGGAATGATTCTACTTACCAGAACAAATACAATAAGCTGTAGTTGTTCTGGTGACTATAGTTTGGAAGCTTAAGAGGGATGTATGGGAACAACACTTGTGTGCACTGGCTGACATTAAAGTTAGTTTAGGTAATGCAGACGTTGGTCTCTCTAACACTATGGCATGTCCCCTTTCTTCTACACTCACTACAGACACCTTTTCTCTGTCTCAGACTATACCAGGAACTTCTGCCTGCTAGTAAGAAGGTAAGGAGACAAGTGCTAGGGGACAGTCCTTAGAAAGAATGGAGTGAGCGCATCATACGCATTTATGTCAAGCTCAAGGTGCTGCCTGCATAGTATGCCCTTAGTTGGACAGCCTGCAGGATTGGCAGGCAGCCTGACATGCATTCATGCCAGGCTGACCTTCCAATTCTTTGGACAAACATGCCCCCTTTTTGGGCATGTTGACCCCTTTTGGCAGGTCTGGTCACGTGATTCGCGCCAGTGGCACACCCTTTTACCCCGCCCATTGACTTCCTGCTTTACTGGACAATGCTGTTAGGGATTATGGATTTACTTGAAAGATGAAAGCATAAATTAGAGAGAAATTAGCATAGAGTATGTGTTTTCTTATAGCTGCATCCTATGAGTTTCCCTCCAGCACCATCTCCATCAGATACATGACGCTTGGGAGGTATGATTGTTTTAGTGTTTTTGGTCGATAAGATTCCGTAATTAGGCCCATCATAATTGTCAGCACCAGGCCCACTGTGCTCTTAATCCGGCCCTGACTCTGTCACCTGTCACATATGCATTCACACAGACACTATGTACAAAAAAGCACATGTAGTCATCCAGACATGCACAAGTGCATTCACACAGACTCAAATACAAACATGCATTGATACACAGGTCTTCACAATATACACATCCAAAGGAATGCCGTATTATGAATTATATTTAACATTTATTTAATACACATATATTTGGCCTTCAAAGGGCCTGGGATCTAATTTTGCCCGGGGGCCCCAAAGGCTCTCAGTCCGCTCTGGCTAGGCCCTCTACTTCCAGTGAAGGGAAATCTTAATGCTTCAGCACAACCAAGATATTTTGGACAATGCTATGCTTTCAACTTTGTAAGAACAGTTTGGAGAAGGCCCTTTTTTATTCCAGTATGACTGGGCCCTAGTGTACAAACAAGGTCCATAAAGACATGATTGGATGAGTTTGGTGTGGAAGATCTTGACTGGCCCGCACAGAGCCCTGATCTATCCATCAAGATATCTATTTATCTATCTGTCTGTTTATTTATGTCTGTTTTCTATATATGGCTGGTTGGCCAAATAGATGGTGAAATCACTGAAACATTGTCAAAATAGTGATGCAAGAAAAACTAAAAAGAATCATTTTGACAAGACTGCTATTTTGGCCTACATATTGCAATTCATTTGTCACCAACAAGTTAATATTTACAGAATAAACCCTCATGTTCCAATTTTAAACTTCCCCACATCTCTTTAGAGCCTATTTATTAAAAGAGAAGAGTCATTAAATAAAACCTTGAAAATCACCTATAACGTACCTATCTTGGATGCAATGCTTTTTTTTATATCTATGTTAAAGAGTCAGCAAATTATATCACAATCTGGTTCGTTGGACACATTGCAAGTGAGAAGAAAATAATCATAATTTAATTTCTTCTCTTCTCCGTATGCTTTCTATATGCTGATTGCCAGGTGCAGACTACTTAAAACAATGATTGACAGAAAGCCAATATAGATTCATCCAGCTGCAGGATAGAGAGGTGTGGATTTCCACATTTAATTTCATATTTCACACCTCACAAATACATATTTGTTAAATAAAGGGGACAAGTAAACTTATTTTTTTTTTTTTTATTATTATTTTTTTTTTTTGCTGTGCATATCATCATTACATATAGGCTTGTCATGCCCCAAAAGCAGTTGACTAGCAGAGAGCATACCATGCATTGAAACATATTTGGGACATTCAGATAATACGTGTAATTTTTAAGGGGTTAATATAACAAGAGTTAACCATTGCTAGTTAAGATGAGTAACAGTCTGCCCATAACTATAGTGTGAAATTATTAGAGTATTACTGAGGCATCATTTGTATCAGAACAATTGGTACAAAAACAGAGTATTAGTTGTTATAACAAGCTAGTGCGTTATGATTATTTAATTGCTGAGTGTTGAAATGCAAGCTAATCTATTGTTCCTTAAAAAGGGTTTAAATACGCTGAAATCTAGTAGCGAGCGTCTGCCATGTATGTAACATTGAGACCCACGGTGCTAATAGTAAAACCTGTGAGGGCAATTAAATACGTTAGGCGATGTCAGGGCTCTTGATAGAAATAAAAATAAATGTTAAAGTGTTTTTAGAGAGTACGTTAGAGAGAGTACATTAAACAGGCCCAGGAGTCCTTGGAAGCATCCTCTAGGGCTTAGGCATCACTTAGTTTCGGATAATCCTACGGGTTAGCAGGCTGTCGGTGTCTGGTGTGCAAGCCGTCTCATTTGCAGAGGCACTTCACCCTATCCCCCGTCTGGGCACTGCTCGGAGGTAGCTAGTGAGTCCTTCAGAGGGGGCTCTGCTGCGTCGGCTGTATGAGGTACCTCGTGGCTGCCGTCCCTTTTCAGTGCTTGCGATGCCTGAAGCATGGTAATGGGCAGAGGTGGCGACACATTGAGGGCAGGGAGATTGCTCCCTCCAGCCCCAGGCCTGTGTAGAGGCCGAAATCTCAGGTCCACGGACCCGGAAACCTTGGTGGGCCGGGTCCTTCCCGGGTCGGGAGTGGTGGGGGGTTCCGATGTTGTACCGCTGCCTGCGGCAGGGCTCCCTCCATTGGTGTGGGCGATGTCTCGGGGTCATGCCCCTGATGGCCCTCAGCCCAGGTAGGCCAGTAGTAGGAGATACGGGTGTATGGGTATTCGTTAGGCCCAAGGGAGTACCTCGCGCCCCATGGCTCTCGCCCCTCCATTCGTCCATCAATGTTTGAGGTGGCGACCGGGCTCTGTGGTTTTCCAGGGAATCCCAAAAGTGCTGGAAGTGCTCGTCGAGCCTCTGCAGGAGTCGCTCTATGGGGCACTGAATGGTTGTGACAGGCTGCTGTTTGTTGTGGTACAGTTGATTGCCCTGGTTCCATTTTCGGCCCTGCACCTTAATGCCCCTGTCATCCACCATCTTGTGTGTGGTTGTCGCTGATCAGGCGTTAGGTTCTTAGAGTTGGGGCAATTAAACAGGTCCATTCAGTGGGGACCGGGATAACCCCTGCCAGTCCAGAGGGGGAGAGGGAGAGTAGGAGATTTGCCGTGCAGGTTGGTCGGAGTGAGGAAGTCGGCCGCCCTTCCCTGACTCATGCGTTGGTAGGCCTCAGACTGCCTCTGCGGGTTCCGGTGGCCGGGGGTCCCGTGAAAGGTCTCAAAGGAATCAGTGGGTTGCCCCCTAGGTAGGTATCTACTCGGCTTGAGGCTCCCAGTTCGGAATCCCGTGATATCACCGGAGATTCAGTGGCTACAGCAGGAGCCCGTACAAAACACGTCCGTTTAGTTCAGGAGTTAGGCTCTGCCCCCAGGGACAAGTAAACTTAATATAAAAAAAAAATAGTAAGCGTTAGTCCCCTTTTAAACAGCTGGTTGAGGTGATGTGCAAAATGACTTGCCAACTGAAGGAAGTCACTGCAAAATATGAAATTCTATTTTCATCATAGCAATTTATTGTCAAATCAAATACTGCATACTAATGGTTTCAACTGACTTACGAACAATCATGACTATTGTTTTCAAACCATTACTGAAGTATCCAGCTTAGACGACCATGATATATAGTATATAGAATAGTAAAGTATAGTATAGTATAGTAAAGACTACAAACATGATTATGCAATAAACAGAAACACCCAACGTATATCATTCTTCCTAGGAGGAGAAGATAGATTTAAAAAATACATTCCAAATCTTTTTATAAAATTTCCATTCTAGTGTACCAGGTAATGTATTACAATAGGTTGGAAGTAGCCACTGTTTCAGTTTCAAAATAAAAAAAATATTCCGTTTGTATCATTGCATAGTAAAATAAATTCCCCTGTGTTTAACCCATAAATAAACTTAAGGTGAGTTCTTAGTAATAGACTGAAATTTTCAGTCCAGCTAAAGTATGCTGAACTATTTTAATTTGGTTTGATATCAATAATGACATCATAATACTATCCTTGGATATTTAGCTTGTGTAAAGCAAATCAATCTATGATGTCACCCTTACAGCATGATTGAATGGTCAGTTGTCTTTCTTCATAAGATGATGACCAAACTGCAGCATAATCAAACATACTCAAAGCTGAACTCGTTTCAATCTGAAAAAGAATGGTAATTACTGTTAAAGGACCACTCTAGGCACCCAGACAACTTCAGCTTAATGAAGTGGTCTGGGTGCCAGGTCCAGCTAGGGTTAACCCATTTTTTATAAACATAGCCGAAGAGGGGGAGAGGAGGAGGAGAGCTCCCCGCCCGGCACTGGAGAAAGAGGTAAGTTTAACCCCTTCCTCTCCCCAGAGCCCGGCGGGAGGGGGTCCCTGAGGGTGGGGGCACCCTCAGGGCACTATAGTGCCAGGAAAACAATTATGTTTTCCTGGCACTATAGTGGTCCTTTAAAGTAATTTTAACTAAAAACATACCTCCTAACGTTTGGGTGAGCCCTGAGGGGATATCACCATTGATGGATTTGGTTCACTACTGATACCCACTAAAAGTGCTGGTTCTGCTGGTGCCCTACCTATAGGACCTTGCGGATATTGCTGCTGAAGAATTTTCTGCAGGTTCCTAGTGTCTGTTCACAGTGCGAGCTTGGCTAATGATGTACTCACACTGTGCTGCCCAAAGACAGTACCCCGGTGTCCCTGGAAGCCAGACACCAAATAATTGGAATGGCAGAACAGTACCCCAAATCAGGACAGTCCTCCTGAAATTGGGATTGTTGGTGTGTTTGTTAAAAATATCTATCAGGTTTCTTTTCAGTAAAAACACATACAGTGTATATTGTATTTTCATTCATTCTTAATAGTGTAAAGATAATTCAGCCTATGAAAGTGCTACATTAAAAATTTAAATGGATTACAATGTCTGCCTTCTTGCTTCCATAGGAAACTTCTTAAAATTTGCATCCAAACAAAGACTAGTTGACAGCAGTAGTTAAAAGCAAGCCTATTAAATACAATTTTTAAGGATATCTGTTCTTTTTTAGTTTCCTCCCTCATTTGAAAGCTGTGCTGGGAGATAGGGACCCACTTCAAGTAAATGAGTCACATTTGCTTCTCAGCCAGGACAATTAAACATCTTGTAAAATCTATGACCTGAGGCCTTTCATTTACCACATCATTCCCCCACAGACTCCCGAAGGCCAGCTAAATAAAATCAGTTTGCAAATTACAAAGCACACAAACGCTTTGTTTCTTTTAAATATATTGCATTATTATTATTTTATTTTCATGTTACATAAATGACTGATGACATTCAGTTAAATAATTTCTAAAATACGTGTTGTTTACTTGTGAACGATTTTTGCAACAAGTTTACTTTTTTAAAGCCAGGAGTATGAAAACATAGATAGGCACACGCTACAAAGATATTGTGAAAACACGTACACACACACAAACGCACAGTATAAAACCTTTTTTTTTTTCACCATCCCTGTCTATGCTCTGTGCAGGGGAATGAAGATGGTAAACATTTGACTGCAATAGCCCAGTCGTAGGGCAGCTGCCCAGTACAGGGAGCAGCCACTGGCTACTTGCCATTTAGTGTACAACCCCCCATTCACGGTATGGCAAGTGGGGGTATAGGGGAGGTGTTAAACCTCCCTTGTACTAATCTGGGGGTCATTTTGACACTCACCGTTTTTTATCAACTAATTGCCCACTGGCTACTAGTGCTGCAAGCTGCAGCTAGTCAAAACTTGTATTTATTAACAGGTCTTTGTGGTCAGGACGCCGGCCTGCTGGGGTGCCCACTGGGATATTTCCTGGTGGGCTCCCCCTGTCTTGGGCCGCAGCGCTGTGTGAGTGGCTCTTGAGCCACCTCCCCCAGTGCCAGGCCAATCCTCCAGGCACCCAGGAAGTGGCCATTTGGCCACCTTAGGATGCCCCCGATACTGTGCTAGGAAAGGCAGAGCAGGCACTTGCTTACCCTGATGGCAGGTGCCTGCTCTGCGAACAAATGCCAGTGACCGGAGGACAGGGGGGAAGGAGATGGCAGGCGGCGAGGGTGGCTGTTCCTTCAGCTTCCCACTCCTCCCTCGCACACCCTCTGTAATGCTGGGAGCCAGAATATGACGTCATTCCGGCCCCGGCATACTAATCAGCGGGCGGGAGGAGTTAGGAGCTGCTCCACACTGGACCCCAGGGAGGTAGGGAGGCTGGATGGGCCTCAAAAAATAAAATTGTGTGAGTCTGTGTGTCAGTGTGTGTGTGAGTGTGACTGTCAGTGATTGAGTGTCTGTGTGTGTGTCTTTCAGTGAGTGAGTGTATGTCTGTCAGTGAGTGTCTCTGTGTTTGTCTGTCAGTGAGTAGGTGCATGTCTGTCAATGAGTATGTGTGTGTCTGTCAGTGAGTGAGTGTATGTCTGTCAGCGATGGATCTTAGCCTAGGGCGGCTGAATTCCTTGCACCGGTCCTGTTTGTGGTCAATATTTTCAAGTCCATATCAAGGCCTATGTTCTCAATAAATGGCATTAAATCATTGGCTCCAATATATTTAAGCTTCAGTATAATTTATGTTTTTAGAAAACTGATATTATATGAAGCGATACTTATCGGCTCCTAATAAGCCTTTGTTGGAGGTGATATAATTATTTCAAACTGATAAAAGGCATATCAGGAGCCAATAAACTGCTAAAAAAACATTATCATCTGGATTGTAATTGATGCCTAAGTTAAAATCTCCCAAAGACTAATTCTATATTTGAAGCCAATCTTTATAGAAGATGTGGAAAAGTTTGTATTAAAGTAGAAATTTGAATTTATGTATTTGTTTATATGCTTTGCACTCTAAAATGATAGCCCATCATGTTAGAATGATTTCTAAATTCCATTTCATAAGACCCAGTTTCCCTTTTCATATTCCCAAACCAAACCATGCATGACTGTTTTTGGGCAAAATATATCCCAGTCTTTCATGGTTTGGTTTGGGAGTATGGAAAGGGAAACTGGGTCTTATGAAATCAAATGTAAAAATATTTAAGAGTGATGGGCTATCATTTTGGAGTGCAAAGCATATAAACAAACAAATAAATAAACACGATTAAAAAATTGTAGACCATTGTAGACCAATATGCTGCTAGAGGAGCCATGCTGTATTAATGGATCTATCCTTGCAAGCACGCTGTCTTGGCGTCATACTTGATTCTGGCCTCACATCCAGTATGTTGCTAAATCCTGTACATTCCATCTTGAAAACATAGCCCACATCCGCCTCTTTCTTACGCAAGATGCTACCAAGGAGCTTGTCCATGCTCTAGTTATTTCCCGCATGGATTAATGTAACACTCTCCTAATCGGTCTTCCCAAAAGCCATATTGCCCCGCTACAGTCTGAAATGAATGTTGCCGCCAGACTTATTTTCCTCTCACACCTCACCCCTCTGTCAGTCCTTGCATTGGCTTCCAGTATCCTATAGTAGTCAATTCAAAGTGCTAACCCATACCTATAAATCACTGAATAATTCTAGCCCCTATTATATCTCTTCATAGATCCATAGGTATGCCTCTTCTCTGTCTCTCCGCTCTGCACATGACCTTCTCCTGTCCGCTGCTTGCACCCGTATGGCCAATTCATGCTTGCAGGACTTCTCTCGGGTGGCTCCCTTCCTATGGACTAGCCTGCCTACAACCATCAGACTCTCCTCTAGTCTTCAATCGTTTAAGAAGTGCCTTAAAACCCCTCTCTTTAGGAAAGCTTATGGCCTCCCAGAGTAACCTCTACCTCACATACCTGTCTCTTGCTCTCTCTTAAAGGGCAGCACTTTACTCTGTCCTCCAGCTCTGCTTCAATCCCACCTTATTTGATTGCTATTTCCTGTCCTAATGTGTTTTATACCCCACCTCCTATAGACTGTAAGCTTGTTTGAGAACGGTTCTCTTCAACCTATCGTTCCTGTAAGTTTTCTTGTAATTTTCCTATTTATAGTTAACCACCCCCCTCCCCCCTCATAATATTGTAAAACGCTACGGAATCTGTTGGCGCTATATAAGTGGAGATAATAATAATCTATCTAGGAAATATATTATTACATTAAACAACATTTTATAAAGTGCAATTTGAATACATTGTTTAATTGTTTACCTACTTTACCTAGCTATAGCAATACTTTTGTTACGTTGAATACACCATTTTCAGCTATTTTTGGACAAATGTTTATAGTTAGAAACATAGAAATGCAGAATGATACGGCAGATAAGAACCATTTGTCCCATCTAGTCTGCCCAATTAGTTCTCACCTTTTTGTAATTCCTATTTTAGTGAATAACCCTAAGTCATTTCTGGGGAGGGCATATAAACTTTCCACACATTGTTATATATGGTGTTTATTATTATTCTTTACTTATAAAGAGCCAACAGATTTTGCAGCTCTGTACATGGTTACAATTAATACAAGTGAAAAGACAAAGATACAATCAATTTATCTGATAGGAAATACAATGCAATGCAACATTTCATTAACAATTACAGGAGGAGTTGAAGGCCCCATTCCCATTGGAATTTACGATCATGTTACTTTATTTATATTTATTATATTTATTTGAATAAGAATTATTATAAATATCATAGTTATACAAATACATCAGTTTTAATTAAAAAAGGCAGGTGTCCAAATTACAGGGATCGTGTTTTAAATCCAATTATAGGAAATTGACTCAAAACCAAAGAAAAACTGAAAATATTTGTTTGATAAACATTTCTGTCTATGAAATAACTGTTAAAATATATTAATGCTGTTTTTATAATGTAAGAAAAACAATTAGTTAACAACATAGATTTGATCCAACAAATGGTTCCTTATAATGTTATCATTATACTATAAATCAAACAATGAATAGTTCAACATGACATAATCCAGTGTAATGACAGATTTATAAGGTCAGAATATTTATGCTTACAAATAGTTTCCATAATTATTGTACAATATAGGTTCACCATAATAATATTTATGTTTCTGGACCTGTGAAAACATAGTCCACTAAATTCAATCAAGATGGCAGAACAGCTATACTTTGTAGAACTAAGGCCTCAATTTAATATTCCTGGATACACTTTCCAAGCTATTTACTATTTTTGGATAAACTTTTAAATTATTCAATATTATAAAAAATATTTTATTTTTGTATTTTTTTTCAGATACCGATATATTATTTTATATTTTTATTTATTACTTGATATTTTAATATTTTGAAAAAATATTTCCTAATTTGGAAAGCTTATCTAAAAATATAAAATGGAGGTCTTAGTGAAGAATGTGAATTATTATACATATAGAATCAATTAAATAATAAGTAGACTAATGCCCAGCTGAACCATTTTTTCAGAAAAAAAATAATTAATGTGGCAGAATTTCGACCATATATTGGTTCAGCTCGGCAGAATTTTGGTACCGAAAACTGGCTCCAGAAATTAATCAGACGAATCAAAAGGGAGTCAAAGTGAGTGTAGTCAGTGTTCTGATGATAGGAGCATTTGCATTCCATTTCATTCAGAGATCAAGTGAGTAAAAGCAACCAACAGAGGGAAAAACAGGAGTAGAGGTAAAAAAATAAATCTATATTTATATATGATGTATTTATTAAATCTAGAAAATATAAATATACATATAGATTCTTTTCTGCTTCTCATTTTTTATTTATTTTTTGCTCATTTCTCACTGATCTGTGCATAAAATCAACATTTAGTGACCGTCCCTTAGCCATCAATCTTTCGATTTTTTTTTTTCCCCATCAATTAGCTCTTTTTTGGTGCCCCTAGGCAGAATTCAGAATCACAATTCTGTGTCCTTTACTATACTGGAATAATTCAGCAAATAATATACAGTACAATACAGCCTAGTTTTCTCTTCTTTCAAATGATAACTATTTGTGTTGGCTTTTTGTGTTTTGCCTCTTACCCTGATTGTTTCCAACTGAATGCCAGATGTTAAGATGAAGTCGTTTATTTAAGAGGTTACATCAACAGAGTTACTCACAATTACATATATAGAGCTCTTCAAATTCACACTTGTGAACTAATGATGGGTGTAGGAACTTGGGAGGGGGTAGATCCACCACAGACAACATTGTAGGGGTTATTGAAACTGTGCAAATGCCCCCAGTTATTATAATCAATATTGAATTTATTAAGGCATTTTCACATAAGAAATAATACGTTGGGTTTTAATTTAAAGTTTAGAACCTTTTGTTTATGTTTCCATTGTGAAAAACCCTAGGAATTTTTTTCCTCAATCATAACTTGAGTAATGCGTGGGGTGGGTTTATCTGAATAGTCAAATGTTATTTTCTGTGCAATACGAATGTCAAGCTCCAGTCGAATACTCCTTTATTTAGGGTTGGGTTAACTGTGCCGAATGCATTTTAAGGAAGTAAGATGATATTTTTCAAATCTTTAGTTCTAAAATAAATAAACTGCATTGTATAACATATATGGACATATGCATATAGGCATATATACATAAAAAATAAACAGTGCTAGTAAGACAAAGTGTGCACGGATAGTTTGAAGGTAATTCTATGGTCTAAGATAAATAACAGGTTCAATGAGTGTTACTCACTAACGTGAAAATTTAAGGAGAATTCAAAGCAAATTTGAAATTTAAGGTGAGAATAGTAAAATTGGAAAAATCCTTTACGTCAGCTATGTTTTCAGCTCCTCGACTCTGGAGTTAAGTTTGTAATTCGCTTTAAATTCTCATTTAAATACGTCGAGGCCAGGTTGAAAACAAAACACTCTGTAATGTGATTGGTTACTGTATATTTAGCTTATAAACAGTGATATGTCATCAATGTAATGCAAATTAGATTACATTTAATATATGAATTACAAAATTAATAACGAGGCCACGTTGCTTAAATAGACCGTGATACGTCTTTAGCCCAAATAAATCTATAGTCTATATAATCACTTCTCCAAAAAAAAAAAAAACAACAACAAAACATATCTCATACCTGGTACAGGCCAATACTAAATATACTGTATAAA
The DNA here is from genome assembly GCA_933207985.1 of Pelobates cultripes. NCBI lineage: Eukaryota > Metazoa > Chordata > Amphibia > Anura > Pelobatidae > Pelobates > Pelobates cultripes. Next base: position 326,416,431 of record OW240913.1, read on the forward strand.
TAGAATGCAATCATATCTTCCCCAAGTGTAACACAGTGTTTTGCATTTTTTTGGTTTCCAAGCTTTCACATTCACAGGATCATAACATGATACTCATAATACCTGGCTAATTATGTTTTTGAGATTTTTTTCCCAGGGGGCATTTGAGCATGATTACCGGAATATTGTAGAGCTAGCATTTTCATTGTATGCGTCTATTCAAATGACCACCTACTTTACCAATTTCTGAAAAATCCACACATTTTACCTGAAATTGAAATACAGGTATTTACTAAATGAAATCTGTTAGAAAAAGATTACAGAAAAAATATTCTGAAAAAAAGTAAGAATTTCATACAAAAATTTAATTTCTTTCATTTACCGAATGATGAACCAACCTGAATTGCCTCTGAATGAAAATATTCAGTTTTAACATGAACATTTCTATTCTAATGTTCTTGGCAGTCCTTGTAGCAGACATGTGCAACAAATGTCCTCTCTGCAGATGAATGGAGCCTTTGACATGCATTATGGCAAGCAGTAGTTGCCCACACTCTCAAAAATCAAATAGAAATGCCCAGTCTCTAATCAAATGCAAATGAGTGAGCTAGCATGATTAGACAATTGGGTGAAAAGGTTTGAATGAATCTTCAGCAATTCTAGCCAGAGCCATAAAGAGTCTTCCTTATGGCAATTTTTTCTATTTAATCTCCACAAGTAGATATGAAGCTAAGGATCTTTCCACAGAATAGCCTCTGTCTTACCAATGTGGTAGGGACCCTGTAAGGACCTTCTGGATCGCTCATATACCACCAGTTTTTTTCCTGATTACTATTATCACTTTTTGTCTGTTTGCCAGTCAAAAGACCAAGTTATTTTGATTACTTTAGTCAGGTATTTTACGGGGATATTTAGACTTGATTCAGATGGGTTGTAATCCGGTAATGAACAGTATTAAATCAAAATGTTATGAATAACCCTGTCAATCTTTCAAAACCCAATGGGAGGCGCAGATCATAGATTTAATCTCCAGGTGGCTGTGTTCAGCTTTATAACCTAATGTTTCTCATGGCATAAATAGCAGTTGTGGGGCATAGATTTAAAAGTAAAGAAATCACCATGGAAACCAGTGGAATGTTGCTGTTCATTATTGCTCCACCTTGATGTGTTCAATAAATATGCATTGCTGACTCTTCACATCTGGTTTTGCTCTCTTCACTCTCGTAAGTTAAGTTTGACTGTTGAGGACTTGTGCACTGGTTTTATTTGAGAAGGTCACAAAATAGCTTATTCACTAAATACTGAGTTTTGATAGCAGGACACGAATTGTCAACTGAGTTGCAAAAAACTGGCCACAATAGCCGAGCTAAAAAGCTTCTGACCTTGAAAAAATGTACAACTTGGCTCTTTTACAATAAACCCATTTTTAATTACACATCATCTCACCACAACTCATGGCTAACTTTTTCATCATCCACTCTCTTCTCACAAACTGGAGACACTAATCAAAGGGACAAGTTTGCTAAACAGTGAACTGTGCAAATGTAAAAATAAACTTGCAAAATGTCTGGCAAAGTAGACAAGTTGAAAATAATATGTTCCTAAAGAAGAATTTAAAATTACGTTTCAACACAAAAACACATAGATCAACTTTATCACTACTAACTACACATGTTTATTTATATGTATCTTTTTTACCAGCAATATTTTTAATTAGACTTTATCCAGTGTAGTTTTACCCACTGTAATATTTTATATTTTAATATAGAATAAAAAATTTTTTGGCATCATCTTGTGAGTTTTGCTTTTTTTGTCTTTGGTTCCTTACACTGTGTGAACATTTGGACAAAACAAAAAAGTTTGATTTGTTCAACTACGCTATATTGACCTATTTGACAGAGCTGCACAGTTCTCCCAGACACGAACATGGAACTCTAAGACTGGAACTCAGTGTTGCGTTGACATGGAGAATTCTCTTTTTTTCACCACTCAGAAGCTGAAATTTGAAACTCTAAAAAAAACAAAAAGAAGGTTTTTTGTTGTCACACTTATAATTTCCGGAGAAAGAGATGATATAGGGATGGTATCTCTGGTCATAATTCTTTAATGTGACTGATTAATTTTAGTCCAGCTCTTCATCATTACAGGGTAAGGGAGATGGATGATTTTGAATGGTAGTTCTTAAAAGTCATGTATTACATTTTCTGATACTGGTTAGATAACTGTGCCTAATATCTTTGAAATAAAAACTGGACACCCCCAATCAGAGGGAGGATAACTTTATGACCGTGTTAGATTTCTAGAAACATTCTTTTTGCTATACCACCATCCAATGATCTTACTGCTTTTGAGAGAATTTTTAAATATCATAATACAGGGCAAAGAGCTATGTTGAGAATGCAGACTATGTCACAGTCTACTTTAGAGTGTGGTAAGAAGCCCTTTCAAATGTTGTGGGAGAGGGTCTTGATGATGATGAATGGAAAAAAAAAACTGACACATATTGTCCGAATGCATTGCAATAAAAGAAAGTAGCTGTAAGAAAATTTCACAATGGTACTAGATCCAGTTCAATTATGTTTACCCGGTTTTCTTCCCACTTCCAACCGTGGTGGACATGTAGCATAATTGCAGTTCTATTGAAGAGAGTTGTTGCTCCCCTTAGTCATCTATTCAACAAAAGTATCAATCTGGACCTAAAGTTAGTTCCGCTATGCAGCCTCGAACTTGGTTTCATTTGAAGTCTCTCTCCTTCCAAAGCTAATTCAGCTCAAGATTGTTTCGGCTATCCATTACATAAATAATTTAACCAAAAAACAAACAAGAGTCCTGCGCACCCAGTATAGGTGTGCACACCCAGGTGCTACCACAATTTATGTGAGGACAAAGTTAAAGCAGCAAACGTGTCAAGCAGCAGCCCTTTCTCAATGGACATTAGCATTGAGAAAGGGCTGCTGCTCGAAACGTTTGCGTTTGCTGCTTTAACTTTGTCCTCAAATAAATTGTGGTAGCACCTGGGTGTGCACACCTATACTGGGTGCGCAGGACTCTTGTTTGTTTTTTGGTTAAATTATTTATGTAATGGACAGCCGAAACAATCTTGAGCTGGATTAGCTTTGGAAGGATAGAGACTTCAAATTAAACCAAGTTCGAGACAATTGATGTGAAGGAATTACTCTTCAGCTGACCATCTTCAACCTGTAGAAATGTTCCTGCAATACGTGCTCCAACTACATAAGCTGGTGTCGGACTCCATGAGAGTAGGCAGGGGCCACTTGCTGAGCATGCATACATGCCTGAACAACTGATTAGGATATGGAAGAGAACATAGCCCCCATAGCAGAAATAGTGCTTTATTGATGGACTTTGACATTGTGGTGTCCATTAAAACCTGGAACTTCTCAGATGTCCCAGACCCAGGGCCAGGGGAACTCATAAAAGGAAAATCAGGGAGGCTAGAGGGCCCATCACCGCCAGTCTGCATGATGCCAAATATAATGCCCAACAGGTATAATTAGGGGAAGCAATAAAAATCCCAAGCAGTATAAGGAGGGGGAGAGGGTGGAGGCTGCTTTCAGCACCAGCCAATTAGCAGATTTCAAGTTTGACAAGACTCGGGAAGCATGGCGTAAAGGAACAACCAAAAATATGTCCACTGCGAGAATCACTGCACATGTGCGACAACCTAACTGATATTGTCACAGCAAATGAAAAGTGTGCCTGTGTTGCGGCCTGAGCAGAACACCAGTAAATCACGGAATCCCAAATTAGCACAAAGGAGAGGGCAGAGACCATGCAGGCTCATAGGGATAAGAGGAAAAACGTCAACCAGACGAGAGCAGCAGCTCCCCCCAATCTGCAGCACTTTTCAGGCCACACAAAGGGGAAAGGTTAAAACAAGGAAACACATGTCCACAACCCAGTGACAGGTAAGGAAAAAATATAATAATGACAAAAATAATAATAATAGCGAAGATCAAATCAATAACCAAAACTCATTGAAAGACAGAGAGATGAAATAGTGATACTTAGCTGGTCTGAAGGAGCAGCAAAGAAAGAGCAGTAACTGGGATTGAGTTGAGCCTTTTAAAGGTTATGCTCAATTGTGATTGGTTAATATTCGTCTAAGCATTTCTTGTTATTTCTTTTCATTTTCTCTCATGCTGAAGGAATAAAGAAAAAGAATAGCATAACAGGAGTCTCGTGTCTTAATAAAATCAAGTTTTACAGCATATCATATTGGCCTATAACAAGCCGCAAGATAGTTTATTTCAGCCAGGATAAAGGAATATGTGTATATATGTACTTAAGACTATATTTCCTTAAATATAGCCTTTCTATGCCTAGTTTTAATTCTAGAACAATCTTTGAAAGGAAATGAGCTAAAGACTAAATTTAAATATAGCCTCACAGCACAACCCAACTGAGGAATGTTCTGGCTGTAATAATGGGATAATAATGTGCTGTGCTTTTTTTTGCATTGAAATATTTTCAAAGATACATAACTTACAAAGTACAAATAAGACACAGATTCAAACTCTTTGATTAACATTTCCATCTTTCTTTTTTCCATTGGTAGTAAATATAAACAAAGATGCAATTAATTATATGAAATATGTGTATGCTGTGTTTTCATGCACTCTTTTGATCACTTTATGTAGTTCAGTTGGTCATGCTGAAGGAAAGCATAAGGGTGTTTTCAGAAGCCTAAAATAAATTTAAAATGTGTTTTCTTCATCCAGATGAAGAAAAAGGGGAAGGCACTTTTCCACTTACAAAAAAAAAAAAAAAAATCTTTGATTTTTTTTTTTTTTTTTATATTAGAAATTTTATATTATTGAATAAATTCTCTCTGGAGCTCTTTAAAGCCTTGCAGAGTTGGTGCACTGTGATTGGCTAGAAGTAAATCTGATGACTTGCTATGCAAGAGAAGGCAAGACTGATGGTGTATGTCTCATATAAATGTCACGGCGTATCCTAGAAGGTCCCATTTCTAATGCAATCACTGGGTATTATTCATACTGATTTTTGTTGGAAGTCAAATTTTCAAAAAATGTTTTATTGTGCAAAAGCATAATGTGGATTTGTTGTGAATATTTTACAAATATAGGTTAAAGAACCCTAGGTGATGTCTGCATTGCTAATGATATAATACAAGGATAAGATAAAATAACACTACTACATTTCACCAGATGTCACAATGTTCTCGCCAAAAGCTTTGGCAGTCGCGTGTGCCATGTGTTGTATCACTACAATGTTACGACTGTATTGTCACACTCACGCATTAACCTCACATGAGTGAAAACCACTGAGATCTGCTGGCACACGACGATTAAATTTCTATAAACATCCAAAGCACATTACACAAGATGTCTATGACATCTGTTGTCAGTGGTTGGTGGTTTTGTATATAAAGCATTTTCTTATACAAGGGTTAGGCAATTCACAGCTACTTCGTTGACCATTTTCAATGCATTATTTAAACCACAGTATTTGTCTTAAATTTAACTGGCTTAGGTTAATTAAAAGTATTAATATAAAGTATTTATTTTATTGGTCAGTATGTATTATTTTGTTAAAAGTTAGGAAGGACAGTTCAGTTTACAAAGCAATTGTTAGAGGTTAATGGGGGTGGAGGTAAATAAATGTTTAGGATATCTAATGTGTGTGATTTTTAGTCTAGACAGTAGGTGGAGCTGTAACTAATTATCATAAAATTCAATATATTTTTGATTAAGGCCTGTTCTTTCTAACAAAGTTAAAAACACAGTTAATCTTTAATTATTGCAGCATGCCGAGCCAACACATTATGAGCCCAGAACAGGCTTAAATAAATCTATAATAAGAAGAAAACAAGATACACTGCAAGATACAATGCAGCCTCTATTCTTACTTACAACACAGCTCTAGCACCAGCCGTATGGGCTAAATAGCTTTTCACATGGATAAGAACAAGCAAATGACAAACTCCATGTTAGTTGTTTCTTTTATAGAGATGGGAATTCATTGAAAAACTCCCATAGCGTTTCCATTTGTCAGTTCACATTTTGTTTTTAAGTTTTTCCAAAGTTGCTACTCAATGTATGTAATGTTGCTGAATATAGCCTTAATTTAAAGGAGCACTATAGTCACCTGAACAACTTTAGCTTAATGAAGCAGTTTTAGTGTATACATCATGCTTCTCAGGTTTCACTGCTCTTTATCTCAATCTCTAAATTGAACTTTAATCACATACAGGAGGCTCTTGCAGGGTCTAGCAAGCTATTAACATAGCAGGGGATAAGAAAATCTAAATTAAACAGAACTTGCAATAAAGGAAGGATAAACTTTAGAGGACTCTTTACAGGAAGTGTCTAGGAAGGCTGTGCAAGTCACATGCAGGGAGGTGTGACTAGGGTTCATAAGCAAAGTGATTTAACTCCTAAATGGCAGAGAATTGAGCAGTGAGACTGCAGGGACATTACCTATACACCAAAACTGCTTTATTAGGCTACAGTTGTTTTGGTGACTATAGTGTCCCTTTAATATTTTTGGCTAAGCTTTTCAAATGATTGTAATAAACGTTAAAAAAAAATTTTTCAAAATATTAAAATATCAAAATATATATCATATATGCAAAAAAAAACTATATTAAAAAATATCAAAATAGGAAATAATTTTAAAAGTTTATCCAAAAAAAAAAAATAAATCAAAGCCTATGTTGGCACTGTATAAGTAAATTCCAATAATTATCAAAATAAAGAAACTGAAAAGTTGATTTGTGTACTAGTTAAAAAAAAATCATCACACTTGTGATAAAAGAATATTTTATTCTTTGAAATTGAAGTATTTAGTGATCAATAGCAAAAAGTTACAGATCCACCATATATATATATATACACAACAAAAACACTAGATGTATATAATATGTGATAAATATGTGCCCCATGTGTGGAGGGGCTTGATTTCTCTTTTCAGTGGGAGTCCCATAGATTAATGAGAGAACGACACAGCTGCACCTCCGATTTAAACCAATGCTTTCTGGGTTTTCTCAAATCTGTATTCCGTCAAACTAATTAGCAGACAAAAATAAATGTATTATGATGCAATGTCTTTTTATCAGCTTAATTGCTCTGTCACAATCACAAATTGCATCCGATATTTCTTCTTTAACTAACCATGAGGTCTTATAGTGCTTAGAGATCTGCAATCAAGATCTGCTTTGCCACTATAATTAGGCATGACAAGACTTTCAACTAACTGCAGTTCTCATCTACACCAAGTTAAACAAAGAATTTTTTTATTTTTTTTTAAATGGAAAAAAAACCAACATATGAGTTTTTGGATTTGCTCATGCACATTGTAAATATATGATTCAATTTTATAGTTGTTGATGTTCATAATATTGCTATGGATAACATGATGTATGGATTGTAAGGAGTACTTGACCTTGTTTCTAAAGAAAGTAGTACATCATGTGATGACCAGCTTGATGCAACGTTGCCCTTTCCACCAATACTCAGAGTTATTTACTAAAGTGAAAATTTAAAATTAATTCAAAATTAATTTCACAATTTCGCACAGCTAAACTTTCTCAGAATACCTGCTGAATTTACTATGAAAGCTTGTATCCACTGGGCTAATTTTACTCTTTCGTGGTTTTTGTAAAATCACCCAATGCATCTTACAATGTTTTTGCTTCTTTTTGGTTTGGCATGTCTGATTATCCTGGTTTTCTATCATTCTGGTATCATTATATTGAATTGTTTATGTCTTTAGAGATATAATATAACTCCAGTCAATCTATGGTCCATTAGCTACATCTACCTTCCTTTAGATATTTTCTGTAATTTCTTAGCATGCGTAGCATTTCTTTTGCATGCTGGTTTGTACAGTATCCTAACAATGTTGCTAAAATAATATAAACCCATGTGTCATTCCTAAAAGGTAAGTTTTTCAAGAACTGGATACATCTCACCCCTCTATCAGTCCTTGCATTGGCCTTCCATAAGATATAGGGCACAATTTTAAATTCTGATTCTTGCTTTTAAATCTCTACATAATGCTGCTCCCACCTATCTATCCTCACTAATACCAAGTATGTCCTGTATAGGCCCTTACGCTCTGCCAAAGACCTGCGTCTATCCTCTGTTCATACTCCCACCTCTGATGCTCGCCTTCAAGACTTCTTTAGGGCTGCACTGTTCCTGTGGAATTCCCTTCCCCTATCCGTTAAATGCTCACCTAGTCTCCACTCCTTCAAACAATCATTAAAAACTCACTTCTTCACAAAAGCGTATCAATTAAACTGTTAATGGCTCCCAGCTGATTCCTCACCTGCAACGGTCATTAAAAAAACACACTAAGTCTTCAGTGAATACTATTCTACAAATCTACTGCTCTAATACTATCCTTACATTAGGAGTCCCTTTACCCCACTCCCTGTAGCATGTAAGCTCATTGAGCAGGGCCCTCAACCCCTCTGTTCCTGTGCTACCAACTTTTCTGGTTACAATTACATGTTTGTTAACCCACCCATTGTAAAGTGCTGCGGAATTTGTTGGCGATATATAAATAATAATAATAATAATAATCAACGCTAATGGTTTGCCTAAATAATGGGATAATCACTTGTTCTTTAGTGTTCCTGATAGGGCATCATTTAAACTTTAATAGTGAATGAGAGCAGTGACAATGGGTAAAAAAAATCGACTTTCTAATAAGCAGTAATTTTTAGCTTTGCTATGAATATTTCAGTTTATTTTGAAAAAAATATGATTTTCTTTGCTCTAATTCTTAGTTTTATCTTCAATGAATTGTCCAAAGCTCATTTTTTTTAACCAACTTTATTTGTGTCATCAAATCGTTTACAGCAGTACAATTAGTAGGTAACAAGAGATATACGCAGTCCTCGCTTAAACATGGTCAGCCATCTTATCAAATATGTATTAAAGAGTTATCTTTACCATTAAACCATGTATAATGCTTTTAGCAGAGTGTGTAGGAGTCATCACCGCATGGGTATAACATATAGAATATCTTCAACTAGTCTGAGTGACCCGGTCAGTGATAGTATGGCTTGGATCAAGAAGCCATGTTGGGAACATAGGTTCCAATAGTATATTCTAGGCGCGTAGGTAAGTATGATTTACTGTACATCATAGTCTTAGAGCTGTATGTGTCTGATGAGTATGTATGAGGGAGATTAAGGTTAGACCTCAGTTGGTGCCATTTATGGTGGGCGTGTATAATATTTGTATTTCCCATGGGATCATGTGGGTATTGACGCCTGTCTTGATGGCTCATGGGTGTAGGTGCACAGTGAAACTCTTAGATGCCATAGGGTTGATCATGCGGTACCCGTCCACTTCGTCTTTGAGTGTATTAGCATTTGAGGTCAGTACGGCCGAGGCCTAGAGGTAGAGTGAAGCTAGAGTATGGGAAATAGTGGGTAGAGAGGGGAGTGAGGTGTTAGGTCAGAGAGAGGAGACGAGAGAGAGGAGATAGGGAGAAGAGGGGAGAGAGAAGAAGAGAGAGAGAGAGAGAGAGAAAAAAGGGGGGAGGAGGAGAGGGGAGGAGAAGGTATACATCGCGCAGGGCGGCAGTGCCCAGTCCCGGGTGTGGGAGGGGGTCCCCTATGGACGCACCTCTCCCCGTGCCCTCTCCACTATATATGTCAACCACGGACGCCACCTCTCCACATGTTTCTCCTCTGTACCCAACAGCGAAGCCTGTATCGATTCCGCTGTGTATATCTCTTCCACGCGTTCCATCCAGTTCCCTATTGCCAGAGTTACGTCTTGCTTCCAGTATAGCGGGATTACAGCCTTGGCGGCATTCAGCAGGTGTCGAAGGATAGATTTCCTGTAGACCCCAATGGTGTCTGTTGTGGAGTGTAGGAGGGCTGTCTCCACATTGAAGCCTCCGTCTGTCCCCAGGATCTCCTCTGTTTTTTGTTTTACTTCATTCCAGAACGGCGTGATGCGTGGGCAATCCCACCATTTGTGCATCACCATTCCTTGTCCTTCTCCGCATCTCCAACATGTATCAGGTACGGTGGGAAAGATTCTGTGCAACTTATCAGGTGTTCTGTACCAGAGCGACAAGAGCTTGTAGTTAGATTCCTGGTAGTGAGAACTCGATGAGCATTTATGGTAGAGGAGAAGGATCTTCTCCCATTGAGCCGCTGTAAATGACTTATCCAGGATGCGTTCCCATCGACGTCAAAAGGTGTAGTTGTTTCCAAGATGTCCTACGAGCAGGTGTTGGTATATAAGGGAGATTGACTTGTCCAGATTGGTTTTGTGGACACATAGTGCCTCGAACCATGACAGTTCTCGGTGGAGGATTTCCTTGTGTGGTTTATTATGTGGTATCTGTATCACTGGGCTTGGTGATGGGGAGAGGTGTGGGGCTCTTCTGATACTATCCCATGTTTTCAGTGTCTGTGCCACCGTGGAAGAAGGGTCGAGGATCACCTGCGAGGGTCTCTTCGAGTTCCAAATCGCAGTGAGAAGGGACGGGCGTGTGTGACATTAATCCAAAGCAATCCACTGTTTGTGTGTCGGGTGGGTATGCCACTCCAAGACCCGCTGTAGCACCATTGCATGATGATATTTGCATTGATCCAGGAGCGCCAATCCACCCCATACTCGTGGCAGGCATAAGATCTCTTGTCGGAGTCTCGCCTGTCCCCCGTTCCAAACGAACCTGAACATTGCGGAGCGGAGGGATGTAAAGTATGCTGTCGGTAGGGCTAGTGGAATCGTTTGGTAGAGGTAGTGGATCCGAGGTAATACGTTCATTTTAAGGATTGCAATTCGGCCGAACCATGATATATGTGGATAAGACCACTTCTTTAGGTCCTGTTGTATTTTTTTAAGTAAGGGTAGGAAATTTGCCCGGTACATGTCTCTCAGGCCCCTAGTGAGAGCCGTTCCCAGGTACTGCATGTGGTCCGTACACCAAAGAAATGGAAATCGGTGCTTCAGTGCAGTGGCCTGGGCCATTGGGACCGTGACATTTAGTATTTCACATTTGGACATGTTCAACTTGAACCCTGAGATCTCTCCGTATGTCTCGAACATTTCCACCATGCGAGGTAAGGTAGTCTCGGGGTTTTTAATAAAAAACAGAAGATCATCCGCATACGCCGCCACTTTATGTGGTGTACCCATATTGGGGAAGCCCCTGATCTCCTCTGATCTGCGTACCGCCTCCAGGAATGGCTCGAGAGTGAGGGCAAACAACATAGGAGAGAGTGTGCATCCCTGCCGTGTTCCATTTCAGATCTGGAAGGACTCTGTGAGTGCTCCATTCACTCTCACTTTAGCACTGGGAAAACGGTACAATGCCCCTATCCATTGAAGCATGTTCCCTTCAAAGCCCAGTTCCCTAAGGGTATCCATAAGGAACGACCAGTCCACCCGGTCGAATGCTTTCTCAGCATCTGTTGATAGTAGTAAGATTTTGTCTTCTGATTTTTTCACCAGGTGTTGGATGGACAAGACTCTAAGAGTGCTGTCCCTGGCTTCTCGTCCAGGGATGAATCCCGTTTGATCTGGATGGACTAGTTTCGGCAGCACAGCTCCTATTCTGGCTGATAGTATCTTAGTGAGCAGCTTCACATCTACATTAAGCAAGGAGATCGGTCTGTAACTGCCACACAAAGTGGGGTCCTTCCCTGGCTTTGGGAGTGGGAGCACTGCGATGGAAGCTGCTAGTGACTCCTGGTGAAACTGGGCGTCCGTGATAAGAGCGTTGAAGGCGCTGGTAAGTCAAAGCTCATCTTTTTAACCAAGGGCTTAAAGTATATTAGTTACTGATTAATGCTAACATCCAAAGACCAGTAGGAATCATATGATAGAAGGTTACATAAAGCTGGTAGCTTATTTGGTTAATGTACCTAATAAGTAAAAGGCTCGATGCCTGACATGGTCAACACAGGATTTTAATCTTATTGGTTTGTTCAAATGAGAACAGTAAACTATTTTATTGGTGATGCTTGGTAGAGATCATCATAGGTCAAAATGCTGCCAGGTCCACTATGTGGATGAAAAGACAGCATTCACATAAAAGCCATAAAAGTGATGCAGAGCTCATTATTACATTATTACGTAGTGCTAGCTCATTGGCTGAAATAATCAGTTGATAACTTGCAGCCAATCAGCTAAGGTCTATACTGCAGGGCTTAGCTCAGACAGAGAGCCTGTTTTCATCACAGTAGTGGAGGAGGGGAGCAGTACACAGTAAAACCCAGATCAGAAGGCTAATCATTCTAAAACTGCTTAAAGGACCACTCTAGGCACCCAGACCACTTCAGCTTAATGAAGTGGTCTGGGTGCCAGGTCCTTCTAGGGTTAACCCATTTTTTTTATAAACATAGCAGTTTCACAGAAACTGCTATGTTTATCAATGGGTTAAGGCTTCCTCCAAATCCTCTAGTGGCTGTCTCATTGACAGCCGCTAGAGGCGCGTGCGTGCTTCTCACTGTGAAAATCACAGTGAGAGCACGCCAGCGTCCATAGGAAAGCATTATGAATGCTTTCCTATAGATCAAGCTGAATGCTGGCAAGAGCTCTTGCGTACAAGCATTCAGCCGAGCGGATCGGAGGAGGAGAGGAGGCAGAGAGCTCCCCGCCCAGCTGGAAAAGGTAAGTTTTACCCCTTTCCCCCTTCCAGAGCCGGGCAGGAGGGGGACCCTGAGGGTGGGGGCACCCTCAGGGCACTATAGTGCCAGGAAAACGAGTGTGTTTTCCTGGCACTATAGTGGTCCTTTAACTCCTTGCAATGCAAGGGGCTTCAGAGCACACAAGTTGTATTTATTATGGTGCTTAGAAAGTTCCTAGTATGCATTCAATAGTTTGGTTGTTTAGAACATTTAACTCTTATTAACTCTTATTTGCTATACTTTGTAACTTTTTTAGACATTTAAAGAGCTACAATGGATGATTTAAAGGTAGATATGTTGTATAATTTTCTTCTAACGCTAGGCATCGCCATATGGGATCTTGTTTTGCAGAACTTTGGCAAAAAAACAAGGATTTAGTTTCTTTAGTTTTAAGAACTTTTCATCACTTTTTCCTCCTTGCATAAAAATACAATCTTAACTACTTTACCAGGGAGACTTCAGGTTTGAAAAATAATTGTGTTCGGTGCCAGTGCCTGCAATTGAAATTAACGTAATTTTAGTTTCAGTCCTGATTCTCACAAAGAAGATTCATTTTCACAAGAAATTCACCTTCTTCTCTGAGCACTAAGATTTCCATAGGCAACAGCTGTGTTATTTGAGTTTAGGCTTCCTGTTACTACATACAGCAACAGCGGCACAGACACAAATCATTACCCCAGAACCAAATTTAGGAAAGCAGTCTCCAGTAACCTCTTGTGTATTTTTATTGTTCAAGTGTCTCTCTGTATTTAACCTGGATTAACTACTTATAGAAAAGAACAAAGTTAAGGTCGTGCCAAAGAACATCCTAAAAGAGACAGTAATGCTTCAAAGTAATTTCCATGTATACAAAAGAGAACATCATAGCACATCATGCACACATGCAATATTTACGAAGCAGACCTGTTTTACTTTGATGGCACAGTCAAGTATACATTGTTACAGAAGTCTATGAAAGGCCGTTTGTTTATTCCCTTCTGCAGATTTTCTGGTCACTGACCATTACCTGAATTCTGACTGGTTGACTGTGTGAATCCACCAAACAGGCAGTGTGAACTCAACTTTGATTTCCAGGCCAGTTGTTCCCCTGTCTCCACCTGCTGAATTCTTCTAAAAGTATTTAATTCCTTTCATTAAATAAGTAAAAACAAATGTTAAAGAAACACTTGAGGCACTATAACCACTGCAGTTCACTGTAGTGGTTATGGTACCAGGAGTGCCCAGGCGCCATCTTATACTAGAATGATTTTATAAATTACCTGGGCCCCAGCAGGTGCCTATGGCTGCTCTCCCCGCTTCCAGTTAGCCCGCTTCCAGTTAGCTTAGGAACAGGCAGGGCTGATGCTAGATTATTTTGCACCCCAGCCAAGACCAGTTATTTCTCCTCCTCCCTCCCCCCCCAAAATACTAAATTGCTGACGTCAATTTTTAAAAACAGATTTGTAGAAAAAATTCAAAGCATAACACTTGAAATTACTAAATTCATTATACAAGATCACTTCCTTCCAGCTCTGGGAAAAAGTGGGGGGAGGGAGGGTAACTTGTTACAATGTTTGTTTATTTTTTTTTTTTTATAAGGGCACTTTTTTATTATTTCTATACTTTGTAGGAATAATAAAAAAGTGCCATTATAAATAAAATTTTATTTCCATGACATCCACACTTTGGGAAACACAGGCACCATTACAAGTTAAAAATGCATAGTAATTTTCAATTTAATTAATTACAACATGGCATGATCTAATAACATGAGTAGACGCAGGGATCCTCTTGACCTCCCTGCTGGTGACTGCCTTGAGTTCCGCATGTGGGGACTGACTCAGTGGGATGAAGTGATGTTGCGAAACTGTGATGTGCATCTTGGGAACAGTGTGGTTTATGGAGAAGCTAGCCCTGCAGAGATGCTGTGCTCATGGGCGTAACTAGGAATCACATGGCCCCAGTGCAAGAATCAAAGAATGGCCTCTCTTACACTCTCACTGATACACATAGACCGTATGTGTGTGAGTGTGTGTGTGTTAGTGAGTGTATGTCAGACACACAGTCACTACAGGACACACTGTTAACCAAAACACTTTCACTTGTAGACACCCGTCACTCACTGACAGACACACACACACTCTCAGATACACCTACACTGACATACACACTGACTGATACACGCACTCACTTAAAGACACACACTGACATTCACACTCTCACTGTTTTGACACACAGTGACAGCCATACACCTTTACTGATAGAGAGATACACTCATTAACAAACAGACACACTCATTAATTTGACACACAGATGGACACACCGACAAACACACTCACTGACAGATACACACACTGACAGGAACACTCACTGACAGAGAAACTCACTGGGAGACACACACTTATTGACAGACACACAGTCACTGACATACACACACACTCACTGACACACACACACTCTCTATGACAAAATCACTGGCACACACTCACGGATTCGACCCATTTACACATACAGATTCTCTCACACATATTTACAAATTAACTTTACTTATAGTACATTTTTTTTGAGTCTCACCCAGTCTCCATAACTTTGGGAGAGCTGGTGTGGGTCCCCTACCTGGGATATAGTTTACTTTCCTTATGTCTAGTGTGGGGTTGCCTGAATCTCTTCCCCTCTGCTCCCTCGCGTTTAGTGATGCTGTGGCTGGAGTGATATCATATTCTGACTGACAGCATCAAAACTCCCTCACCGCGCATGTTCAGCCCTGCCCAGGACACACTGCATTTCAGCAGTTCAAGTAAGAAAGTGCCTACTCTTCCTTAATGAACAGACAGCCACCTCCAGACTGAACACAGGAGACCTCAACAACCACTGTAGTTTCACCACAGGCTGCACCCTGGCAGCTGTGCACCCTAGTTTTCCTAGTGGTAGCACCAGCCCTGGTCTCAGGCAATTCTTAAATGCTTTGATACATAGGCCTTGCTAGATAGGGTTTTTGGAACTTAAAGGACCACTCTAGGCACCCAGACCACTTCAGCTTAATGAAGTGGTCTGGGTGCCTGGTCCTTCTAGGGTTAACCCATTTTTTAATAAACATAGCAGTTTCAGAGAAACTGCTATGTTTATCAATGGTTAACCTTCCCTAATCCTCTAGTGGCTGCTCGATATTGACAGCCACTAGAGGCTATGCGTTTCTCACTGTGATTTTCACAGTGAGAGCACGCCAGCGTCCATAGGAAAGCATTATGAATGCTTTCCTATGTGACCGGCTGAATGCGCGCGCAGCTCTTGCCGCGTGTGCGCATTCAGCCGGCGGGGAGGATCGGAGGAGGAGAGGAGGCAGAGAGCTCCCCGCCCAGCGCTGGAAAAAGGTAAGTTTTTACCCCTTTTCCATCATACCACTGTCCCTGTATTTCAATATATGCAGTCACTTGAAAAACACACCTTTAATACGGCAATGTCCCTGATGCAAGCTGTCTGAAGAACTGCTCACATCACTAATATACAGAGTATCGGTAACAATGAGAAGATAATAACCATGCAAAGATAGATCTAGTCCAGTGATGGCGAACATTTTTGAGCCCAAGTGCCCACACCCCGATACAAACCAACTTTTTTTCCTCAAAGTGCCAACACAGCAATTTTACACACTGACACTCTCAGATACACAGACACTCACAGATACACACACACAGACACACACATACTCACAGATACTCACAGTTACACAGACACCCTTAGTGACCTCCCTTCCCCTCCTGTCCTTAGTGCTCTCCCTTACCCTCCTGTCCCTTAGTTCTCTCCCTTGCCACCCTGCGATCTCCCCTGCCCCACTGTCCCTTAGTGTTCTCCCCTACCCCTCTGTCCCTTAGTGCTTTCTTTCCTCCCCTCCCTTAGAGCTGTCCCCTCTGTCCTTAGAGCTCTCCCCTGCCCCCTGTCCCTTAGTTGTCTCTCCTCTCCCCTCCTCCTTAGTGGTCTCTCCTCTCCCCCCCTTTAGTGGTCACTCCTCTCCCCCCTTATTGGTCTCTCCTCTCCCCCCTTAGTGGTCTCTCCTCTCCCCATTTAGTGGTCACTCCTCTCTCCCACACCCTTTGTGGTCTCTCCTCTCCCCTCCTTTAGTGGTCACTCCTCTTTCCCCACCCCCTTAGTGGTCTCTCCCCCCTTTAGTAGTCTCTCCTCTCCCCCCCTTTAGTGGCCACTATTCTCCCCCACCCCTTAGTGGTCTCTCCTTTCTCTCCCCCTTTGGTGGTCTCTCCCTCCCTTTTAGTGTCCCTCTCTCCCCCTCCCGTTGGTGCTAACCTCCCTCCCTGTTGTGCCTCTACCTCCCTGTGTAGCGTGACCAGGCAGCGCGGACCGCGGAACCGGAGCTTCTGTTTCCTGTATCTGGACGGACTGAAAGGAAGTGCACTTCCTTTCAGTCTGGCCAGGTACAGGAAACTGAAGTTCATGTACCGTGGTCACCCAGCCATGCTACTCAGTCACTGGCAGGAGGGAGCGCTGTGCGCTTCCCTCCTACCGGGTCACTCAAATCTGGTGCCCTCTGGCGACCAATGGCTGCATGCCCACAGAGAGGGTTCGGCGTGCACGCATGCCATAGGTTTGTCATCGCTGATCTAGTCTGTTTATGACAGATGCATGCCCCCTCGATTGGACCCCTTGGTCCAATTTTGTTGTAAAAAATGCAGGTCTGCTGTGAACAGTCCAGGGCAGTGTACTTGGTATTCCAAGGTTCATGCTTGTCTTTGTGAAACCAAGAGAGTTGCAACAAATTGTCTTCTAGTGCTGTAAGTTATGAACAATTCATCAATGTGTTTTTTGATAATCACATAGAATTTTTGCTTACTGCCTTTTTCTACATGATCATGATCAAAAATTGTTAAGTCCTATAGATTGTAAGCTCATTTGAGCAGGGTCCTCTTCAACCTATCATTCCTGTAAGTTTTCTTGTTGTCCTATTTATAGTTAAATCCCTACTCTCATAATATTGTAAAGTGCTACGGAATCTATTGGCGCTATATAAATGGCAATAATAATGTCTCACATATTTTCAGACATATGCCTCTCTAGTCCCACATATTATTTTAATCAAAACCATTAGTCTGAAATGATAAAAAAAAAAAAGCTTTTCAAAGATTAATGTCATAAAATCATAACCCTTGCTAGATCACAGGAGACAATTTGACTACCAAAACATTAATAGATAAATCACCATAGACATTTTCAAGATAATAACACACAATGGTAAAAGCAAAATTGTAGTACTGGTGGAGGTAAATTATGTAAACGTCTACATTTTATTAGAAAGGGGGAATGCATCCAAAATGTACATTTAAAAAGAAATAACAGTGTGTATATAGAAGGAGAGATAAAATGAATGATAAAAAATAACTTTAATGCCTAAAATAATATATCACTATGTAGAGGAAAAACATATATATGGGGTTTCAAGGTCAAATGAAAGTTAAGTGGTGGTTTAGCATTGTTATCTGTTTGGCTTTCTCATGTGTGTTTTCTTTTTTTACAATACTTTTTTTACACTCTATATTTAGTAAAAGTCGCATGTAATAGAACTAGTATTTGATATAATATAAAATTATTAATATCCTATTATATTTATATAACCCAGAGTACAACTGAAACATGCCTTAAAAGGGCACTTCACTGTTCAAAATGCATGCATTTAACTATGCATTTTCCATTGCAAAGGTTACAGATTTCTTATATGAATCCGTTGGAAGTCCTTCCTTTCTAACCCAGCCCAGACTTTCTGTGGCTGTCTAATCACCGACTGCCCAATTTAGCTCAATGAGAAGTCTTTGCAAGGCACTGACCAATAACCTGACTCTTACGTTTAGCTCCACTGACGTAACCCAACCAGGAAGTAACAGGATCGGTTGTGTGATTGACAGCCAGGGGTGTAACAAGATTCATTTATAAAAGCCCCAATTTATATTGAAATTTGCACTTTTTGTAAAATGTAAAAAAGAAGACATACTCTACACACATAAAACACTTCAACACGTTGAGGTGCTTTATGGGTGTGGAATGTTTCTTTAATAAATAACGGACTAAATTTGAATATGCATTTTGCAAATACTAACGCAACATATCTGTTTGTAATCTGTTTTGTCACTAACTTTTTTTTCCTGATTTTATTATTGCAGTACATTTCCTGAGGGGTGGTGTCATTGTATATGATAATTGTTTTAAAAAGGTGCCTGTTAACGTGTAACAACATATGCATTGTAATCAATGCAAGAAGGGGTCAAGTGTTGATGGAAAAAGAAAAAAAAAGTGGAAAAAGTAAAGTTGGAAGCAAAATAGAAGAAGAGACAGAATAAGATTGATATAATGGGGAGATAACATAGAATGGACTAGAATAGTAAAGAACAGGAAACGGAATGGGGTCAAGAATCTTGATGGGCCTTGGAATAAGGGGAGAGGAATCTGGAATAAATGTTAGTGATCTGGAGACATTGGTGGACTATGGGATATTATGAGACATGGAGGAGGACTGAAATAAAGAAATGGCATGCTGGGAGGGAAGGGCCAGGGATTGTGAAGATACATGGAATGATAATCAGGATTTTTAAGTGGGTATACATGAAGGTGGGGGAGGAACATGTGACAAGGGAGGTCTGCGTATTTTCCAGTCTGTGTTTCTTAAAGTATGGCTGAGCGTACATCTGGGTTTTACTGTGCGACTTTTAGTAGGTCTATGTTTGTTTGTCTGGTGAGCTGTAAGTGTGCATGTGTGTTTTATGAGGCTGCTGAAAGTGTGAACTTATTAAATATGTGCTCAGTTTTACTCTATGTAGGTTTACGTGTTATATTATGTTTCTGAGAGTCATTCAGTTTATGTTGATGTCCGTAAATTAGTCACTTTAGTACTGGGCATCTATAAGTAGGCTTCTAAGGAGGAACTGTCACTTCCAGAGAAGTGACAGTTCTTTGTTCCTTCACCCCAATACACGTTATATTACAAGGAGAGCTTTTTTTCAGCTTTTTCAGACAATTTGCATGCATCCATCTAATGGAGAAATTCAATGCATGCTCATTCGAGCTTGGGATTTTCTACAGCAGTGCAGAGTGTTACTGTTAAGTAATGTACATATTTTGCCCTGCCTTGACTGGTAAAGTTTGTACGTTAGTGCCTTAACAAGTAGGAAAATTTTGTTTTTTTTTTACAATGTTTAGTTCTTGTCTCCATTGAATAATATGCTAACTAGGCATACTGAAATGAAAAATACATGTAAACATTGCGTTCCAGAACACCCATACTACTTGGATACTGGGGGAGGTATTTCTGCAGTCCGCTTAGTAGTGAAGGGGTTAATATAAATTTGAAACAAAATGGAGCATCTAAAAAAAAAATTATAGGGGATTTTAAATGATTTATTCAATGGCGCAAATTTAAGAGAAATTCGTTTCCATTTAATCGTCCTATTTCCCTTGTTGATATATGTAAAAAAAATAAGAAATATCAAATATCTTCTTGTTATGTCTTTAAAAAAAAGTTATAAAAATGTGATCAATAAAATCACTATTTAACTGTACACATGACAATCCACTTTCCTGTGCACATATAACATATATATGTTAAAAAAAAAAAAAACAAGAGTAGTGTTTCTGCATCTCACTTTAGAGATGAGTGACATATGATTTCACTCTGCATTGTAAATTCCTCAAATGCATTTCTTTTTTAGAGATACACTGAAACTTATCGGAATTTCTCAAAATGGGAAACCCCTATTTCTAAATTCAAAAGGACTATATAATACATTCCTACTAACTGGCAGGACAATGCTGGATTTTTTAGATTCCAAAAAGTTAATTATAGGAAATAAAAGAGATACTGCAGTCAACAGTATGATTTCATAAAAACATATTGTTAGTTTGCAACAGAAGAATTTTATATTTATGGGCATTTTTTCTTATATGCATTTTAATATACATAGACGTTCCGCTGGTAAGCTTAGCCAAGAGTTTTTAAAAATAAGGTAGCATAAAAAATTTGCAAACCCCGGACCGTGTCCATGCCTGTCAGTAAAAATAAGCCAATAATCATTATAATTACTCTCACATGGTAGTTGGTGAAGGAAAAAAAATAAATAAAAATACTGACAGGTTTTCATGGTCAACAATTGTTTTTAACATCTGTACTCACAATCACCTCCACTGGTACCGATGACCACCACTTAGTATTTACTGTACCAATACTTGGATGTACATCAAGAAAGTCAAGTGTTCCATTCATTGCTATATAAACTCCACCAGGACACTATGAAACTTTGCTGAGCGCATGCACACTTCAACTGAGATTATCAGAGAAAGTTGTCCCTATTGCTTCTAAACACCGGACTTGCCAAATTTCCCAAGTATTTATTGAAAATTACATACATTATGATTAAAGATAGGCTTAAATGTATTTAAATATAGAATTATATTTTTATTTTGTTTTTTATTTTATATAAAAGATGTATTAAGAGTTTGTGGTCTTTAACTTCTCTTTTTCTCTTTACACCTAGACGAGGCAGATGTAATTTATAGTCAGATAGTGACAGGTGGTCATTTTTACCATCAAGTTTGGAAACCAGGTGCTTCTTAGCACTTTGTGTCTCCAATTAATTTCAAAGGGAGATGTTAAATCTTTTGGCAGCTGCTAATTACCAATCGTTAAATGTTAAGTTTTGTATCATGGAAACTGCCAACAATCACTAACAATAACAAAAGCAATTTTAGCGATTACAGATTTGTCGCTAAATGATTGGAACAAGCATGAAAACGAGCCCCATATGTTTTCAAACTAAGAAGAATTCCAGCAAACTCAAATAAAATCTAGAGGCACACAAATGCGTTTCATGAATGTCAGCCGTTTTGTTCAGTTCACACGCAACTTAAATCATTCAAAATTATTTTAATTTCGGTTTTCTGTTAATGCTTAGTTAAAGAATTCCATTGTCAATGAGAGGATCATATCATTAGGGAAGAATGCTGTAATAGTTATTTCCTATGCGTAATCAGCTGTGGTTTGTATTGAGAGAAACATTCTTAAACCCTATAGGATTGATTACTGAAAGTTAATACTTTACCTGTTCTATCAACTTTACAAAGTTCATATCTTAGCTATGCATTTGTTTTCAGACTTCAGATCATCCACGTCTTTATTACTCAATTACATCATAATCTTGAAATCTTGAGATGTTGTCATCTCATGATAAGGAAGGCATACACTAAAAGCAATGTTAATATAAACAATTTTTTAAAATGAAATTATGATAAACTATTCGCCATTAAGCACGTCACAGATTCTAAAAAAACAAAGTTATCTGCACACTATCCCCAATGCCTATGTACACCTAAATAACTGGAGATTTTTTAGTATCACTCTAACGGTTATTAAAGGGTTAGCTCACCTGCCACATCAAGGCAAAACCTCTTAGGTGAGTTCTGCATTAACAATTCACCTTGCTTCTTTAAGCTAAAAGGTAAACTCTCTAATGAGACAGAGAGGGCTATTTTTCTAAACCCCTCTTCACACTTATTAACCCTTTATAGGGAACACATTGGGTGGGTGTCAGCATTGTAACATAGATGTGTACAAACATGCAAAACTGAAACTCCCTCTACTCCTGGGAGGCAGCAATGACTATTGTACATATATCACAACAAGAGGACATAGTCTTAAATTAGAGAGGCAAAGGTTTAAAAACAATCTCAGGAAGTATTACTTTACAGAGAGGGTAGTGGACACATGGAATACCCTTCCAGCTGAAGTGATAGAGGTTAACACAGTGAGGGAGATTAAGCATGCGTGGCATAGGCATAAGGCTATCCTAGACTTAAGATAAACCCAGGGACTCATGAAAGAATTTAGAAAATTGGGCAGACTAGATGGACCAAACGGTTCTTATCTGCCGTCACATTCCATGTTTCTATATTAGCCCCAATACATACAATATAAACCAATGAAGAAGTCACTTGCTCACTATTCCAAATCCCTAACACATTTAATAACTGGATGTTTTTTAGTATTACTCCAATGGCCATTAACGTGTAAGCTCACCTGCTGCGTCAAAATATCTAGTTATTGTGAATCTATTCAAACAAATTAACACTTAATTGGTCACATATAGAATGGCAGGAGCACTGTACCAAGGCTGGATTATGAATTGGAGACAACTGGTATAAAATACAAGGATCAATCTATTTTCAGGAGATACCGGACAGGACGCTCCTTCTTTATATCAGTTTTTTTGTGGTGTTCATTACCTGGGGTTAGAATCCTTTAAGGAAACCACTGGAGGTATTTAAAATTTTCTTTATTTCATTTTAAATAGACTGCACCCATGGAGCCATTTCTTCTTCAAAAGCAATAAAGAACCACTTTAAGTACCATAAATTCTACCATTCTATCAGCTGTTAGATGATGCATTATATCAAGATAATATACTTACTGTGGTTGCAGAACTTTCAGGCAGTGTCCGGAATGCACAGATTCACAGGTTGTCATCTTTGTGCAGAGGCATTGAAGCTGACATGCCCATTGGAGGTTAGCTATTAGGTATGTACACCTGTTAAGTAACACGTATGTATGACTCATAGAAACTATTCATGTCATTCGTTCAGATGACATTTTAAAGTCTTTTTCCAGACAATTGGTGTGTTTTCAAAGATCCAGTTAAAGTGTTCTTAACTCATCTACGGAAAGATTGTGATTGTCAAATTCAAAGGGTTACCATAAGTTATAGGGCCTATTTTCATCAATCCGATTATTTGTAAAAATGAGGTCAAATATTATTACAACAGTGGGAATGGAATCGCTTTGACAATGTTAACAGTTTATTGGGATCCAGTAATAATGGGCAGTAAATATTGGATATGAGACTGTGGTTTCGATAGTTGTGTCATCTAAGAGCAATGGTTAAGATGTCTACATCTTTATTTACAAATAGTGCAATAGATTACAGGTATAACCAATGAAGTTGTGAATACTTAAACATAGAAATCATTACAAATTAGTGTGCATTCCTGAAAAGGTTGCCTCATTTTAGGCAATGATTAATAAACCACTGACTATGAGGATTTCCTTCACCCTAAAGAGGATTAAAAGTGTTAATAAGGATTATTCATTGTCACATTCTATAAAAGTGTTTAGCATTCAAACAAAGATTGCCAAGCCTATCGGAAGCCAAGAAAACCTCAAGAATTCAGATAGCTATGGCATAAAAATGAATATCTTGGGTGCCATTAAACATTGAAACATTGGATTTATCTATTTTACAAAGCACAAAGGAATTTTACTAATTTGTTTAATAAGTCCTAGTTTGTGTAATCCCCAAACTTTAAGCTCTAAAAGAAAACAAAATGGGCAGGAAAAGCACAAATATGAAATAATGAAAAACAATGTAATTTTATAAAACAATATATATGGAATAGTCTTAGTCCACTCTGTAGAGTGGCTCATGTTAACACTGTAACTGAAATTCCTATTTACTCTTTGGATTAAATGGCTGTAGTAATATTAAGCATAGCAGTCAGAAGAATTCTATCAAATTGAGGGTAAGAAGTATTTTGTAAGGAGGTATTTAAGTGTTTGACCTTAATTTTGTAAGGTCTTCTGAAGACTTGGCCAGATACATTCATAGCTCTATTATGAATGTCAGCATTATTTGATAATACGATATGGGGAGGAGTGGGGAGATCTGGGACCAATTTCTCCAGGGTTAACCTCAATACATTGAATTATTTTTTAAGCCTGGTTGGGATACATGTTATTCTATGTAAAAGGTTGTACTGCATGTCAAATTACAAAAAAATTCATATTCTGAAGCGGCTATATATATATATATATATATATATATATATAAAAGTAAGTATAACATGCTTAACGTAACACAGGAGTATATGAAAGTCGGTTGTGGTGTGCAGAAGCCAGCACTTTGGTAGGCCTGTAAAATAAAGAGAGCCCACCTATGAGTATGAGCCATGGATAAATGGGTCATGGTAACTGTACAAATCCTAATAGTTTCAAAAATGTTTCATATCTTCAAGTTTATTTAAGATCTTTTTTTGGTGAAGGACCACTTAACTGTCCGAATCTAATGTTTTAACAATTCCTCTCCAGTTCTAGTGTATATTAGGGGATTCATGTTATTTTTTTTTACATATGGACCCATTGCGGGACCCCTTGCATTTGTATTCTCATTTAAACTTATGAAACAATGTATAGTAATGTATTTTCATGTGTACATGTCTGAATGGGAAGGCCACCTGGGAGCATGACTAAGAAGGTACTCTCTCCAAGTACTGTGAACAAACTGAGTTAAACTCAAGGTGTTCTGTGTTATAGTGTATGTTACATTGAGGGCTTAAAGTATATTGATTTTTTGGATTTACTGGCTCTGGCAGGTATATGTCATGGGTGGCGGTACGGAAACCGGAACCCCTGAGTGCCTGATGAGAAGTGGGAGTCTTCAGCGTGGAAGTGGATTACAGGGCCCGGTGCAGGGTAACCGCACGCCCCCTGGTGTTGAGCACCAGCATTTGTGCGGCCACAAACCAAGACCCTGTTGCAGCTTAGCGGATCCCAGGAACTAGGAGCTTGATATGCAGGCCTCCCAGGAACTGGATAGGGGGGCTCTGCAGCAGACATGTATCCAGTACAGAAACAAGGCAAGGCTAGAACAGGCGCCAAACAGGAAAACAAGACAGAACTAGTAGAACCCAGAACCAGAGAAGGATAGGAAGCTAAACCCAGAACATGTACACAATACATAAGGGAACATTAAGGGGCAGGACAGGACTGTACATGCACTGGGAATACAAACTAAAACAAGACAAGATATGATAGGCAAAACAAGAGGAGACATAACTAATCACTATATATGAAAAGTATGGGGGTTTGGTTACATTATATGATCATACATTGCATAAGCCTGCCACAACGCCAATGTACCCCATATTCGGCAGGTCCTGCCTAATGTTCGCTAAAAGAACCATACTAAACCACAATAGCACTTACCTGCAAGAAAGGGCAGAGACTTGAAACACTGCTGCAGGTCCAGACTGAAACTAAAGGAAAATGGAAAACAAACGGGTGTGGCAACATAAAACAAACATTTAAAGGAAACCTGGACACTGGGAATTCCAGGGATGGATTACAGGAATGAACCCAGAAAAACCCAGCATAAAGAAAACCAGACATAGAATAGAAAACAAGACATAGAATAGAAAACAAAAAAAACAAGAAAAACTAAACAAGAATTGTAAAAAGAGTACTGGATACCAGAAACCAAAGCCAGACATCTCCGCAGAACATGGCATGATGTGACAGTATACTTACTATTGACCTGTATTATCTGAATTTTTGACCTGTGAATTTGTTTCTGATTAATTCGACTTAAAATTTTTGGATAAGCTTTTCAAATTATTTCATTTTTTTTGGATGCATTTTTAAAATTACTTTTTCAAAATATAAAAACGTAAAAAATATAGCATATATAAAAAATATATAAATATAGCAGAAAATATCAAAATATTCATTTTATTTTTAAATAATTTGAAAATGTTTGTCCAAAATTATTAAATTATGGCCTAAACTCTCTGGACTGCCTCTGTGTTGTCTTATGTTGGTTCATTACCTACTTCAATATTGCATCTACGGCTTCTCTCAATACCAAACAAGAGGACAGGATTCCAATGTACGTCGGCACCTAAGGAGACACAAATAACACAGGATTACAGATGAGAATGTAAACAACTAAATAATAGGTTTTACTGAAAAATGCTTTTCCATAAACAAAAAAAAAAACTACTACATGTCATAGTTAAGCATGGTTAGGGATGAACCAGGACAGAAGCTCAATATGGTTGCTGTTGTATCTGATTGTTTGGTGTGATTTCTATCCAAATTAATTAAAGTAACAGGCTTAAAAACAATGGAGATCATTAATTTATGCCTGTAATAAAAAAACAGCAATGACCACAAAATTATTACAATTATCAAACCTGTAACAGACTCCAGACATGATCTTGATGACGTTGCCTTTGTGCTTACACTTACATATCTAGAAGAACATGATTGTCAATGACAGCAGTAACCACACAAATAACTGTGGGAAAAAAGATTTGGGTGGTCTATTAGATCATGATTCTTGGGAGGAGATATGAATATATCTTTCCAAAAGCTCCATCAGTGTATTAATTAGGGAAAATGTGTGTTTTAAGTATTTACAAGATTCCATATGGCAACATAAAAAGCCCAGTTTGATATTTCTCTCTCACTCAGCACTTCCCACTCACTGGACAGAGTACAGTAAGATTGACGTACGATCTTACTTGGTGGCAGTTGGCTAAAATTACAGAATTCTGGAACGAAGTCAAAAATCACATACTAGATATTCCTAATAGGGATGCTTAATTCTCTTATCATATGGTTTAAAAACAACAAAAAACTATTCAACTGGTTGAACATACAACAAATTTATGCTAAATAGATCTCTGAATTATAGATATTCAAAACTAAAACTTTAATTTTAATATATTGTAAATGGAAACCTGAAAGGAAAATAAATATCACACATTTTTATTTTTTTATCCCATTCTAGGTGCATATTATAAATTCCATTTTCAGTCTGTGACAGGGCAAGTTGGATACCCTTTCTAAATCTGAGGATGAGCTATATGTATGTATTAACGTTTTCATCAGAATTGAAGATTTAAGCAATTCAAAGTATAGCAAAGGCAAGACGTAGGTTTACAAGAATACGGACATTGAAGCATGGGACATTGGATATGAAATGAATCCACAAACTTCAAATATTATACTCACCATAGCACAGTGGGGACAGTGTTTTAATAATGAAAAGACAAGCCAAAAGGTCAAGGATGCATTTGTTTCATGTTCCACTGTTTGGAGATTTGGATGCTGTCTAATCTGTAGACAGTTCTCTAAATTGCGGCAGGAGATTGTATTTTTGAAATCTGAGATTTGTAAATTATCTGGTAAACAAACTCGGGCTGAAACTGCAGCAAAGCCACTGCTGCAGAGACGTACTAGGAATGGCAGATGGATTACTGTAGGATCTGGTAGACTTAGAGTAAAAGGCATATTGCACTATTGTGGATAAAAGGCATATTCCACAGTCTGTTGCTCTACATAATACATTTTCTGCACTTTCAGAGGTAGTGGTGTTGTGGAGACAGGCTCAGGCACTGAGGGTAGTGGTGTTGTGGAGACAGGCTCAGGCACTGAGGGTAGTGGTGTTGTGTAGACAGGCTCAGGTACTGAGGGTAGTGGTGTTGTGGAGACAGGCTCAAGCACCAATTGTAGTGGTTTTGTAGAGACAGGCTCAGGCACCAATTGTAGTGGTGTTGTGGAGACAAGCTTGGAGACTATGGTGAGGCCTAATAGAAAGCTGTTGTTGTTGGGGGATTCTATCAAAAGTGGTCTGGAGATGGACAATGGTGGTCTTGTGAGATGTCTTCCCGGAGCTACTGCTCACAGAGACAGGAGACGTATTTGTAATATTGTTAAGCGAGCAAAGCAGGAAGGGGAATTGGATGTATTTGTCCATCTAGGGACAAATGACTTGGCTTGCAATGAGGTTTCAGAGGTAAAGGAAGTTTTTAGTGTTTTTGCCAATGATATACGGCAGGTTGCTTCCACACTGTCATTCTCTGAAGTTCTGCCTGTGCACAACACTCAGAACGACAGGTGGATGTGTATTAGGGACTTTAACTTGTGGCTTGGTGAATGGTGTCAGGAGCAAGGATTTGGCTTTATTTCTCATGGTAGCTCTGTTTGGAATGGAAATAAACTGTACAAAAAATATGGTTTGCATCTTTCTCAAAAGGGAACAAATGTTCTCAGTGAGCAGTTCAGAGGTTTTGCTAGGATGTATTTAAACTAGGAGGGGGGGTGGGGGGGCAAAAGGGTGATAAAACATCAATCTAATTGCCACCCAAAACAAGGACAGAAGGTGCCTGTAGCAAATGTGTTAAAAAATGATAAGCTTAGAGTCATGTCTCTTGCAGCTTAGGGAATAAGATCCATGCAGGGACGTATTTGCCTTGGGCGGCATTTTCCAGGGGGCATCAAAAAAGCCGCCCCCAAATGCCCAGGGCAAATGTCTTGTTAGCCTCACGGCTAACTAAAAATCCGGTCGGCCAGCCGTCCGTGCGGGGGGGCGGGTGGGCGGGCGACGCTGGCGAGGGAGCACTTTCCCCTGAGCTCCGCAGAGTGATGCTGGGAGCCTGAATATGACATCATAGGGCTCACTAAACAGTGCTCCCTCACCAGCGCTGGCCGCCCAGCAGCCCAACAGCCACTGGACCCCAGGGAAAAGGAGAACCCCCCCAGCATTCTCTAAGGTTAGAAGGCTGAGGGGATTGAATAAAAAAAAAAAAAGTGAGTATATTAATGTGTGTGTGTGTGTGTATGTTAGTGTGTGTCTGTTAGTGAGTATGTGTTTGTCTGTTAGTGTGTGTGTGTGTCTGTTAGTGAGTGTGTGTTTGTCTGTTAGTGTGTGTGTGTGTTTGTGTGTTAGTGTGTGTGTTAGTGAGTGAGTGTGTGTCTGTTAGTGTGTTAGTGTGTGTGTGTTAGTGTGTGTGTCTGTTTGTGTGTGTGTGTGTGTTAGTATGTGTTAGTGTGTGTGTGTGTGTGTGTGTCTGTTAGTGTGTTTGTGTGTGTGTGTGCGTCTGCTAGTGAGTGTGTGTATGTCAGGGAGTGTGTCTGTTAGGGAGTGTGTTACTATGTGTGTGTCTGTTAGTGAGAGTGTATGCGTGTCTGTTAGTGAATGTGTGTGTCTGCTAGTGACTGTATGTGTCTGTTAGTGAGTGTCTGTTAGTGTGTGTGAGTGTGTGTCTGTTAGTGAGTGTGTGTATGTCAGGGAGTGTGTCTGTTATTATGTGTGTGTCTGTTAGTGAGAGTGTATGCGTATCTGTTAGTGAATGTGTGTGTCTGCTAGTGACTGTATGTGTCTGTTAGTGAGTGTGTATGTCTGTTAGCTAGTATATGCGTGTCTGTCAGTGAATGTGTGTGTGTGTGTGTGTATTTAGAAGGTGGGGTGGTGCGGGGGGGAGGGCGCCTGAGTTTTGTAATGCCTAGCGCAGCACAAAACCAGGATACACCACTGGCAGGGGCATACCTAGAGCATGTGGCACCCGGGGCAGGTCCTGGGTTTGGCACCCCCGCCCTCTCCAAACCCCCCCCCCCCAAAAAAAAAACCACCTACTAAATTTTTAAAATTTATTCTTTTTTTAAAAATTTTTTAAAAAAACATTTATTGAACAAATTTGTAAACTTTTTAAAAACTCCTGCCCCCTTCTACAAAATCCCTCACACACAGTTACAGGCAGACAGTCACACACAGTTACAAGCAGACAGTCACACGCACACAGTCACATGCAGACAGTCACACATATAGTCACAGGCAGTCATACACGCAGTTACAGATAGAGAGTAACACACACACACAGTCAGTTACAAGCAGTTACACACAGTCACGCACACTGTTACAGGCAGCCTGTCATACACATAGTTACAGCCACACACACACACAGTTACAGGCAGTTACACACACAGTCAGCTACAGGCAGTCACGCACAGAGTTACATGCAGACAGTCTCACACACACACACACACAGTCACAGGCAGACAGTAACACACAGTTACAGGCAGCTTCAAACAGTCACAGGCAGTCACACACACAGTTACAGGCATGCAGTCACACAGACACACAGTTACAGGTAGACAGTTACGCACACACACAGTTACAGGTAGACAGTTACTCACACAAACACAGTTATAGGCAAACTGTTGGGCACACACACACATACTGTTACAAGCAGACAGTTACACACACATACACACAGTTACAGGCAGACAGTTACACACACACACACACACACACACACAGATACAGACAGTCAGTTACACACACACACAGAGTTACAGACAGACAGTCACAAACACACACACACACAGTTACAGACAGACAGTCACACACACACACACACACACACAAAGAGTTACAGACAGACAGTTACAGACAGACAGTCACACACACATATTTACAGGCAGACAGTCACACACACACATACTCTTACTTACAGACAGTGTGGGCTGGAGGAGTGGATTCCTTGAAGTCCTTCCCTGGAGCCTGGTAGGTGGAGGTGCAGGGATTTCTTCTTGCTGCACCTCCATGTGCAGCAGTTACAGCAGCTTGTAAGGGCCGTGTTAAGCCCCGCCCCTGCTTGCAGATAGGCCCCGCCCCTAAATGTCAATAGCCCCACCCCTTCTTCCTTCCGTGTGGCTGGTTAAGCTTGCTGGTCTCCGTGTGAGCTGTGCGACACCCCAGCTGCCATGGGGCACAGCTCACACGTCCCCCATTAGCTCTCAGACCAGGGTCATGGCACCCCCCTACCAGGTGGCACCCGGGGCGGACCACCCCCTCCGCCCCCCCCTTAGTCCTCCACTGACCACTGGATCCATGAACTTGTGTTACTGTGTCGCTGTTACTGAGACATGGTATAATGAGAAAAATTACAAGTCATCCACTTTGAAACTTGACTACCTGTACTGAACCCTGATCTACATTCCTAGGAGGATCATTATTTATTCCATCCTCTGTGAATCAAGTTTGAACAGACAGATGTATCCTGTTCCTGGGCTACAAGTATTAACCGTAACCAATAGTAGCATTCTGTAATGTCCCATTAAGTGCAGCTATATAACATCATTTGTCTGTTTTGTGTTCTTTAATAATGCATCCCCAGCCTGTACAACAAGCATGTCAAACATACGGCCCACAATCAGTATCTTTGTGGCCCAGGGCCGGACTGGCCTACCAGGAAACTTTGTGTTGTGGCCCTCCCATGGGCCGCGGCAAATCATGTGCTCCTGCGATTGGCATAGCTGCCGCAAGAGCGCAAAACAGTCTTCCACGTCTGTCGCTGGATATGCTCATACAGCTTCTGGAGTCATATCCGGTGGCTTTGTGGTGGTGCTACAGTGCGAAGAGTGGCTGGCTGCATGCAGAGCAGACCAGACACTCCCCTTCCCTGCTGCTCGCTGTGGCAGCATGTGGCCTGCTTGAGCAGAAAAGATTGTGCAGGACTGGACAGAAAGATGACTTAAGGTAGAGGAAGAGGGGCTTGGGGGAACCTTCCTGTAGTGTGTAGTGTATTAAAATTAGGGGGGGGAGTATATTAAATTGGGATGAAGGAGGGGGGCTTGTGTATTAAAGTGGTGGAAGGGGGCAGTGTATTTAATTGGGGGAGGGATGGCAGTGTTTTAAATTGGGTGAGGGAGGTGGGGCAGTGCATTAGAGTAAGTGGACAGAGTTTTAAATTGAGGGAAGGAGGGGACAGTGTATTAGAGTGGTGGAAGGAGGGCAGTGTTTTATTTCCGAGGGAGGGAGAAGGAGGGTAGTGTATTAAATTGGTGGAGGGAGGGAGCAGTGTTTTAGTGTGGTGGGAGGGAGCAGCATACTAGAGTAGTGGGTGGGGACAGTGCCTTAAATTGGGGGGAGGGAGGTGAGGCAGTGTATTAGATTGGAGGGAGGGGGCAGTGTATTATAGTGTGGGGGACGGGGCCATGGGTGGCTGTGTATTACATTGGGGGGGCATAGTATGTAACTTGAAGTGAAGCTTTTGAGTAAATTATAGATATGTACCCATGATTACATATCGTTTGCATAAGTAGGGTACAAGTAATTTTAGTTAGTGTTGATTTTAGTTAGGGGGGCCTGTGTTAGCATTAGAGTTTGACATGCTTGCTGTACAACTACCCTAAATGACAGACCAGGAAAAATTAAAATTTTGCACATTTTGTTTTGTTATGCATGAATATGTCATATGCTGTACATCAGTAAACATATCCTGTATGCAAGCTCTGTTGTATAATTGGCACTTTTATTACATTTTGATGAAAAACATTTTGTACAATGTGGATTTCTGTAATATTTATATTTATATTGAGCAATGTTTAATATAACTGTAAAGCTTTTGTACATCAAGTCATGGTCAATAAACCCTTTTCAATAAACATTTAGCACTATGCTAGTTGAAATAAAATTATACATATAAATTTATATAAATATCTATATCGCATTTTGCTTTTATCTTTGATCAATGTGTCTTAAAAAGAACATGAACACAAAAATAAGATACAGAGACCACCCAGGTTTTTTTTGAAATATTAGTCATTTGCTACTGCATTTTAAGCTTCATTGAAAGAATGACCTCTGCGTGATAAATTACAGTATGTGACCACCGAGGCGTATCAACAAGTCAGACCATGATATTATGAGATACTACAGTTATTTTAAGAAAGCTAACATAGTAAAAAATGACACATAACCAAGGCTGGCACCATATTACAGAAAGATTATAGGAACATCTGGAGTAAGCACCCATCACCCTTCACTTAACTAATAAAAAAAAATTTTAATTAATTTTTAATACTCATGATTAAATAATACATTCATTCAAGTTTCCCACTGAATTAAAAAAGCTCAAATTATTCATATCAAGCCAGATATAGAGGGGTTCCTTAAAGCTCTACTTCAATAACATCATTTTGATGGGCATATTAAAGAGATTGCAATTTGTCATATTGGGGTAGAAGACACCACTCCAAACATTTGAGTTTAGGTTGCATCATAGACCAAACAGTAACATCTATGCAGAGATCCCTGCTAGACTCCAGATTTCCATGCAAATCTGGGAATGCTCTTTTAAAGCCAGGAAGACAATGTTTTTCATCTCAAAGTAATTTTGCAAAGCTGGGCCTCCCACTCACTAGTCATATTTAAAACATGGCCTGTATGTAACATAATTAGCCACTAGAATCTTAGACACTGTCCTTTTCTAATTCAGGAAATATAAAGTATCCAGCATTAAACACATGAACTGCTTGAGATCTATTATTATTTGTCAGGGACGTTGCTGAACTCTAAAAGAAACTGGAAGCATGAGTCCAAAGTAAAACTTGGTGCTCCCTTTGTCCTCTTCCTAAGTCTCTACCCTTGGTTGTTCCTCTGATCTAAACCTTAACACCCTGCAGGCTTAACCTACCAATGCATGCTCTAATTTCTCCTACTTTGCAACTAACATTCTGTAAGGACACATACAGAGGGCAGATAAATACACATACCATTCCCCACCACAGCATACCATTCCCCACCATA
Organism: Pelobates cultripes; assembly: GCA_933207985.1. Lineage (NCBI taxonomy): Eukaryota > Metazoa > Chordata > Amphibia > Anura > Pelobatidae > Pelobates > Pelobates cultripes. Next base: position 326,450,232 of record OW240913.1, read on the forward strand.
TCCCTCTACCACAATGCCACTATCTTTCCACAACCCCAATGGCATTAACTGCAACATTCACCCCAGTGCAACTATCATGCCCCCTTCCTTCATCATCCATATGCTCATGCCTCCCAGTGTCATGTAACCCTAGCCAACGTTAATTACAGTGTTAATCTAAACTAACTTGCCATGTTTGCTGACAGCGTAGAGCAAGCATGTCAAACTCGCGGGCCACATTGAATATCTTTGCGGCACCGGCAAGCCGCGAGTTTGACATGCTTACTAAGGCAGAGTAGGCACCTGCTCTCCTTACATTGCAGGTGCCTAGTCTTCTAAAATTTACCCGGCCGGGGAGGAGAGGACGCTGGCGGCTGTGAGGGAGCTCAGTCTTCCTGCTTCTCACTGCTCCCTCGCACGCGCCCTCCGTAGTGACGCTGGGTGCCGGAAAATGACGTAATTCCGGCACCTGTCATCACTAAACTGTGTGCGTGAGGGAGCAGTGAGGAGCAGGTAGGAGACCTCCCAAGAGAAGATCCCCACTGGACCCCAGGGAGAGGCCCCACACCTGCTCCCAAAGGCAGGGAACAATAAATAAAATTATGTTAGTGTGTGCAAGAATGTGTAAATGTGTGTGTGTGTCTGTCAGTCAGGGCCATCTTTAACATGGGGCAAACAGGGCAGCTGCCTGGGCCCAGTTACTCCTAGGGGGCCCAAAGCAACTGCCCCATTTGCCTTCTGCCCGCAACAATTTCTTTTATGACCGATCCTAATATAAATTGTTGTCGGCAGTGGGCCTGCCCACTAAGGGGTCCCATCAGGTGGCCTATGCAGTTAGGGTCTCCTGGTGGGCATTTGTAAGCAGGGGCCCGGTGGCCCTTTAGCAGCACGACCAGGCCCCTTGCTTTTCAGCAGTATGCGGGTGGAAGTGATGTTCACTTCCTGCCAGCTGGTGCAGAGCCACGTGTGAGGGAGAACATGGAAGAAGCAGTGTTGAGGGGGCCAGGCCGCGAGAGCTGGACCCCAATACCAGCCACCGCAGCCAGCAAACTGGACCCCTGTGAAGCCACCCTCAGCAAAAAGTTCCAGGAGAGTATAGTGATATAGCAATCCCCAGAGTGATACAGTCGTTTCCCTCACGCATGAGATGAGACTCTATGTTGAGGGTAAGCAGGAATTTGAAGCCACAACTGACCTTATATGCAGGTCCCCATGCAAGGGGCACTTCCCCCTGGACCTGAGAGTAGACTACAGTAAAAACATACACACAATTACATTGGCTCTCAGGTCCAGGACACTCCCACATAAGATAATCCCTCCTCTGTGCCTTGGAGATAATTGAGTCAGGAACGGTACTAAACTCAATTATCTCCAGGCACAGAAAATATAAATTTTTACAAAACCCCCAAAATACCTTTAAACACGCAAAACCCATACAAAAGTTACATCCCCTGATAGCCCCGATCTGGGTTACCAACAAATCCAAAATCACCCAGATCAGTTCAGGGGTTCATGAATTTCCTGGAAGTCATAATTTGACCGATTGTACGCATGGTCCTATGCCCAAAACAGTTCCAGAGAATTAGGGCTTGCGGTCGGTCTAGTTCAGTAGTTTAAAAACTGAACAAACTACTGAACATAGCCAATGCTCTTACCCTGGAGCTTGTTAACCTTGTTCGTGTGAACGTTCCACTGAACAGTCCCTTCTAAGTTGTGCAGAACCGAACGCAGGTGATCCTGGAAGTCCATCAGTGTTCGGGAAAACAGTTCCATGAACTCGATGACCAAACACCAATGCCTGCATTCGTGGGAACAAGATGGTCGTTCATGCGAACAGCGGGCACCCAGACAAACACTTAGAACACTGCGATGGAAAGTGTTACAAACTGTTAATTAGGCTTAACTAGCTCCCAGGTGGTCTCTGGTTCGTGCGCCTGTTCGGTTCCCAAACCAAATATAAAATTCCATTAAGTCTGTTCACATTTTTTTTAAAGGGCCCATAGTCTTTTGGTAGAAGGCTGGCAAACATGCCCCTCCAAGAACACGTGGCAGAGGCATTTCTGCCACAATCTCGAAATATAGTTAGAACAAATGTAAAAAGGTATATAATTTTTTTTAAATTTCATTTTATTATTTTTTATTTTATTTTATTTTTTCAATATATTTATTTATTATTTTGACTTTCATATCTATATATACATACATATACAATACACAGATCCAGCGCACTCACCTAACCACTAAACAGCAACTTCAATGTTGAAAGATTTTGTTTTTTTAAAACACCTAATCTTGTTTCATATACATACATATATATATACATATATATTCTAAGTGTATTTTAACATTAATATATATATATATATATATATATAATTATATTGATTAATATTAAAATTAGACATGTGTTTCCGAATTTCCGAATTGCCAAAGTGCTGAAGTCCTGATTTTCGTAAGTGCTGAACCGAATTGCCAAAATGCCGAATTTCGTAAGTGCCAAAGTGATTCAGATTTCTGAAAAGTGGCAAAACAGGAGAGGGAGAGGAAATTAAGGGAATGATGACAGGAATCTAACCTAACCCTAGCCCTAACCCTACCCCTAACCCTAACCCCAACCTTCCTCTAACCCTAACCCTAACCGTACCCTTAACCCTAACCCTACCCCTAACCCTACCCCTAACCCTTACCCCAACCTTCCTCTAACCCTAACCCTACCCCTCACTTTTACCCCCACCTTTCTCTAACACTAAGCCTACCCCTAACCCTAACCCTACACCTTAATTAAGTTATATACTGTATGACACAATGTATTAATTTAGTAATCTGTTTGTTATATTTAGGGAGTTCATAATAAAATTTAGTGTGTTATGCAATATTTATATGGTAATAAATGCTGTGGCTTGTTTCATCCAAAACGGTGTATGTCTTTTTTTGGGGGTTTATGGGTAGGTGATGGTATGTCTAATTTACCCAGTTCCCACTACGTATATACATGCAACAAACTAGGAAAAAATCCTTTTTACATAGAAACATTGAAACATAGAATGTGACGGCAGATAAGAACCATTCGGCCCATCTAGTCTGCCCAATTTTCTAAATACTTTTATTAGTCCCTGGTCTTATCTTATAGTTAGGATAGCCTTATGCCTATCCCATGCATGCTTAAACTCCTTTACTGTGTTAACCTCTACCACTTCAGCTGGAAGCCTATTCCATGCATCCCCTACCCTCTCAGTAAAGTAATACTTCCTAAAATTATTTTTAAACCTTTGCCCCTCTAATTTAAGACTATGTCCTCTTGTTGTGGTAGTTTTTCTTCTTTAAAATATAGTCTCCTCCTTTACTGTATTGATTCCCTTTATGTATTTAAATGTTTCAATCATATACCCCCTGTCTCATCTTTCCTCCAAGCTATACATGTTAAGATCCTTTAACCTTTCCTTGTAAGTTTTATCCTGCAATCCATGAACCAGTTTAGTAGCCCTTCTCTGAACTCTCTCTAAAGTATCAATATCCTTCTGAAGATACGGTCTCCAGTACTGCATACAATACTCCAAGTGAGGTCTCACCAGTGTTTTGTACAATGGCATGAGCACGTCCCTCTTTCTACTGCTAATACCTCTCCCTATACAACCAAGCACTCTGATAGTATTTCCTGCTGCTCTATTACATTGTCTGCCTACCTTTAAGTCATCAGAAATAGTGATGTCCCGAACGGTTCGCCGAACGGTTCGCCGAACGGTTCGCCGAACGGTTCACCACGAACAGTTAGCCGCGGACTCATCATTGAGTAAACTTTGACCCTGTACCTCACAGTCAGCAGACACATTCCAGCCAATCAGCAGCAGACCCTCCGCGGCGAACCGTTTGTGGCGAACCATTGGGCAACCGTTCGGGACATCACTAATCAGAAATAATTACCCCTAAATCCCTTTCCTCAGATGTTGAGGTTAGGACTCTATCAAATATTCTGTACTCTGCCCTTGGGTTTTTACTACTTCTATTCCGCTATCCTGACCTACTATATGAAATTTGTATTGAAATCAAAATGTACACTTTACTCAATTACCCTAATTTTGTTTTAATCCTATTCCTTTTATTTTGACAACATAATTTTGCAGTCGAAAACACTGATATTTATGATACTGGCTAGCATACCTATTAACTAATATTGTATATAAGCAATCCAAAAGATTAAAGTTATGCTTGTTTTTTTCTGTGTCAATATGCCTGTATCTCACACCGAGGCCGCTCTGTGAAATATCTATGATACGTTCATGTGTTTTGCTTATATTTTATGGTTTTAAATTACATTGTTGAATAGGTGGGATCCATGTCATTCTTTTAGTAGTTAATAGCTTTAATTATTATTATTGAATTGCCTGTGATCGGTTGGATATAGTTGGAAAGAAAAATAGACATACGAGAAAAGGATAATTTAAAAATAAATGTTTTTAAATATATTACAAATTATAATATTGGCACAATTATTGGTCAACTGAAATGAAATTTAAATGAATAAGTATTGGACATTAAACAGCTATGACTTCAGAACCATTGTGTTTTTATTACTATAAACAACTTTGAAAGAGGGTGTGATAAATTGACTGTATGAGGTTCTGGGTAGGTTTTTTACTAAAAGAAGAGATTTTATTATGAGATTTGATTATGTCTGGCCATTATAACTTAGAGAGTCTCCATCTGGTGACTTAGTATGTCGGTATCTTAATGCACACAAGACAGAAGGAATTTTGTTCCCTTTAGAACCAAAAAAGTGATACATTTAAAAGGTCCTTGCTCCTCGTCCCCCGTACAAAAAAAAGAAAAAAGTTAAAACTCTAGCGCCAATCCTCATTCTCTCTTAGCTCTATGTTCCTCCTCTAATGTCACAATACCCTCACTTGAGGGGAAGGGATGTCAGGAAGGACAGCTGAGCGGAGGACAGAGTTGGCACTGTGGGGGGCCTTACAAACATTAGCACCTGTCTCCAGCATACTGTGCAGTGCGTTGACAGACGAAAAATATAACGATAAGTATGTACAGAATTGACATTAGCCAGCCTGGAACAACACTAGCCATCCATACCAGGGACTGATTATCAATGAGAATGTGATGAGCAAGTGAACCTCAAACAGATAGGAATTCAAAACTATACAGGACCAGCTTTAAATCACTTTACACGCTTATACCTATCATACAGTATGTAGTAGTTCTGCATCTCATCTCACATGTACTGCAGAGTTTTGTTTTTTTTTTAATATAATTTATATGCTCGGTATGATCATTTCAACCTTCTAAATGCAATGTAGTTGCCAAATTCCAAGATAAACAATTTCAAATTTAACACATAACTGTGAAATTTCTCAGAATAAAAAAAAAAAGGTTTCTGCCAGTTCTGATATTTTTCATATCTTTCATCCCAATGAATTACTTAAAGCGATTCAGTGTTCTCCAATGTTGGCACCGGTGTAACAAAGATATGCTTTAGTTTTAATATTGTAAATGAACCTTGAAAATGTATTTTTTTGGGTTGCGAAACTTTTTCGGCCCCCACTTACCCTGACCCTCATACTGTAAAGAATTACTTTCACCCTTCCAAAAAAAAAAAGCAGAAAGTCAACAACTAATGGTTTTAATAACTTAAACCTTAAAATAATGATCTGATCTTTTATCCACACTTTGCTTTTTTACTTCATACGTTTTATATTTTATATCCTCCTTAGGCGAAGAGCTATGAGCATGAGACCACCCATAAAGTTCTCTCCTACTGTGCTATTTAGGGATATTCCTGCATTTGATTATGATCCCAGAGAGTAATGTAATGCATTTTTGTTTGGTGTGATCAAGTTTGATGTTCCATTTCGCAAAACAGTTGCAGATCACTTTATAGAGTTCTTTCCTTAAAATATCTGGAACAGAAGCACTCAAATGTTTTGAAATACATTGATCTTCTCAAGGATACATATTTTAAATACTAAAATAATTCCTGTTTTGAAATCCGCTGATAGAAGAGTCAGATATGTTTAATAATAACATTTATAGTTCCATATTGCTATGGTAGTGTCTACAGCATTTAAAACAAAACAAAAAAGATTTTACTGAATTAATGTGGTTCTGGCATTGCACAAACAAACAGGACTCTACCTACTCTACCTACATACCTACACACAGAGACTTACAGTAAAGTTTTAATGTATTCTGCAGATTTTTTTTTGATTTTTTTTTGGTGTGGTAGGGGGGTTCTTAACTTTCAGCATCAAGAAGCAGTTATACAATGTAACTAATAAGCTTAGCAATGGACAATTCAAATTGGTTGTTGTCTGCAGAGAATGCCAGATTTTTCTTTTTGCATTGAATGCACATGCTAAACACCAAAACAACTTTAGCTTAATGACCATGTCCCTTCAGTCTCACTGCTTAATTCTCTGCCACTCAGAAGTTGAATCACTTTGTTTATGCAGCCACAGCTACACTTCCTATGGCTAAGATTCACAATCGCCCTACATAATTCCTGAAAAATAGTCTACATTTGTTCAGCTTCCCTTATTGCACAGTTTGTTTAATTTAGATTTGTTTTATCTCCTGCTCTGTTAAGAGTTTGCTAGAGACTGCAACAGCCTCTTGTGTGTAATTAAAGTTTAGTTAACAGAGCAGGATGAAAGATCAAATAAAGTAAACACACTGTGCTGTAATGTCTGATTAAAAATTAAAACCTTTTTTTCATAAAGGATGTATTGGTCACAAGCAGAGGAAGAAAACCAAAAACAAACAAGATATGGGAGTGGATCAACACATCCCTCCCATAACAAACAACATCCTCTCAGAAATAACAAACTTCAAAAGACAATTTGCATAGATCTCCTGTACAATATATCTTTTCTATTATACTCTTAAATAGCAATACAGAAGCTTGTAACCCCGTCACTCTCACCCAAACACACAATATTGGTCTCTTCAGCCTAATCAAATTTCCTGTGGACAGATTGCACTCCACCTTCTTAGTTTAATCATATCAAAAAACCTCCTAAAGAGTGTCATCAACTATCAACTGCACAAGGTTCACTCCCCCATTACGACTCATCATATAGATCAATCTCCTCCTGCCTCTCCCTCACATAGCCTCCATTACTTCTTAGATGCAAATTGGTTCTTCAATTTTTACCAATCTTTGATCTTCTCAATCATAATCAGATATTGTTCCATTAATCTATCATTAGAGATAGTGATGTACCGAACGGTTCGCTGGCGAACGGTTACTGGCGAACATAGCATGTTCGCGTTCGCCACGGCGGGCGAACATATGCGCGGTTCGACCCGCCCCCTATTCGTCATCATTGAGTAAACTTTGACCCTGTACCTCACAGTCAGCAGACACATTCCAGCCAATTAGCAGCACACCCTCCCTAGCAGACCCTCCCAACTCCTGGAAGGCATCCATTTTAGATTCATTCTCAAGCTGCATGCTTAGTAAGAGGAGGGAAAGTGTAGCTGCTGTTCATAAGATAGGGAAAAGCAAAGCTAGGTTAGGGTTAGGGTATGCTTTTTTTTTATTTTATTTTTCTATGTAATATAATTGCACTTAGTTGTCTGCCACTGCTGCCAGCTTCTGTGTCAGGCTCACAGTGCATACTGTGCCCATTTCCCCAGTCAGTGCCACCACTTACATCTGGTGTCACAATAGCTTGGATTTAAAAACAAAAAACTTTTTTCACTGTTATTGATTGAATAGCAGTCAGTTGTCTGCCACTGCTGCCAGCTTCTGTGTCAGGCTCACAGTGCATACTGTGCCTATTTCCCCAGTCAGTGCCACCAATTACATCTGGTGTCAATAGCTTGGATTTAAAAACAAAAAACTTTTTTCACTGTTATAGATTGAATAGCAGTCAGTTGTCTGCCACTGCTGCCAGCATTTGTGTCAGGCTCACAGTGCATACTGTGCCTATTTCCCCAGTCAGTGCCACCAATTACATCTGGTGTCACAATAGCTTGGATTTAAAAACAAAAAACTTTTTTTACTGTTATAGATTGAATAGCAGTCAGTGTCCTTAAAGCGGGTGTGTTACGCTAACAGTGGATACGCTGACAAGTGCCACTAATTAGATCCTGTGTCACAATAGCTTGGATTTAAAAACAAAAAACTTTGTTCACTGTTATAGATTGAATAGCAGTCAGTGTCCTTAAAGCGGTGTGTTACGCTAACAGTGGATACGGTGACCAGTGCCACCAATTAGATCTGGTGACACAAAGCTTGGATTTAAAAAAACAAAACACTTTTTTCACTGTTATAGATTGAATAGCAGTCAGTGTCCTTAAAGCGGGTGTGTTACGCTAACAGTGGATACGGTGACCAGTGCCACCAGTTAGATCTGGTGACACAAAGCTTGGATTTAAAAAAAAAAAACACTTTTTTCACTGTTATAGATTGAATAGCAGTTAGTTATCTTCAAGCAGGTGTGTTACGCTAACAGTGGATACGGTGACCAGTGCCACCACTTAGATCTGGTGACACAAAGCTTTGATTTAAAAACAAAAAACTTTTTTCACTGTTATAGATTGAATAGCAGTCAGTGTCCTTAAAGCGGGTGTGTTACGCTAACAGTGGATACGGTGACCAGTGCCACCACTTAGATCTGGTGATACAAAGCTTGGATTTAAAAACAAAAAACTTTTTTCACTGTTATAGATTGAATAGCAGTCAGTGTCCTTAAAGCTGGTGTGTTACGCTAACAGTGGATACGGTAACCAGTGCCACCAATTAGATCTGGTGACACAAAGCTTGGATTTAAAAACAAAAAAACACTTTTTTCACTGTTATAGATTGAATAGCAGTCAAAGTTGTCTGCCACTGCTGCCAGCTTCTGTGTCAGTCTACAGTGCATACTGTGCCCATTTCCCAGTCAGTGCCACCACTTATATCTGGTGACACAAAGCTTGATTTAAAAAAAAACACACTTTTTCTCACTGTTATTATAGATTGAATAGCAGTCAGTGTCCCAAAGCTTTTACCTACTACCAATTAAGCATATTAGGTGATGTGCATCTCTGTAATGAGAAGGGGTGTGGTCTAATGACATCAACACCCTATATCAGGTGTGCATAATTATTAGGCAACTTCCTTTCCTTGGCAAAATGGGTCAAAAGAAGGACTTGACAGGCTCAGAAAAGTCAAAAATAGTGAGATATCTTGCAGAGGGATGCAGCACTCTTAAAATTGCAAAGCTTCTGAAGCGTGATCATCGAACAATCAAGCGTTTCATTCAAAATAGTCAACAGGGTCGCAAGAAGCGTGTGGAAAAACCAAGGCGCAAAATAACTGCACATGAACTGAGAAAAGTCAAGCGTGCAGCTGCCACGATGCCACTTGCCACCAGTTTGGCCATATTTCAGAGCTGCAACATCACTGGAGTGCCCAAAAGCACAAGGTGTGCAATACTCAGAGACATGGCCAAGGTAAGAAAGGCTGAAAGACGACCACCACTGAACAAGACACACAAGCTGAAGCGTCAAGACTGGGCCAAGAAATATCTCAAGACTGATTTTTCTAAGGTTTTATGGACTGATGAAATGAGAGTGAGTCTTGATGGGCCAGATGGATGGGCCCGTGGCTGGATTGGTAAAGGGCAGAGAGCTCCAGTCCGACTCAGACGCCAGCAAGGTGGAGTACTGGTTTGGGCTGGTATCATCAAAGATGAGCTATGTTTATAAAAAAAAAGGGGTTAATCCTAGAGGGACCTGGCACCTAGACCACTTCATTAAGCTGAAGTGGTCTGGGTGCCTAGAGTGGTCCTTTAATTCAGAGTCCCCCGTTTCACTGAAGCCGGCAATCGAGATATCTGAGGGGCATTTTGAAGGCGGACTTGTACCATCTGTGTTTGCATAATGCCACATATGCCAGCATCCTTTGTGAGTGCATTTTAACTTTTTGTGTATATACATTTAGCACACTTGTGGAATCCCTTAGATAATCTTCAAAAAGCTGGATAAAGTTGACTGGCGATC
>OW240913.1:326460309-326516936 GCA_933207985.1 Pelobates cultripes
AAAAGTATGCTTTACACAGCGTATAAGGGTGATGTCACAGCACAACGGGAATCTAACAGGGGGAGAGGTGGAAGTCATCCTCCTCCTCCCATGACCACGCCTGCAAGGACAGGACGCTTTAGAGACGTGTTGTTGATGGAGGACATGCGGACCTTTTTAAGTCCTACGCATCGCCACAGCCCTTCTCGATCCACCCTCAGAGAGCCACTCGACCGACAGGTAGCAGACTACCTCGCCTTAACTGCAGATATCGACACTCTGAGGAGCGATGAACCCCTTGACTACTGGGTGTGCAGGCTTGACCTGTGGCCTGAGCTATCCCAATTTGCGATAGAACTCTGGCCTGCCCCGCTTCAAGTGTCCTGTCAGAAAGGACCTTCAGTGCAGCAGGAGGTATTGTCACTGAGAAGAGAAGTCGCCTAGGTCAAAAAAGTCTAGATTACCTCACCTTTATTAAGATGAATGAGGGATGGATCCCGAAGGGACTGACACTGGGCCATACATTAGATTAAAAAAGGCCTGATGAGATGAGCTGCCTTGGGCTAAAAATGGTCCACACGCTGCTGTATTTTAGCTCTGAATGCCTGTTGACTTGCGTGACTGATCCGCCACCAACTTGGGTTCAAGCCGCCATCTTTTAGGGCACTTTCTGCCTGTGAAACAAAACATCAGTTATAGATTGAATAGCAGTTAGTTGTCTCAAAGCGGGTGTGTCAGCCCTACAGCCGTACTCTGCCAGTACGCTGCCACCCTCTACCCTCCTACTCCATCCCTCTTCCATAACCTCCTCGGCTTGAGTTCCTCTTCTGCTGCTGCGCCTTGCTCCACATCAATGGATAGGGACGAACAGTGATTAAACTGATAACAATAGTACTAAACACACCACCCTATCTGGTGGCACATTAGATTGCACGCCAGTGCCCCAAATTTGTTGTGATCTGTGAGTAAGGTAAACGGTTGTCCATACAAGTAGGTTGCAGCTTTTGAGGGCCCACTACCACCGCCATGCACCCTTTCAATGGCAGTGAATCTACTTCTGGCTATAAAAAGTTTACGGCTTAGATAAAAATCAACAATGCCGTACACGTCCACTGATAGGAGACGCGGAAGGTATTAAACTGATAAAATTAGTACTAAACACACCACTCCTATCTGGTGTCACATTAGCTTGACCGCGCAGTGCCCCAAATTTGCAGTAAGAGGACCGACCAAGCCTCTTCTTCCATCTCCCTGTTACAAAAATCAATGCCGTGTACACGTCCACTGATAGGAGACGGGGAAGGTATTAAACTGATAAAAATAGTACTAAACACACCACTCCTATCTGGTGGTACATTAGATTGCACGCGCAGTGCCCCAAATTTGTTGTGATCTGTGAGTAAGGTAAACGGTTGTCCATACAAGTAGGTTGCAGCTTTTTGAGGGCCCACACCACCGCCATGCACTCCTTTTCAATGGCAGTGAATCTACTTCACTATGCAAAAGTTTACGGCTTAGATAAAAATCAATGCCGCGTACACGTCCACTGATAGGAGACGCGGAAGGTATTAAACTGATAAAAATAGTACTAAACACACCACTCCTATCTGGTGTCACATTAGCTTGACCGCGCAGTGCCCCCAATTTGCAGTAAGAGGACCGACCAAGCCTCTTCTTCCATCTCCCTGTTACAAAAATCAATGCCGTGTACACGTCCACTGATAGGAGACGCTGAAGGTATTAAACTGAACAGTCTCTATTCTGCTCTTGCATTTCTATTTCTTCATAGAAAATGAAAAAATTCTGAGAAGACGTTGGCAGGGCTATTCACTTGTGTGATCTGTCATGAATTGTCATTTGAATGTTATTTTGAACTGTGGGGCACAAGAACTTGAATCTGACAAAATGGCTGCCATATACACGTCCACTGATAGGAGACGCGAAAGGTATTAAACTGATCAGAACAATACTAAACACACCACTCCTTTTTTTTGGTGAGGCTTTACAGGACAGAGTGCTTCTCCATGGGACATGTTAACTCACGGGCAGCTGGCTCATCATGGAACCAGAGCAGCTTTCCATGTACAGGTAAGACACGTGCAGCCGGTAAGGGTTCAGGCTCTTTTTCCTGGAGGATACGCTGCAAGCCTGTTGAACGAGGTGACCTTGCTCGGGTCCCAGGTGTACGGTTCCTAAAATGGCTGCCATATACACGTCCACTGATAGGAGACGCGAAGGTATTAAACTGATCAGAACAATACTAAACACACCACAAATAAGGTTTCTCTCCTGTATGGCTCCTCAAATGATGCTTAAGATTAGAAGCTGCTGAAAAGCATTTCTCACACTCCGAACAAAAATATATTTTTTTAACATTCTCTCCACTTTGAACGAAATGACGTTTGGGAAGAGATTAACATAATTAAACACAGGCAGTAAAATACAGTTTTTAGCCATACCCTGTAACTTTAAAACTACACATCCCATCTTCATAATTACATATTTGGAATCAGCACACTTAAAACATAAACATAACCAAAATCAGCCAAATCCATCCAGGGGTTAAAAAGTTAGCTGGAGGTCCCTTTATGACCGACTGCAAGCACATTTTCCTGCCCAAAACAGTTCCATAGATTTGGGCTGTGAGGTCGGTCTATTTCAGGCTGAAAAAACGACTAAGTCCCATCGCTAATGGGACTTAGTCTCTGCAGCTGAAATAAGGCTGAAAAAAACGGCTGAAAAAAAGACTAAGTCCCATCGCCGAATGGGACTTAGTCTCTGCAGCTGAAATAAGGCTGAAAAAAAGACTAAGTCCCATCGCCGAATGGGACTTAGTCTCTGCAGCTGAAATAAGGCTAAAAAAAACGGCTGAAAAAAAGACTAAGTCCCATCGCCGAATGGGACTTAGTCTCTGCAGCTGTAAAACCAGTAGGGGAGAAGGTAGAGCTCAGCGGTGTTCGCGGAAATGTGTAGCCGATTTTAGTTCCATGAATTTGGCTACACATACCGCTGACCTCGTCGAATGATCAAAGATGGCCGCCGCCACGTGTTCAGCAAACGAACAAAGACCTCCCAGCATTGTCAATTAAGCTGCGGTTAACCGCAGCTTCTGGGAGGTAAATTGCCTGCACACTTCCACTTCTGGGTGGTCTGCCTGTGTGGTACTTGGTTTAGTAAGCCCCATTTACTGAACCAAGTGGGAAATAGCCAGGCAGGCACAAAGGGTTTGCACCAGGTCTGGGGACACAGGGGACACCGTCTTAAATGGGCAGTGTCCCCAACAAGTCTGGGGACACGGCCTTAAAGGGGCAGTGTCCCAATCTTCCTGATGTCCCAAAAAAGGTGTTTAAAGGGCCAGCACCAGTCACATAAAGAGTCCATAAGCCCCAATATGCCCACCGACAGTCTTAAAGGGCCATACACACCAAATAAAAGTGCATACATTTTCACAATCTCCCAGGGGCCATAGTCATGCGGGAGGAGGCTGGCAAATAGGCTTCTCCACAACCCAGGGAAGCAGGGCAATTTGCCATTTAAAGGGCCCGTTACAAATAGCAGTTTGTAACAAGGTGTCAATCCATATCTGCCAAGTGACCCGATGTAGGGGGAACAGTCCCTATTCTGCTCTGTGTCAGTGTGTATCAGGGTAGGACAGGTGTCAATCCATATCTGCCAAGTGACCCAATGTAGGGGAACAGTCCCTATTCTGCTCTGTGTCAGTGTGTATCAGGGATCCTTAGGACAGGTGTCAATCCATATCTGCCAAGTGACCCTATGTAGGGGGACCAGTCTCTATTCTGCTCTGTGTCTGTGTGCATCAGGGGCTCTGAGGACAGGTGTCAATCCATATGTCAAGGTGTCAATATGTCATATGTCAGGTGTCAATCCATATTGATTGTGATTTAGGAATGTTAGGTGATTTCTGCCCTTTATGGATTAAAACCAGACTCTGTATCAACTGTGTAATTTTCCATGGGAGTTTTGCCATGGATCCCCCTCCGGCATGCCACAGTCCAGGTGTTAGTCCCCTTGAAACAACTTTTCCATCCCTATTGTGGCCAGAAAGAGTCCCTGTGTGTTTTAAAATTCGCCTCCCCATTGAAGTCAATGGCGTTTCGGGCGGTTCGCCGGTTCGCGAACATTTGCGGAAGTTCGCGTTCGCCGTTCGCGAACCGAAAATTTCGGGTTCGCGACATCACTAATTAGAGATTAAATTCATAAATAAAACGCCCTTTTCCATCTCTAACTGTAGTAATACTTGAGCTCTGAGGTGATCCCTAGTGGGTATCTCAGCATTTTTCCATAACCTCGCAAAAAGTATTTTAGTAGCAAGAAAGCAATGAGAAATCAACAATTCTGATCTTACGTTCAAGTCACACTCTAATATATGCAACAGAGTTACCTCTGGTTTTTGTTCATGGCCTATATCGCCTAGAAAGTATACAAGGTTAAATGCCAAGCTCCACAGCGGTTTGATCCTGGGACAAGTCCACCATATATGTAACATGAATCCATCTATGTGGAAACAACGCCAGCAATTTGGTGGATTTGTCTGGGAAATTTTTTCCATTCGTGATGGGACCAAGTACCATCTATAAAGGATTTTAATAAAAGTTTCTAAAATGTTCAAGGAATGGATATATTTTTTAATGACCACAAAAGCCTTACACCACTCACTATAAGCTATATTAATTGATAAATCTTTTTCCCATTTACCAAGGGCTTTAGGTATATCCGGCCCCTCCTTCAATCTTATTAATTCACCCGCCACTGTGAGCCTGAGAATCGCTTTACTTCTGAGCCTGAGAATAGCTTCGAAAACAATTTCTCTCGGGTTCCTCCCAATTCTAGCTTATATTCTCTAAGAAATTTTTTTAGCTGTAGGTAATTGAATATTTCTCTGGCCGGTAAATCAATCATATTCCTTAGATCCTCAGAACTCTTCATTTGATGTTTTCCAAACAGATCCTTTATTATATATCTTGAGTTTGTATACCAATTTTTCAACTTTATATCTGTCATCATTAATTCTAAAGATTCCATGCTAGTTTTATCATAAATTTTATTATTGATATTAAGATTTTTTTTTAATAGAATTCCATCCCTTAAGAATTTGTGTTAATATCAAACAGGAATTCTCTTCAAAATTGAGAAGGGCATTATTATTCCTCACATCGTCCCATAAAAGAGCGTCTAAGTTATCTATACCAACTCTATGGGTTTCTATTTTAAACAATGTTTGCAATTGGTTTTCTTTTATCTGTAATTTGCTAGCATGCACCACCATATTGGCCTGGTTAATCTGAACAATTAGAGGGTAACCCAGCCCCCCTTGAGATCCTTTCTTAGACAGCGAGTGCGTATTAATTGTGGGTCTTTTGCCTCTCCAGATAAAGCTTGTGATGCTACTTTGAACCATATTGAGCCAATATGGAGAGATCGAAAGGGGGAGCATCCGGAACAAATAGTTCCATTTTGGGATTATATAAGGTTTTATTGTGTTAATTCTACCCCACCAAGATAACTCATGCGGACCCCATTCCTTTAATAAGGTATTAGTCTGTTTCAGCAATTTCAAGAAGTTTGTTTCCATGACTCTCCTAGGATCTGCCATAATAACTAGTTCCAGATATTCAAATTCCTTTGTAGTCCATTTAAAACCATATTCACTCTTTAAGGCCATTAACATATATCTATGTAAATTAGTCACTAGTACAGTTGTTTTATTCATGTTTAGTCTTTAGTTAGAAACTAAACTGCAATTTTCAACTTCTTTCATCAAGAATGGCAGGGAGACAAGGGGATCCGTAATGGATATTAAAATGTCATCCGCATAGAGACAAATTTTCCATTTATCCTCCTGCTGCACCACCCCTATAATCATACTATTATTCCTAATATTATTAGCCAGGGGTTCAATAGTTACAAAATACAACAGCGGGGACAAGGGGCACCCTTGCCTTGTTCCGTTAGAAATCCCAAACCATTCTGAACATAAATCTCTCCCCACAATCCTTGCAGTGGGATTCAAATAAATTGCTCCCACTGCTTCCAAAAACCATCCATCAAAACCAAACTGTACCAAAGTGGATCGGAGGAACCCCCATCCCACCCTGTTGAAAGCTTTCTTAGCATCTATCGACAGGGTCAGGAGGGGAGTTCCCCCGATCTGAGCCCAATCCAGTATATCCAATACTCGTTGGGAATTATTGCTGGACTGTCTTCCCATCATGAATCCTATCTGACCCTGGTGGATCAGTGTCGGCAGAATTTCCTTCAACCTTTCAGCTAAAATGGCTGCATAAATTTTAATGTCTACATTTACCAATGAAATAGGCCTGTAATTAGCTACCTCGGTGGGGGATTTATCCTGCTTCAGTATTGGAATTATATGTGCTCTTAATAAATCTTGCGAAGCACACCCTTTAGCCGCTATTTCATTGAACATATCTGATATTAACGGAATTAGCTGTTTCTTAAAAACCTTATAGAAGAGGTTAGGATACCCATCTGGACCCGGGGCTTTACTATTTTCCAATTTATTAATTACCGTTTCTACTTCTTTTTCAGTAATCCTTTTATTTAGATGATCCCTCTGGGAGGCAGAAATTTTGTTTAAATTCAAATCTTTCAAATATCTCTCTATCTTTGATAGCTCAGGAGAAACATTCAAATTATAAAGCTTTATATAAAAAGATCTAAATTTATCTGCTATATCCTCAGGTTTAAATATGTTACAATCGCCCTCTTTAAGTTTAAGGATCTTTTGATCTGTCTCCCGTTTTTTTAGTTTCTGAGATAACATTGCATCTACTCTGTTCCCCCTATAATAATATCTCGTGTTAACTTCTGATAACTTCAATGACCAATTTTTAACCAGCTGTTCTGGACTACAGTTCCCACTTTACTCGGACAGTTGAATGAATGCTGCCTGTTAAAATCCACAACAGCTGAAGTTCTAAAGTTTAACATATGGGGTGGAGCCTGAACTTCCAACGATTTTGGGGTGTTAATCCCAGCCAACTAGCTACTATAGTTCATATTGTGCATGCCCGAGTCAGGGAATTCTGGATGAGTCCCTAGCGACCTTACTTGTGATCTACTTCCACCGGGAACCCAAGATACACTGTTGAGGCGTGCTAAAAGGTGAGCAGTGGAGAGGCGGCCGAACTCCTTGCACTTTTATTCCCAGTATAGACAAGCTGCACTCATACTCCCCCCCCAGACCAGCTGGCGTTATCCCGGTGCCCAATGGTCTGCTATACCTACCCACATTATCTCCAACTATATCAGTGCAGTCAAAATTCTCAAGATTGCAGATGGGCTTCTCCCTTCTGGGAACAGTCTGATGAGGAAGGAGACATATCTTCACAGCTCCGTTGAAAGAACTCTCACAAAACTGGAAGTAATCTCTGATTAATTTTGTGCAACTTTGGGGACACGGACAGCAGCTATATCAAAACAGGCTCAGAGGGGAGTCCTGAGTTGCGGGGACCAGAGGGAGAGTGGGCCGCCTCCAGGCACAGCATGAATGCAGGTACGTAGGTTGAGGGCCACAAAAGGAATGTCCCTGTCACATCATCCAGGTGAGTGAAGGACCGACTATCGTCAGATCAAGGCCTTCTTTCACTCCCAAAATGGGAGGGATTTGGACTCCAAGAGCTCCCGAGTCTGTGGATTACCAATGCTGGACCTTGTGCAGACCTAGGGCTGGGAGGATGCCTCACCCTGTTCCCACTTTGTTGCTACCACGAGCGAACCTTCTGCATGCACCCTGCATTCGGTGACAGTACGAGTCGGATGATCTTGGAGTCCCCTTCATTTGAAGCACTGTGGCTTCTACTTCAAGTTCCCTCATTACTTATGGCAGCCACCCTACCCTTCCTTACCTATCCTTGCTTCTCTGTACCATACTTACTTTTCTATTATTTTACTTATCTTTTACCTGTGTTTTTGTTATGTGGGGTACCATCATACACCTAAGCCCTCGGACCCAGTGGCCTTTAACGTATGCTGGTTTAGCATTTTGGATAGTTGGCCTTCAGGAGGTTTAATCACAATCTTATATATTGACATGTACACTTCGTCTGACTGAGTTATATATAATTTCAAACAACAAAAATGTACTCCTGTTTTATAAACAAGTTTTATAGCTTTGTTACCCACATTTCCCTCCCAATTTCAGACCATTTTTTTTTGTTTAGATGCTTAGTTCAAGCATACTGTGTTTATATGCATGCCTAGCTGGTTTTTGCTCTGTTTCTTCTTCAAAAAGAATGGTGCACTCTCATCGACTGCCACACCATTGTACATCTTATGTACGATTTGCTTGTTGATGCTGTTGGGGCACACAATAAGCCTCTATGTTCCTTTTTTGCACTGGGTTATTTACTAAAGTGAGACTTCAAAGTGAATTTCAAATTTAAGGACCAAGTAGCCAAAGGGAAAGCACAGTTGACTTAGAGAATTTTAAATTTTAAATTCACAATGAATTCACTTTCAATTCTCAATTTAGTAAATAAGAGTGATTTGAAAAGCATGACCTGAACTTAAAAGTCAAGACATTTTTTTGTAGACTACATGTGTTCCTTTCCCCTTTTTTAAAAAAAGAAAAGAAAAAGACATTTAGACTTACCTGTAATGCAGGCAAATGCAGGCAAATGCATACCAGCCAACATTGCAAATTGACAAAGAATGACATTTTCATTTTTGTGAATGAAGGTGTGGAGAGGGGCAGAGCTATTCTGAGAAAGTGTAGGTGACTTACTAATGACAATTTACAGAGCTAAAATGTTATTTAGAACAAGAACAGTGTTTTAGTTATACAGACAGATATCTAATCACATTTATTGTAGTTTAAAGACACAACACTGGGAATATTACTGCTGAGGAGCTCTATTATACACTCAGACTCACCAACTCCTAGAAATGAAGGACATTAGTATAAAAAAGAGGGACAGAGGGATATGTGTCCAAAATAATGCCTGATACTCCTAAAAAAGGACACATGTGTATGTAAGTATGTAAATGTCATTCATAGACCAATATCCTGCAATAGCAATAGTGACGGTTCAGCCAGAGTCATCCAAGGGATATTGGATTGGTGTCAGGGGGCTTCAAAATGCGTTGACACAAAACATGAGGACAATGCCAGGGGCATGCTGACACCATAACTACAACATAGGGCTCTGTCCCTTTAACTGAATAACATTAATTTTCACTTTTCACTACATATATTATTACATATATCAAGTTGTTCATTCTGCTTATTAATACACAGAAATGTTTACACTATCGTCCACCTAATGTGATATGAAATTGGCCTAAGTAGCAGTCAAATTCCTTTTATTAAAATACAGTGAACAGCTGTTACTTATCATAAAGGAGAATACTGTGCCCTTCTATGTACTTTATGTAATCATCAGCCTTGGGAGGAAAGGATCAATATGTGCCAACCAGTTTCTTTTCTTGACTTAATGTGTTGCTATTTAATACAAGCCTATAACATCTCCACTATCCTAAACATCTGGAATCCTAAAGAATGTTGAAAATTACTCACAGAATTCTCAAACATAAATACATAAGTAAAACAAACTAGATAGATAACTTCTTCCACTGTATCCTTAATTGTTTACTAAATCTCTGAGTGTCAGAGGGCTAGGCCAACACTTTAACACTGAAAGGGGGAGAGCTACCAAGCTATGGAATGTTGGACACAAAGAATTCCAGTTCTTGTAGGTACTACAATAATACCTGGAAAATTCAATTGAAACATCCTGTACATAGATGGAGTAAGGGAAACCAGCAGATGGGAGATTCCTTTTCAAACCAGCCCATAGGTTAACATTCTTTGATAAGCAAGCCAAGCTGTTTCACAGAGAGAATAAACTAAGAGTCTACAACCTATGCAATTTCGTTAAGGGGGTAAATAAATAACTGGATTAAGAACTATAAAAGGATTTTCTTCAAAGCAGGACTAGAAACAAGACAAGTACATATGAACAATAGATAGATAGATAGATAGATCCTTGATATACAATAATATACAAGGTCTGTTCGGAAAGTATCCAGCCCTGTAATATGAAAAATAGAGACATTTTTCCCCCCAATTATTATTATTATTATTATTAATATTATTATTATTATGATATTTATATAGCGCCATCAAATTCCGCAGCGTTTTACAATGGGTGGACGAACAGACATGTAGTTGTAACCAGACAAGTTGGACACAAGGAACAGAGGGGTTGAGGGCCCTGCTCAATGAGTTTACATACTAGAGGGAGTGGGGTAAAATGACACAAAACGGTAAGGCTAGTACTAGACTAGTGACAGTTGCAGAAGAGGAATCAGTCAGGAGCTATTAACAGTTTAATTGATATGCTTTTATGAAGAAGACTGGGTGAGCATCTAACGGAGGAGGGAAGCGAGTTCCACAGGAACAGTGCAGCCCTCGAGAAATCTTGAAGGTGAGCATTGGAGGTGGGAGTACGGACAGAAGATAGACGTAAGTCCACAGCAGAACGTATGGACCTAGACGGGACATACTTGTGTATAAGGGAGGATAGATAGGTGGGAGCAGCATTATGTAGCGATTTGAAAGCAATAATCAGTATTTTAAATTGAGCACTATATTTTATAGGAAGCCAATGTAGGTACTGACAGAAGGGTGAGGCATGGGAGGTGCGGGCAGACAGGAAGATGAGCCTCGCTGCCACATTCATTATGGACTGTAACGGCGGAAGTTGGGAGCACGTAAGACCACTGAGAAGTGGATTACAGTAGTCTAGGCGAGAAAGGACAGTGGAATGGACCAACACCTTAGTCGCATCTGGCGTTAAGTAGGGGCGGATGCGCGCAATGTTTTTGAGATGGAAATGACAGGATTTGGCGATAGATTGAACATGAGGCTTGAAGAAGAGGTAGAAGTCAAAGAGAACACCTAGGCAGTGAGCCTGCGTGGTGGAGCTGATGGTAGCACCGTTGACTTGGAGGGAGACAGACACAGGAGTAACAACACTTGAGAGAGTAAAGACCAGAATTTCAGTTTTGGTCAAGTTTAGTTTA
Source organism: Pelobates cultripes (assembly GCA_933207985.1). Taxonomy (NCBI): domain Eukaryota; kingdom Metazoa; phylum Chordata; class Amphibia; order Anura; family Pelobatidae; genus Pelobates; species Pelobates cultripes. The sequence goes on from OW240913.1 coordinate 326,471,356, forward strand.
AGGAAGTGGGTAGCCATCCAGTTAGAAATAGCAGAGAGGCAGTCAGAGACACTAGTCAAGAGGGATGGGGAGAGATCAGGAGAGGACAGGTAGATTTGCTTGTCATCTGCATAGAAATGATATTGGAAGCCAAAGGAGTTAATGAGTTTACTAAGGGAGGCAGTATAGATGGAAAACAGTAGGGGACCAAGGACTGAACCTTGGGGGACACCAACAGAGAGGAGTTGGGGAGAAGAAGTAGAGCCAGAGAAAGAAACACTGAAAGAGCGCTGGGAGAGGTAGAAGGAGCACCAGGAGAGAGCAATATCTTGTAGACCGATATTGTGGAGGATGAGAAGAAGCTGTTGATGATCAACAGTGTCAAAAGCCGCAGGCAGGTCAAGGAGAATTAGGATAGAGTAGTGACCACGAGATTTTGCAGCGAGTAGATCATTGGATACTTTGGTCAGTACCGTTTCCACAGAGTGCTTAGCGTGGAAACCAGACTGAAGCGGGCCTAGCAGAGAGTTGGACTTGAGGAAGTCTGTCAATCTCGCATACACAATTCTTTCAAGGATCTTGGATGCAAAAGGCAGTAGCGAGATAGGACGATAGTTGGATGAGGAGTTAGGGTCAAGATTGGGCTTCTTTAGAATTGGGGTTACAGTTGCATGTTTGAAGGGCGATGGAAATATACCAGAGGAGAGAGAGAGATTGAGAATTTTAGTGAGAGGTGGAGAAAGAGAAGAAGACAGAGTATGGATGAAATGCGAGGGAATTGGATCTAGGGAGCAGGTGATGGGGCGGGAGGACTGGAGCAGAGCAGAAACCTCTTCCAATGTAGCAGGTGCGAATGAACATAGAACAGCAGAGGGAGTGAAGTTAGGGGAAGTATTGTAAGGGGAAGAAGAAAGATGAGAGAATTACAGATTCATTGCCGACAATTGGCATATGATGCATTCATTACAAAAAAGAATAATATAAATTAATACATAGTTGTACAGCGTGTATCAACACAGTATTTCCCTTATTTAATGCAATTAAATAGTTATACAACTAAACATACATAAACAATAGAAAATACATATTAATAATAGGGATATGCGTAGGCAAAAAGTTTGGTTTGCTTCAGAAATTCGGGTAAGTAAAAAAATTTGTCTGCTTCAGGAATTCGGACTAATGGCATTCGGTTCAGTTCTGCACTTCTGAACTACCGAACATCGGCAATTAGGAGCTTCAGTAATTCAGAACTTCGGTACTTTGGCACTTCGGATATTCATAAGCATCCGAATTTCACGAAACAAATTGCACGTCTAGTAAGTGGTTGTGGTAGCAGTCCGTGCACTGGGAGCCCAATAGATGTGTAAGTGGTTGTGGTGGCAATCCTGGCACTTGGAGCCCTATAGATGTGTAAGTGGTTGTATACGTATCCATATCTTCCATATTATATTGGAGAATTTCAATGGGGGCATATATAAGAATTGAATCCAAAATCATTCAATCAAGTTATTTTTTAAGGTTTTTAGTGTATCAAGCATATCGACAATCAATTAGTTTGATACATTTTTTTTAATACATTTGGTTTGACTCTTCTGTCCAAAATATTGTATTTAAATTACCAAGCGGACAATTTTCTTGTTCTATCTGGAACCAAGCATTATTATGAATATCGAGCTTGATCCATATTATTGCATTTGTAACTAAACAAGCTTGATGCAACTTAGCAATATCCGGAAATCATACACCACCTTTATCATATTTGTTTTGTGGGATCTTTTCTTGGTCTCTTATTTGCCCAAAATAGAGACATTTATTGAAGAAGATACAAGATACAAGAAACATTGTACATATGACATTGACACCTCAGTCGCCTTTAAAGTAGGCACCTTGGGACCACACACAGTTCTCACAGCCTTTCTTCCATTGTTCAACACACTCTGCAAAATCTTTTGTTGGAATTGCCATGAACTTCTAGTTCTTCCACTGTCAGATGTCAATATTTGTTGATTGCAGCCCGTACACATTCAACAATCTCAGGTATTCTGCTTGTTGCAAGCCTTCCAGAACGTGGATCACGTTCAACAGATTCTCGACCATCTTTGAAGCATTTGTATATGTGATGCACTCATTGCATCATCCCCCAAAGACTTTTGAATAATTTGAATAGGAATGTTCAAACTTCTCGCAAAGTTTGATGTAGATGCGTTGCTCTACTCAATCAGTAACTTTGAATGTGGCCACCAAACAATACATATGCTCACTTAATGTTGTCTCGCCCCCCACTTACTAGTATAGTGAAGTCGTCATTGTTCTCGCTTTTCAAGCCATTATCCTTGCCTGCCAAGTTACATCTATGTCACGCAAATGGCTGGACTATTTCCAAAAATACCTCATATTAACTAGAATAGGAAGAAGTAATGTGTACTAGCAAAGTAATACTGATTAGCATTGGCCCACAATATAGAGAAAGAAAGGAGCATTAATTATCCTTAGAATTGCTGGGTTTAGAAATAAAACAAATCAAAGCAGGGAAACGTAATAAAATGACAGGCCTATAAGCAAGATGTAACAGAGTTACCAGGAGTAATCCATATTCAGGATAACAAAGTATGGGCAAAAGACAACAAACAAAATGTAAGTGCAAGATGCTAATGTAGAAATAGGTAATGATGAGATTGGATCAAGGTGAGTTTAGATTATTGGATCTTCCCGACAGGTTGCCCAAACATGATTGTCTTGGCTGTCTTATAAAAATTACCTTTGAGCTGAAGCTCCTTGGGTTCACATCCACCTAGCAACACTCCTTGGGTTCACACCCACTCAATGTCTGACAGTGTGAATGAAAATAGAAATCAGAAAAAGTGGAAGTCAGCAAACAGTGTTATGGGAGAAAATGTTTTGACAAAAGCAAAAAAAAGTAAGCTTGTTTAAAGAGTATATGTAAATGGGGAATGGAGATGAGTGTTCCATAGCCATGCAGAGTGGGTAGATAAAAAATAATCCTGGTGATAGCTCAGAGGGTGGAATTCCACTTAAAGTTATGTGTACTGTGTCACATATGGTGACTTTTTCCTAAAGCCTACAGAGATCAAGCACTTCCAAACCTGGTCCCATACAGTGTGAAATGTTTTAGACCATAGCACATTAACCCCTTAAGGACTGGCCTGTTTTTGCGATGTTGTACATTTGCGACCAGGCATATTTTTACACTTTTGTGGTGTTTGTGTTTGTAATTTTCCGCTCTCTCATTTACTGTTCCCATACAAATTATATATTGTTTTTTTCAGGACAAAAGGGGCTTTCTTTACATATCATTATTTATATAATCTCATGTAATTTAATTAAAAACATTTTAAAAATCTGATGAAAATTTTAAAAAAATACATGTTTTTTGACTTTTACTTGAAAAATCTTTTACTCATCTACAAAAGCGAATGAAAAAAACTGCTAAATAAATTCAAAATTTTGTCCTGAGTTTAAAAATAACCAGTGTTTACGTGCTTTTTTAAAATACAGTGCTAGCAAATTAAATTCTCTGGACTTTCGGCCTGGGTTGGCAGGCAGGTCCCTCAAATTGCAGTCAATAAAATTACTTAATTATGTAAAAATATTACATATATACTCACATAAAATTTAAATATATATGCATATTCATATATTTGAAGTCTACGTGTATATTTATATAATTATTTATGTAATTTTGTATATGGACATATGTATATCTCGTATTATTTTTATTTATTTATATATACATAGATATATATACAAATTCATTCTAAGTGTATTTTGATATAAATATATATATACATATATATATATATATTAATATCAAAATACAGTTAGAATAAATTTTTATATAGATATATAATTTTCTTTAATTTTTATTATTATTTTTAATTTTTTTTAATTTAATTTAAATTACTTATTATTTATATTTTATAATAATATATATATACAATATATATAGTTATTATATATATTATATATATACGTGTGTAATTTAATTATAAGTGTATTTTTATTTAATATTACTACATATTAATATAAAAATACACTTAGTATGACATTATATATATGATATATAGACATATATTATATACGTATAATATATGTCTATATATCATAATATACGATATATAGACATATATTATATATATATAATATATGTCTATATATCATATATATATATACACATATATAATTATTATTTTTTTAATTAACATTAACTTTATTTATTTTTTTATGATTTACACTGGCAGGGAGACACACAGTACTCAGAATATCTTGTTAATGTGATGCATTGGGATGAGGTGGGTAAATGACACTTTTGGTTCTAAGTGACCAGTTTAGAAGATCAATATGTCAGGGAGAAATAACATAATTTCCCCAAGTTTCAGAAACTGCAAACTAATAATAATAATAATAATAATAATTATAATAGTACATTTTCTTTTCCACAGTTACATAGGACAAGGTTATCCTCCATCACAGTTACTATTCAGTTATTATTTTTTCAACCTGGTATGGAATGCAAAGACAAAATAAGACAACACACTTGTTCAGCATGTACAGTTCTCTCAAACATTAAAAATAAATATGCAGCCTTCTGGCACGCGAACGGTTACGGCACACAAACCGAGCTGAAAACTTGGTAGCATGCCTTATAAGTGATGTGTAACACCTCCAAAATATAAAAGACTACTAAAGAGATGAGAAATTTGGAAAGACTCAAAAGAAAGGACTGAGTCATTATTGGCAGCATCCATACTGCACACTTGTGTAATACAAAGAAAGAATCATTCCCACAGGCTTTAAAATACACATTCAACTCATCTGAGTATTTTATAACCCTGTACAGTTCGAAAAAAGAGACCGCTGGACAGTATTTAATAAATGTTCTATTGGTGATACAGGCATCCAGCAATGAGCTGGCTCAGAGCAATAAAGGAATGCTTTAGCTGAAATTGAAGATCAAAGATAAAAACTCCCCAGGGTTAAGATAAAAGAAGCAGAGAACGTATTGGAGGATATATATATTTTTCCGTTAATTTCTTTTCTACAGCTTTTTTTGAAAAATATACACTTTGCAAAATTTGACAGTTAACACATTAGCCAAAATAAAATAAAATACAAATAATAATAAAGTGATCTGGCCAAAAAAACTAATATGTTCAACTTTAACTTTAGTTAATCGTTGGAGGCTGGTCCATAGGGTCAAGTGGAGTAGTGCTTCCAACCTGTTGTTGTGTTAAAGCAATAGCTGCCCAGTTATTAATCTATTAACCCCAGCACTGCTGGCACAGGAATAGGTTTTTTTTCAACCTCACTATAGTTAGATGGGTGTTATACTGATAAACTTAAAAAAAAAATTTTTTACAGTGGTGGCTGGCTAGCAAATGCTGCACATTAACTTAATCATGGCACTAATGAGGCTTTTTTTTTTTCTTTTTTTAACTGTTTGTTCACTGGTTCCTAGTGCTGATGTTTAATTTTCTTTGTAAATAGTAAGGGAATGATCACTTGAAATGATGATCTGCATCCTACCATATTCATTTGGTCTCTATTTTGTTTGAAACCTATATTTTGTAAATGTCTGGATTCAATGCTTTATAACACTGAGATGCAAAAAAGCACTGATTTTAAAGTTGACAACAAATGCATCTTACCAGATGGAGCAGATTTGGTTTGGATTACCAAATCTCAACTGTATTTGGCTATTTGGTAAATCTGAAATTGCCAATTCAGTCGGAATCCAGTCATTTTCACTGAAGTTTGCCAATCTGGTAAACATTTGGTGTTTAGGGAATAATGCAACAAAACTAGAGACATCATAATAAATACTTGGTGTGTGTTATGGCAGATTTTCTATGAAAAAGGCTATGCAACAGTGGCATTTTTAGGGATGGGCTTTAAAGAAAAAAATAATGGAAACTGAATTTGGGACAGTATAGTCAGAATGCTACGATTTGGATGATTTGTCATATTGCCACAGAATATGATTTGTAATACATTAACAGACTGTTTTCAAAGTTCAGATGAAATATTGGAGTTGAAAAAATAATCTCCAACTTTTCTGGTTGATTTTTTTCATTTGCTATTTTGGACTTAATTTTGTAACTTTGTTTTTTCTTTGTTTTCACAAGTCACTGTTTAGTAATAAACCCCAAAAATAATTTTTGTAAAATCTCTACAATCTGAGTAAACTCAAACTTGCCAGAAATGTTGGTAAAGAAGTAGAGAGTTGGGACACCTGGGAGACCTGAGATCTGAGCAGGTTATTTGAGCTATTATGCGTTCTTAGTATTCACTTGCAAAATAGTTTTGCTCTCCCTAAGTTTAATGGGTAATCCAGGCGTGGACCCCTTGCTCATGGTGCCTAGAGGGATATCAGCTATATATCACTGACGATGCCAAACAAGGTTGAAACAATCATTTGGGGTTGCTGTATCTCTCGTACAGAGAGAACCGGTCTGCATTTTGGATCTGTCCTGCCCTTTTGGGTGGGATCAGTCTGATACGCAAATGGCCTGGTTCTTTTTGTAATGGCACAAGATGAGCTAAAACCAGCTTGAAATCTAAGTGGGGACCCACCGAATGACAGGCTTTTTTGAGCTCTTATCCATTCTTGGTATGCTCTCATGCACCCTGTTTTTTGCTCTACCTGGGAGAATAAGACTGCAAAAACCAACAGTTCGCAATATTCTAAAACAGAATGACTGATGTTATCTCTTTGGTAAGCAGCACTAGATTTGACAGCCTGAAAGAAATCAAGTAGATTGAAGATCCTTTCCCACAGCCATAGCCAAACAAATTCTGAAACAGTTAGTTATTTCTTTTTTTTTTCATACAGCTCTCCAAAAGCAGTCTGGAAAATAAAACTTCAAAATTAGTCACAGCTGAAAAAATGAAATAGGTAAGTGAGATAAAAGCCTATTGAACAGACACATAGGAGACATTTAACCACAAAATAGCAAAGCCAGTCTCTACAAACCACATGCATGAAAACATAAACAAAAAACATCTTGAAAATGTAAGCTTTATATATCAAATAAATAAAATAAAAAGTGCTCAATAGTGCTATTCACTTCACCAAATTTTTTTATTTTTTTTATTATTTTCTCTATAGTTTTTGGTGCCAAAATGACCTCTCTGCCCTACTGGGTTCATTTGCTAAACAGTGAGATGTCATAAATTGACAATAAATTTGCAAAACACAGGCCAAAAATAGTACTGGTTTTGATGACCAACATACATTTTACGAGCTCATTGCCAGTTCCCAGTATAATGAATAGAAGCCTTAGACTATTATGAATTGACCTTTGAAACATAATAAAATAAATTTCAAATACTGGCTTACTGTGCCACTTCTACTAAATTATTCAAAAGTACTCTAAGCCGTCCCCATGATAATTCATTCGCTCCTTTGAAAATTGTATTTACCTGAAGCCATTACTTATCATATATAATTATACATTTATACCTTTTTTGAATATTGTTAAAATTACTTAAGGGAAAAAAAAAAATGAAATTTAGTACATTATCCATTGTGTTTCTCAGATATGGTGACTTAATATATGTAAGGGATTTGTGATTAATACCAATGTTCCATTTAACTCTTCATGTTGATCCTAAGCTGTCCATTCTTCACTATTTCCAACTGTATAGAACAACTATCACTATCTGACCCCACGTCTCACTATCTGAAACGTGTACACTGCAAAAAAATCCATCCCAAAAATGTTATTGTTTTGGGCGATTTGGGTCAATGTGGACCAAATTTGTCCATGCGATCATTTTGGGAGAATATATTCGAATCAATCAAAATGGTGCAAAAATGGGCCAATCGGTATACTGCAAGATATATGCATTGTATAAATATCTATACACTGATGGGCACATTTTTGCACCATTTGATTAAAAAATAAGTGAGAAAAAGTTACCAATGGATAGAAAAAGAGGAGGAGCAGTATAAAAAACTACAACAAAAATCTCTCTATATATCTTATATATTTAGTGACTATCCCATAACCATTAACCATATTTTTCCCCGTCAATGATAATTTTTTTGGCACTGCAGACAGAATTCTAAAATCACAAATGAAACAAAACAGTTTCATCCACTGTCAGTTTCAATTGTTTCATTCATAAAGCATTTTGGAATTCAGAGTTTCAAACGAGTAGTCAATTGCCCAAAAGCTGGACCAATCTGATATTCACACAATATCTGATCATGTCTCATCCTACATCTTGCTACATGTTACTCTTACTCAATCCCAGCTCTCACTATCTATTTATTTTCCAATATCTGGTCCCAGATCTCACTATCTGATGATCACACTCACTATCCCACCTCTCAGTATCAGATTCTTTCTGCAATTGTCTGATACAATCTTTCACTATCTGATCCCATGTCCCACTAAGTTCACTCATATTCCTAACTTGCAGAAATATTCAATTTATTATTTCTATAGGTGGAAATAGTGGGAATTATTATGAGCTTGCTTAAGCAGGCCTCAACTCTTGTCTCTGTCAACACTACTTTGTATGTCAATACTTATTGTCTTCTATTCCGAATATAAAATTGTAAAGCCCTGCAGAATATGTTGGGCTATATAAATGATAATAATATTAATATTAATAAGACATTATGTTATATATATATATATATATATATATATATTCATTTATTAGTAACTAGGAGTTGGAGCCATACTGTTGGGGAAGTCTGTTTCAGAAACACAAGGAGGAATCTTTATAACGTATTCTGGGACAGTGTTCTAGAGCTTGCTCAATAATAATCAATATTTAATTGGCCACCATGTTGACTGCTCAACACCCCCAATGTGTCATCATAGATGATAGAAAATACCTTCTTATTCAGGGTCTCTGTTTTTCTTCTTTAAGATTGTTTGTGGTTTGTTCCCATAACATCTGTCTGACTAACCCTGGATTTTGTGTATAGTTATAGCATTCCAACTGTAATATCTGTAATATGGAGCATTCTCAGAGAGTGATCTGTGCAATGCCTAAGAATGTGATGAGCACTGTCTTATCTCACCTTGAAGTTACTAGCAAATACATCATGCATACTTACCCTAATCTGGCAACCTGGTCAACCCAAATACTGCAGTCGACTGGGAATAATCCCAGTAGGCCAGTTCAGGCCTGGAGAGCATTAGGTAAATAGACCACCAGCTCATGCACAAACCCACATAGGCCCTGCACAGTTCTTGTTTCGTTCCACGAACTTGCAGTACCGTACTAACAGACATTAGAATGAACCTTCAAAATTGTAACTTTAAGAAAAAAGGGTGCAGTCCTCATCCCCCTTGTAGCGCTCCAATACTTGCATCCAAATAAGGCCCCTTACCCCTTCTCCAACTCTCCAAAGTGAGTGGTTCAAAATTAGAGCAGGTGGTAAGTGACGCTATAAGATTGGGGTCATCTGTATTATGGTCCCCCATATAACCCTCACCCATATACAGTGGGTGAGAGAATAAAAACAATCAAGTTGGATTTCCTGTCTTCAAAGTGCTGTGGACAACCACCCAATTAATTCTCGATGGACTTTCCTGGCTGAGAGTGGCAGAAGTGACAATTCATTGCATTTTGAAAACAAGACCCCATAGCTGCAAGTCCCTTTTATTTCTAAGTTCCCTTATACCTTCTCCATTTTACTCTACATGCCTCTAAAGTAAACATCCCTCAACATGTCTCTTACTTCTGAACACACTAGAGACACTAACCCTAAAGGCCCATCTCATCTTCCCTAAACCTCCAGCTTTGTCAATATTCTGATAAAGACTAGGGACTTATGCATTCCCACCAATCACAACAGTTTTTGGAAGGAGTTAATATGATTGCTGGAATCACAAAATCTCTGATTCATCAAGGGATTTAATAATCACAGGGTAATTCACTAAAGAGATAATTTAAGGTAAATTCAAAGTGAATTTCAAATGTATGACTTAAATAGCCGAATTAGAAAAATTCAAAACATTCTCTAAATCAGCTATACTGCCAGTTCACCTACCTTAAATTTGAAAGTCCCTTTGAATTCACTTTAAATTCTCATTTTAGTAAATAATCCTTTACGTTTTTCAGCTGTAAGACCATTGTTAATTATGACATCCAGTTGGGTGTGTGTATTTGTTGGGGGGGCAGATAGTCATATCAGTTTACCCTGATAAAGGCATACAAACCAATAATAAATAATATGAGATTAATGATTTGGACAAATCATTTGGTTTTTCCATAAACAAATCTAACACAAACTAACAGTGAAGTGATTATGGTACAAGACAGGGGCAGGCAGGGGCTGTTACAAAATGTCACATTTCCATGAGCTGCAGAACGGAAAAGGAGTTATATGGGAGTAGGATTCCTGTAAATCTCTGACAATCAAGCTCATGTATTAAAAACCTCTTTTTTTCTTCGATTTTTACTATATGTATTAGCTGATGTGTACTGTAGTCGTTGCTGCCGCCCAGGAGTGATGGGAGTGAGCGCAGGACTTTTCTTTTTGTATTTGTATTCAAGCTCATGTATTGCCACAAGTCACAGTTTTGTACTAAGATGTATTGTACCTCAATAGTATTTTTTAGGGCATCACTACCAAGGAACAAAAAAATGCATTTACATCATAAAGTTTAACCTTAAAATCTATTTACACATTCCATAAATGTAAGTGCTTTCCTCTGACACTAAAGGTCATGAGTTGATGATACTCATGCAATTAATACCAGACAACGCAACGTCTTTTCAACAAATCACAGTATTGACATTTAACACTGGAGTCTGGATAGTGTAGCTGGTATTATACCTATGACTCTTCTTATTAGCTATTTAAATGGTACCAAATATTTTCTCAAGACATAAAAGTACAAAATAATAGACCCAGGTAGTGCCAAGCAACATACAAACAAACAGAATGATTAATGTCCTACTACTATGCAATAGCAATTTGTATTTCAAAGTTAGAGTATACTCTGTATTGGAGATGTTTAGGGGAAATGATGCTGCTGTGTTCATTCTTTGTACTCATTCTCTATTTCTTTTCCAAATGATGTTGTTTACCTGTGAAACCACAATTTACCTTCCTTGACCAGGCCTTTTAAAGCAGCTCTGCTATATTTGAACCAAAATAAAAGCGGAAAAAGGGATAGCGCTAAAATCCAACAAAATGTAAGATAGTACAACCAGTGCAGCTAAAAATCACCCAAGTGTTTAGTCACTTAACCCCTTAAGGACAGAGCTTCAGAAGCTTGTCTTTCACTTGACAACAGCACAATGACAACAGCATTTTTTGCATTTTTTGCTGTTTGTGTTCAACTGCAATTTGCATTTTACTAATTTATTACACCAACACATATTATATACCATTTTTTAAAGGACAGAAAGGGCTTTAATTTGATGTAACACACACACATATATATATATATATATATATATATATATATATATATAAATGTTTATTTATTATAAAAAAATACAGAAAAATGCAAAAATACAGTTTTTGCAATAATAACGTGTGCATAATTAGTGCAGGTTAAGGAAAGTAATTAAAAATAAATTCATTTAGTTGTTCTGATTTACAGAATATATAATGTGTCTGGGATTTTAAGTTTTTTTGGTAGTTAGAGGTCACAAAGCACAAGGAGTAAAATAAATTTTTAATGTGGAGCGATTTTAGAATTTGGAATGTTTGTCTTGTAAGCTTAATAGCCATAAAAGAAAACAAAATTGCCACACAAAAGTATATATTTATATAAAGTAGACATCACAGGCTATTTACCTAAGGTTATTTTGACACTTTCTACGTAGCCATTTCACCGCCAACCTCTGCTTTTTTGGGACACAAACTTATAACAAAGAAATTCTCATGTGTATTTTGTAAAGCTGGTGTGTGCTATTCCTGTACAAAGTTTTATTTTGTGTTCAGTTACATCTGCTGAGTAAAATGACACCCCAATTACATGTCTTTGGCACTATTTCGTGAAGTTACAGTGCCATATAGGAGACCTGTCCTTTTCAGTATTCACAGTAGAATTGTGAGAGACGGATTTAATGAGCCTATGCTTTCATTTGGGATATTATAACAGTTTGACTGTTCAAAAAAGCCCACAGTCCTACCATTTGTAAAAGTAGACACTCCAGGGTATCTCATAAGGTGCATATTGTGCCTTAACATGCCCCCATTGTTTCACCAATATATGCCAATGTATGTGGTAAAAAATAATTTTGTGCGTTTTTAACACATGGATTGCATTTTTGCTGGGCATTTTGTATATTTCACATGTGCCACTAAGTTCAAACCCCCCATATTATGCTCAGCTAATTCTTCTGAGTAAAATGACACCCCCATTGTATGTCTTTGGCACTATTTTGTGAAGCTACAGTGCCATATAGGAGACCTGTCCTTTTCAGTATTCACAGTAGAATTTTGAGAGATGGATTTAATGAGCCTATGCTTCCATTTGGGGTATTATACCAGTTTAACTGTTAAAAAAAAAAAAAACCACAAAGGCCTACAATTTGTAAAAGTAGACACTTCGGGGTATCTCATAATGTGCATATTGTGCCTTAACATGCCCCCATTTTTTCACCAATATATGCCAAAGTATGTGATAGAAAATAATTTTGTGCGTTTTTTACATATGGATTGCATTTTTGCTGAGCATTTTGTATATTTCATATGTGCCACTAAGTTCAAACCCCACTAATTATGCTCAGCTAAGTCTTCTGAGTAAAATGACACCCCCATTGTATGTCTTTGGCACTATTTCGTGAAGCTACTGTGCCATATACGAGATCAAGCCATATCAGTTTTTACCGAACTTTGAATTTTGACGCTGGGCCTATGTGCAATTTCCAAGTATCTTAGCAGGGTTTAAATTCAAACTACCCCACAAAGGCCTACCATTTCTTAAAGTAGACACCCCAGGGTATTTCAAAAGGTATATTTTAAACCTTAGCGTTGGATCATTTTTCTGCTAACTTGTACCAAGTGTAGTGGCAATAAGCGTTTTTTTCTGCCTTCTTGACACACAAAGTGAGTTTGTACAGTATATTTTGCAAACCTTATGTGAGCTACCACTGTATAATACTTCATATGTTGCTCAGCTATGTCAGCTGAGTACAACAATACCCCCTTTGCCAGGTATATGTGGACTTCGTAGGGGCACATTTGGGGCACATTTGGGACACAGCCATTCCAGTTTTTTTCAAACTTTACATTTTTACGCTGTGCCCATGTCCCATTTTAGAGTATTTTACCAGGCTATATAATCCAAATACCCCATAAAGCCATACCATTTCTTAAAGAAGACATTTCAAAAGGCATATTTTGAACCGTAGCGTGGGATCATTTTTCCGCTAGTTTGTACCAAGTGTAGCGGTAATGAGCATTTTTAAATGTATTTTTTACTTTTTGAAAAAAAATTTTACTTTTAAAAGCTAGTTTTTAAACTTTTGTTTTGCTTATTAATTTTTTAAAACTTTCCTAAACTTTTTTTTACAGATTTAACATTTTTCTAAGCTTTTTTTTACCGTTAACCCCTAACTAGCAGCAAGCAGCACTAACAGTAAATTCCCCATTTTCCCATAACTCCCACCCACCCCAGCTAGCAAAATATATAATTATAAAATATTTAAATGAATTAATTAAATAAATTGAACCCCTGAGGGTTAAAAAATAAATAAAAGTTAATCCTCAGGGGTTAAACAAAATCAGATCACAGTATAATACTGTGATCTGTATTTTGATCACTGTAGGCAGCTATCGTCCATTTATTTATTGCTTTAGCAACTCTGCAAAGGGTTAATTTCAACTGCTATTGTCTGAGCAAGTTGGTCTAAGTACACAAACACCCAGCTTGCCTAATTTTATGTAGATATATATGATTTTACCTTGGTGCAAACAATGCAAGTGAACATTAGTTCTGCAATGTATAGAGAAAAGAGGGTAGTTTGCGCACACAATGGTCTGTCAATAAATACACGTTTTATACCTATGGATAATAAACATAAAAACAATCATAGGGTAGTATATCTCAATGTAGTCAAAGTAGAGAATAACTTTGAACACTCACAATGTAGAGAGCCATATGAGTCGGCTCATAACTATGGTGGCGTATTCATCAATCCAATATTGGTGCTGGAAACAAATGCAGGTCCCCCAGAAGTTAATAATGTATCTCTGGATCGTAATACAGGAACCCAAAATAAGATAAGTAAAATTTCTCTTTATTCAGATAAAAAAACAGGCACTACGCGTTTCAACCTTAACAGTAGGCCTTCCTCAGGTGCATAAAGATACATTATATAGCTATATTTACTATCAGTAACATGAAATGCACGGCCATGTTAGAAGAATGACGTGGAACGCACGCCGGACACGGGATGAACACGTGACACGTGACGAACACGGAAGTGAACAAGTCCGGAAGAGGAGTTCTATCACCGGCAATGTAGCTACACCTGAAAGAGAAGATCGGCGACCGAGTAAGAAACCACAAGAGGGAAAACACCCACTATTTCCACCAATGAACTTGAAGGGATTAGCCCTATTTAAGATGATCGGGTATAGAGCGTATTTTAGTTTGCCTTTAGGTTTGCTGCATGCTTAATGTTGTGTTTTTATTGAAAGTGGTCCCTGAGGAAGTCCTTTTGCATAAGGACAAAACGCGTAGGACCTGTGGACGTTTTTATATTTGTTTTTATGTTTTGTACACCTCCTTATTTTATGGGTGAATAAATTGCTTTTTTGGAGTATCCTTGTGGTTGGAGCTTATTGGACCATCTTGCTGACCCTGGTACCTAAGCGGCTATCACCTGAGGAGGGAGTCTCAACCCCCCATCTACATCGTGGGGAGGCACCTATAATACGCTCTAACAACTTGGGTGAACTTGTGAGTGCATAGATATCACTATATTATATTATACTTTTAAACAATATTTGCGCTATGTTTTATCCTTTCTTGTAGGTACATTAGCAGGATCCCTAAAATTCCTATCACCTATACAGTCACGTTGTTTGGTTATCAGCTGGGAGATAACCTTGGGAAGCTGTGTACCTACAAGTTAAGTATACTTTTATATTGTTGTTAATACAGATCACTAAATTCACGGGTGGATTTGTATACATTTTTGAGCCATATACTGCACTGGTATCTGGTTACTATAGGATATTCTATCTAGTCCTTTGGCAATACTCTTATTAGTAATTACTCTATAGAGGATGATGAATAGCAATATACCTGATTCCTCAAAGAAGAGAGAAACCAGTTTCTTCTTGGAAACTCAAAGAAATCAGACAGTTTATTGTAAAAACATGTAGCTTACACAGATCACAGCATACAGTAAAGCATATTGTACAAATATTTACACCAATGGAAATACAGAACTGGGCTGGGCAAACAGAACACAAAGGAAAATACTGGTTCCCAAGTCATTCATTACACTAGTTCTCCCCACCCTCCCATGCAAGTCCACCCTGACAACGAAAGGTTATCTTGATTGGCCAGGTAGATATTTAGATCTGCAATTACAAGGGTAGACCTGCTGGTTCCAACAACAGGTGGTCACCTACAGTATTGAATTTAACATAATTAACCTACAAAATACATTTTACTCTAGCAATGTAACACAGCACCTGATTATACTTTATGCTTGCATAGAGAACAGCTTTAATTTTCTGAATAGCTGAACTTAAAGCATAGCGGAACTGCGGATTTATTTACTGAAGTGAGAATTCAAAGTGAATTTCAAGTTTAATGTCCAACTAGCCGAACTTGAAAACATTTCTAATTCAACTGTGCTTTCACTTTAGCTATGCTGGCCTTAAATTTGAAATTTTCTTTGAAACGTCTTGGAGACATTATCCAATTCAGCTTTTTTAGACTTAAATTCTAAATTTACTTTGAATTCCTGATAATTCTCAATTTAGTAAATAACTCAATTTAGACAAGGCAATGTCAGGACAAACATTGCAAATGAAGATAAGAAATGGAAACATGGTTTAATTTATTCAATGTATTATAGGCTTTCTCTATACTGACTGCCAGGTGCTAATGAAGAGATAGACAAATTATTACAATTATTAACAGGGAGCTAAGATGGAGGCGCCCAGTTGGAGTACGAAGAGGTTTTTACAACTCACAAACACATTTGTTAAATATAAGGGTACGTAAACATAATATTAAAAATCATGGTAAGAGACAGTTCTTCTTTGATTCTTTGAACAACTTCCATGAGTTTCTCTGATTGAAGATCTATTATGGCAACTGGAGCAAGATAATGTCATGTCTTCCCTTGGGTAAAGGGACCAAAAACTGTCAAATGAAACAAATTCAAAATACATAACACAAGTAGAAAGAAACATATGTTAAAGCCATGAGCAACATTATAATGGTGAACAGCTGAGTCTTAACTTTCACACTCTGATATGACAGACTATTTATAAGTTGGTGTCAGCCGTTCCCACCCTTCTCTATTGTTAGAAGTTAAGGAGATCAAACAAGAGAAACATACACATACATGTCTGACTTATCCAGGTGTTGTATGTCAACATTCAAAGCTTTGCTTTGATGAACTGATAGTGGCACCAAACCACAGGCGGAATGTTTAAAGTAATCATTTCAACAGTGCGGTGGACACATACAGGTGAAAATATCATGTGAGATAAACAAAGTTTATTTATGAAATTTGTGAGCTATAGCATGATTGATCAACTTGAGTTCTGACACCACAGAAAGAAAGGAAGAAATTAACAACAAAAATAGCACTTACAAAAACATGTGAGAGACGTAAATATATAGCATGGATTTTTAAATTGCCACAGTTAAAAAAAGCAAAACAATGGTTGACACTACACCAGTGATTTGCAAAATACACATTTTCAGATCAGGTTTGAAAACATAAACCACCTGGAGGATACGGCTGATAAACACAAAATATCTGAGAGAATTTATGGAAAAGATCTAGACAATTTGTGGAGATATTATTTTGGGTGTGCCACATCATTGCTTTCTCAGGTGGAAAGATTTAAACTAGATCAAGCACCAATTACCGGACAACTTTAAACGAATAAGAGATTTGGAAAAGTAACTCATTTTAGGAAAATGCATTATTAGTTCTCTAAAAGTGCATGATTTTTTAATAAATTTCCTCATAGAGTAGATATTAAAATTATTGTATGATTTGTTTTTGGATGAAAACATCTGATGTGTGTTACGTCATCATATTTTCATAATTCACATTTTTTTAGTAATCAACTGATGATTATGCAGTGTTACATACTAATTACAACCATGGAGTACCAGGAAATGTTTATCAAAGAATGAAATCCCACCCCATCTGCTGTCAATACCTCTGATTATATATAAGACAAACCATTCCATTACGAGAATGGTACGAGAAGATTAAGAGGTTGCATGACTTTCCTTAGCAGGTGGAAGATTAAATCAATGTAGGCTTGACACTTCCTGCTTCCATGTAAAGACGGTGTTAAAAAAAAAAAAAAATGATTACTAATCTAAACTCTGCATCAATATAAGAGAAGAAGTAATAAACCCTGTACTCAGTAGTGGCTAGTGGGCATAAGTTACCACAGGCAGAGGGGGACATCTATAACCCATTTTCTTAACCTTTGACTGGTTGATGAAGCAAGAGTATCCTTTATCACATGTAAAGTGCTTTTGATAGTATTTACATTAAAGAGATTTAGGTTTTCCACAGATCGTGTGGAAAGGTGTGGAAGAAAGTTGGTCTTTCCACAAAAAAGTAAATAAAATATCCAGAGATTATTTGATGCAGGATGTCCAAGATTGCAAGATTGTTCTTCAAGCCTGGTGATATTTTTGACAGCTCCACCCATTCTCCACCACCACCACCACCAATGCTAATACTTAACGTTAGCAATAGATCACATCACCTAGCTTCTAATAGGGATACCAAGACAATGTTGGCCACTCTTGCTGCTATTCACTTATTGGCTGTTTCTCTTGTGACAATATCTCTCGTGGCAATCACATGTTATTTCACTTTTAGTTCCTCTCTTTCAGTGTCTGTCTTTCCCTTGAGTTGGATTAAGATGCCATTAGCTAAATCTCTAGCATGATAAAAAAAAAAAAAAAAAACATGACATGAAAATGGTTAATGCAAAATATAAAGAATTTTTAAAATTGTATTCAGTTTCTGGAGAATTGAGTTTCCTTTTACGTCATAATCCAGTTAAGACAGGACAGAGTCAAGGCAAGCAATGCAAATGAGGAGGAGGAGAAATAAAAACATTGTTTAACCCCTTAAGGACCAAACTTTTGGAATAAAAGGGAATCATGACATGTCACACATGTCATGTGTCCTTAAGGGGTTAATTTCACCTATTTTTTGTATGTTTTTCTATACTGATTGCAAGGTGCAAAAGACAGAGTTTTTAACAAAGACTGACAGGAAGCTAAGATGGAGGTGACCAGTTGCAGGATAAAGTAGTGTGGGATTCGGGGCGCGTGGGGCCTGACTGTAATGTTGTGTTTTCTGAGTGCTCTTCAAGTCCAAAATGTATTAGTCTAGTTGCCAGTACTTTTGTTTGCTCATCTTAAATATAGTAAGCGTTCTTGGCACACTGCATTGACTGACCGGCTTGGGGCTACCTCCGGTGATGGTCTGCGATCGCCCAGGTGGTAATCTACACGAGGCCTAGCGGGCATTGTGACAAGGAGAGGTGGCTGAAATCCCACGCCGATGCACACAGTCCCACAATATCATGAAGTTGAAGCCTGCTGCCCCCCCCATCCCCCCCCCATGGACAGAATTGAGAATTGAATAAACCATTTTTTCACACCTCACAAATATATATTTAATATATATATTTATATATATATTTATTATATACATATATATATAAATATATCTATATATTATGTTCAAGAAGAGATTGTAGCCATATTAGTCCAGTGATGAAGATGTAAAAACCAGATAAAATGTGTATCTTGTAATACTATTTTTGTTTTTTAAATTCTGTTAGTCCAATAAAAAAGTTATTAGAAGATACAAATTGTATTGTTTTTTTACATGTATATATATATATATATATATATATATAAAACCTATCTATCTATCTATCTATCTATCTATCTATATATATATATATAAATAAAGAAAGGATACCGGCACTCAAGGAATTTCAAAAGTTTACTCTCCAATGTGCATCTGAAATTGACGTTTCAGCTCCTCTAGGGAGCTTTCATCAGGACATAGATATTCTTAACAGTGAAAAAACACACTTATATAGGAAATGTTGTAATAACATACTCACATTCAGCTGTTACTCATCAGCTGTTGTTTATCGCCATCAACCATCGGAAACGTCGTGCCCATTCATTTAGTTCGCTACTACTTCCTGGTTAGTCATCTGACTACGAAGGTGGTCCTGATAGGTTGAATCTCGCGTCGGCTAGACAACCAAGGACGCTCACGTCCCATTGGAAGAGATTCAATACTACAAATACAAATTTCAGCCAGACTTAATCTGTCAGCCGGTAGCGCAAGAACGGCACATGAAACTTGTTCCCTGCATGTTACCCGATGGATGGATGGAGATATCCGAGCTTACAAACAAAATAATTCATTTATCCACAACTGTTTAATAACCCCAGCTTAGACTGTTATCCAGTGATATCCCCCTTGTGAAAGATGCTGTGTATAGCACCCTGATTATACACTTACAAAGATTAGTAAAATCAATAAAAAAATCAATAAAAAAATCATACATAATTATATTAATAAAAATAAATATAAATATAAATATAATGTGATCCTATACATAAGTAAAGAAACATTAGATAAGGTCATGATGACTTAAGTGTGTTAGTCCTCAAATAATAAATAATAGTGACTGAATATCAGTGTAAATATATATATATATATATATATATATATATATGTAAACATAATATTAAAAATCTTGGGAAGTGACTATGGCCTCAATTTAATATTTTTAAATAAGTTATTCAAATGATTTTATATTTTTGGATAGACTTTTAAAATAATTTAATATTTTGAATAATGGTTTATTGATATATTTTTATATTATATAATTTTTGATATATTGAAAAAAATAATTTTATAAAGTTTATACAAAAATATTAAATCACTTGAAAAGCTTATCCAAAAATAAATAAATTGGGGACTATGTTTGTGAGAGTAATTGACTACGATTTTTATTTTGTTTGTTTCTCTTCTTTTTTAAATCAACCTTTACTACACAACAAAAAAGTAGGTGAAATTCATATATAATTTCATTGATTATGATCTAACTGAATATAATGAAACCATTCATCAAATCACTTGGCAGAGCTGTAAAACCCTACCCAAGACTAGACCATCTCTTATATACATACCTTTTAATGTTCCTGAAAGATCCCAGAAAGGATGGCATATCTCTTTATTATCACATAGATTAAAAAAAATCAGCATTTTCTATTTGATATGAACAGCTGTACTATAATTCAAAATATAATTAATACACTTACAAATTAATCAATGCTATATGCCTTTTTCCCCAAACTCGTTGACATCAGATAATAAAATTATTCAAAGTTCTTGGCACAAAATTTGTTTTTGTCTTTGTAAGCTCTAAAAAGTCTGGCAAGGCCAGTAAGTCATAGAAAGTTCATATGCAGACTCGATTTTTTTATTGTAAGGATCAGCAATTACATACATAGTCTGTGTGTGGTAGAATACGAGCATTATTTTTTGGGCAATATTGGGTAGTTGCCATTTTACATAATTGTTTAAATAAAAGGGGAAAAAAGTATGTATAATATTTTACTTAATTCATATTCTAATTATGGGAAATACAGAATCAAACATATATAAAATTAAAAAAAGAACATATTGTATATTTCAATATAATTCAAGTGGATATATCCTCAAAGTACTGAAATACTAAGCTGTGTGATGTCTTACAGACAATTAAGAGCATGTAGAGCAGAGCAGTAGAAATGGATTTCGTATTTTTTTTCTACTTGGATATTTGTTATACTGGCAATAAAACCCAAACCTAGCAATTTACATGTTTTTTTTTTCTTTTTTAAAGAATTAACTAATGAGGTAATCAATAGTAAAGTATTTTTTATATATAATTTTATAATGAATGGATTAGTTATATTAGCCCTGTAGACAAAATATCTAGAGTAGTATTCAATGATACATTTTTTTATTGGACTAACATAATATTTAAAAGACAAGCTTTCAAGAGATGTCCTCTCTTCCTCATGTCTGAAGCATATTAAGCAACTCTACTACACGTCTTCTCAGACCTAAGGAATAGAGAAAATCTCTTGAAAACTTGTCTTTTAAATATTATGTTAGTCCAATTAAAAAGGTATCCCTGCATACTACAATACTCTGGGTATATATATATATATATATATATATATATATTGTGAGCATAAAAGTGGAATTGTTATTGATGGAAGATACATCAGGCCTGATTTGTTAAACAGCAACCTGAGCATTTTCAGTTAAATGCCCCAGGGAGAGATGTTAGAGTTTGCAATCTACATTGCTGAGGTTCTGCAAAACATGATATGGCTCCCTGGGGCGGAGTATTTGGAGAGCAGGGTGGGCCAATGCTCCAACAGCACTAGTTGCTGTGTAACAGACCACACTTTAGGTCTGACTTAGGAGTTAACTAATTGGCACTCACCTGTGGCTAGTCAATTAGCAGACAGGCCTTTAAAAGAAGAGGACAGCCTGATGCAGAGTGAGGGAGAAAAAGACAGCTAGGAGAGATTGTGTTTATTGCAAAGATATTTCTTTTGTTTGGAAAATTGGTAAGTGGGAAAGCCACCCAATTGCAGATAGCAATTACTGTCTAGTAAGAGCTCAAGTAAGAGCAATGGATTTTGTTTGTTTTTGTTATTATTTAAAGCACCTGTTTTCTTACTGAATAAAAAGGAAAACCGAGCTGAATGTGTCCTGGACTTTGAATACCCTAGAAGGCTGTGGTTACTGCAAGATCTGTGACAATCCTACCTGTAAAAAAGGTGGTTTGTTACAATATATATATATATATATATATATATATATATATATACATATATACATATTTTCTTTTAATTTCCTTTTGAATGAAAACACACAAACACAAAACGTTTTATACTTAGAATTCCATTAAACTGATTGTCAAATATGCTTGTCAGTGTATTTCTGGTAAAACTACAGGTTCTGCCCTTTTGATGGCTATATTGTGTTCTTTATTAAAGTTAAGATAGTCATGAGAAGAAAATGTTTTTGAAATAATAGGAAAGATCAAAGAATGCGTGGGTAATAAGAAATTTTTGAAGAATGTGTGTATGTAGCGTTGTAATGTTTCGATGAATGGAGGTAGAACAAAGCTACAGGTACAAAGGAGAGAAATAAGTGTTGATATTATTTAAATGTCAATGTAAATATCAACGCTGTATTTCAAACAGATGTCAGGTTGTGGATATTCAGGGGGAAAAAAGAACAAGATATGGGTTAACAAATAATATTATCATGATCACAGAGATCCACCAGAATAAAACTCACAGTTTGAGCAGGGCATGAGTTTATCATGGGGCTCCAGCTCAATAAAAGTCACACTCATGTGCTGTGTACATGAGTGTATCACACAGCTCCAAGTGAACTCAAGATAATATGCAATGTGTGTGAATGTATCACTGAGCTCAAAGAAATCAGTGCTTACTTTATATATAATATAGGAGATCTGATCTGCACATTATCAATACAGTGTAACAGGACTATGATCATATGTAATGCAAGGGAGCTGAGTGCACATTATTACTACAGGCCCCAAAAATGCTTGGCTTATATCTAATGTAAGAGGATTTGACTGTACATTATCAGGACAGACTCAAACGGTGCTGGGTTTATATCGATGTGGAGGATCTGACATGCTCAGACATGCTGGGACATTGTAGGCCAACCACTGTCCCATCTCTGGCAGAGCATACCCTAATTTGGGGTCCTTTCCCACTGTCCCGATTAAGGGCTCGATTTGATAAGCTTTCCAAATCATTCAATACTGTTGGGAAAAAAATTCAAAAGGATGTAGCTACAAGTTGCATAATTGGTGATGCCCTTTTGGGAGTCCTCCCACCCATCCCTATTTCCTAGCTCCCAATTTTAGGAGGTATAAATTATATCTAATTTTCCTTTACAATCTCTGTTACAAAATCATTTTTATATTACAATCCTCATCAATAAAATAGTCATCCTTAACCCTTCAACATCTAGTATAAATGTTTTTATTTTTAAGTATTTTGCAGTATGACATTTAGTCCATAAACACTCACTCACCATCATTTATAATCTATTTAGGATTACCTGCCTGTAAATGAATTACTTTCTCTGTCAGAAGCCTCTAGTCACTGATGCAATGCCTGTAAAGTTATTAAAAATGTAAGCTCACCCCCTGCTTATAAACAACACAGGAGGTTTCAAAGAGTCATATCAATCCTACAGTCAGGGAATGGGGAGGAGTGAATGTACTCTACTGTTCTTGCAAATACCTATAAGCAAGGTGTTTGACAATTCTTTTTTATCTATATATGTGAGAGAAATTGCATTTTTGATTTTGTGCTAACACTTTAGATCCTGTGTGAAATTTTATCAAATAATTGAGACTGTATACTATCTAAAGCTTTTAATTTCCCCAAAAAATTTCATGAAGGATTAACAAACAAGTGAAAATGAAAAACGGTGTACATTTACATAATTGTAATTTAAAATTTGTCTGCTGGGCAATATATATACCAAATTGCTTTGTTATGAGAAGTTATACTAGCTATACATCCCTTGCTTCCAATAAATGTTATGCTAACTTTTCTTTAATCAAAAAGTGCTTAGCAGTGAAGGGATTAAACCCCATCCAAGGGTTTTAAAAAAAAAAATAAATAAAAAAAATAAAAAAAAAAGGCACAATATCAACCATTTATAATGCCCTGTTCCACTCACTGTATTGGAAATCATTCACAGCCCCAGCATCAAAAGTTGGTCTTATGCAAGGAAAGTGTCAGCAGACATAGACAATGTTATTGAAGGCTTTTTTTGTCTGAATCAACTTGTATACAAGCTGACTATGCATCCGTCTCCTTAAACCTACCTTTTTAAATTAACTGTTAATAATTTATTTATAACTATACCTTACAATAAACAGTATTTTAGTTAAACTTGTGGTTATGGGGAGAGTAGTTAGTATAAAACACAATATTTGTACTTGATTAATACCAAAAAAGGCAAAATGCTAAATAAAAATTAAAAAAAAAACACAGTAATTAGTGTAAATAATTGATATACACACACACATTTCATGTAGATGGTTGCTGTTCTACCCCAAATTATATATTAGTTAACTAAGAGAATGCATTAATATTTGAATAATGTAAAGCTTTTGTTACAAATTTGTTTTGATAAAAAATGTAAAACATATTCACATGTGGTACTGTAGAACAAAATATTTGTAAATGCAAATAGATGCATTGTCCAACATTTATGCACACCCTATGGGGGACATCTACATCCACATCCACAAAAAGTACTCCACTTTAAAAGTAATGGCCAGGGAGCATTAGAGACCATTTGTGATGCAATGTGATTAAGGAGGTTATTGTGGAAGACACTGGCCACCTTTAACAGCATGTTACAAAACAAGCAGAAAACAGGGTGCATAGGAGAAGGGAATGGAGGGTAGGATAGTATTTAATTAATATGGAAGTTGCTGCTTGAAGTGGATGTGGTTTGTGAGGCCTCTATCTAAAAGAGAATGAAGAGATATCAGTTAAGTGAAAATATGTACTGATGGGAAGACCAGGATTAGGACAAAACAAAAGAAGAGAAAAAAATAAATAAGTATTGTCTAAAATGGAAAATTATGCCTGACTCTCAAAGATTTGCTAAAGGTACATACACAAATGTTCCAATAATGATTTTTTTTCTTCTACAATAAGATCAAGAAACTGCAATGTGTGGCCCAAGTCTTTCGTTTGATTAAGCCTCGACTGCTTTTGAAGACAGACATGCTTTCCTTTTATACTGTTTCCGTTATAGGACTAGGAAATGAAAATCTCTGGACCATGGATTAGTGTATGTTCTCAGTAGACTATATCTTATTTTACTGAACTCATCTCTTTTGGAAACAAGGTAATAGCAATTTAATCTGAAACTATTTGAGATGCATCCTGTTTAGTTCAACATTTCCATTTCCACGTGTAGATTGTATAATTTCCGTTCTCAGTTTAACTAAAATTTACTGTACCATGATTTGTAAATTTGCTGTCAAACAAAGATCCATTCGTATTGCACGGTTGCCTTAATTTTCACTGTAGTAATACACAGGATATTCATATGGTATGAAAAAGTTGCAGTTGGAGTGTGAAATCTTGTAAATCTTCCCATATGTTCTCCTAAGCAACTCAGGTGATTCTACACCATAAAGTCCATATATATCATCTTTGAACGGTGTGGTATGTATTAGCCACCGGAGAAACCGTATCTGTTGTCAAAACATAACTAACCTTCACAGTAACTGTAATAATGATTATATATATATATATATATATATATATATATATATATATATATTATTATTATGATAAAACAAATGTAAAATGGACATAGTCTCTCATGTGGAAGACTAGGTCAGTACAATGTGTTAGCAAGTAAAGGTATGCAAGTATATACTTACCTGTTATTATCTTATAATATGTTGGCTGAATGTGTACACACAACATTCTATGATCTTAGAACTTATATCGAGGGTAGATGTATCTGCAACATACTTTAACACAGGCATAGTTGTTGGTTTGTAAATAAATGACAACCGTTTTTAGGTAACACTGTAAAACTATAGATGACATTACAAAATACAATATGTGAGGATGCAGCTAACACAAGGTGTGGTTATGAGTGGTACTAATTTATGTGAATGAACCAAAACCCCTTGGCAGTGTGTAGGATAATCATGTGACAGCTGTCTAGAAATATATATATATATAGCCTCATTTTAGTATAAGGGAAGTATAAAACCTCCCATATGCCCCCATACTTCATGCCGCAGATAGGGGCATGTCTACTAAATAGTGGTCAGCAGGTGGGGACTTTCTAAAAAAAATATGGGGTGTTCTAAACCCTGGAGTGGTTGGTGGGGGCATTAAAATGCAACTTTGGTACACTAACAAATCCCTTCAAACTTCTACCAGTTGGGGGCTACTACTATAATAACTGAGGGGACATCCTAATGTCTCTCCAACCCCACACCCATTGGTATTGGGTGGGAAGCTATGTAAAAATAAAAGGACCACTGAAATCATCTCCACCACTGGCAGCAGCAGCAGGGTGTGTTAGTTTTCTCTTTTTTACATTTTTTTTTTTATTTTGGAGGAAGAGGGGCCACCAGCACAGCACATGTTAATCTAACTAAAAATAGTATTTTATGAAAACTGCGGATTTGGCAGGAATAGGTGGGCTGCATTGGTATTGATCATAAGCATTACGTCAGATATTGAAGTAGTTTCTACAGTTGTAAATACACAGCATATTTCTGTAGTAGATGTGTTTATTTACTTAATAACATTTTATAATCAATTGCATTAATTGCAGTAAAATTTATATGTATGAAAAAATACTACAATTATGACTTTGTAAAAAAGTATTAAATTTTAATTAAATATTGAATTGTTCACTAATTTCATAGCTGACCAAATATTTTAACAAAATATAAATATTTTACTGTACGCATGCTATATTTTTATATAGGTTTTCTATTAACATTTGTTTACTATTTTCAAACTGATTTCACTTTTTTATGTTTTGTTATGTATATATTTTTTTCCATTGCAGCTATTACTACTTACCCCCCTTCATTTTTTTTTTTTTTAGATGTATTTAAAAATAAAAAAGATCCCATATAGTAGGGCTCAAAATTTCCACTCACCACTAGCCATTAACACGTGAAAACTCAGCCCTGACAAGTAGACATTTCTCACAGGTAGTGTACCATGGACCCACAAGTCAAGTAACTTTAAGTCTTGGCTAGTAATGTAGGACTTGAAATTTTAAGCTCTGCTATGGAATTCTATGAAAGTAGATAAGGTAAGCATACATCCTTCCTGAGACACTACTTGAAATAATGATTTGTAAAATTAACACAGTCTCTTGGTTTTGATGATGTCTGATCCAAACATAGCACTTTGCTCCAGATTCTCTCGCGTATTTTAATTATAAATACAGCCTATTGCCTTTTCATGAACTGTATTATTTTTGACCTTGGAGTACTAGATCCAGTTAAAAAACATACTTCAAGCAATGGCAGCATTTCCAGAAAACATAAAATAAATTTCAGTCCAAAATAAAAGATCTGGATTGGCGATCTCTATGTATTCTTCACTGAATTGCTGGAATACAGAAATCAACAAAAATCTAGCTTCTTAATTTCCTGTTTCTCAAAAGTCTCCTTGACTGGCTCATGAACTTGATCCAAAAAGGTATCGACGCCGGCACTGAAGGTAAATGTGTATGAGCAAATAGCATTAACAGGGTTATTTGTAAGAATTTTCGTTACAACTCATGAAGATAAAATTATGAGCTTTAGATTGTAAAATGCATTCCTGAAACATAAATAATCTTGACAAAAATATTTTTAAATTATAAAATATAATATTAAAACTATAAAAACTGCGTCCAATTTCACACATTAACACAGACACAAACACACTTTTTATATATTTTAAAATGTAACATTGTAATAGTATTGAATCGATTAAAATTCTCAGGGTACATCTAAAAGGAGAGAACTATCAATGAACTCCAGTAAAACAATTCATGAAAAAATTAATTTACAAACAGAGGTTAATGTATATGTATATGTAATGTATATCAGCACAAGTGGAACACTATAGATACTGCTAGGGTTATTCACTATAAGAAAATTTCAAATTTAAGGTCAAAATAGTCTTAACTGAAAAATTATCTAAGTCAGCTTTGCTTTTAGTCTGGCTACTCTGGCCTTAAATCTTATTAAAGTGGTCTGGGTGCAGTAAAACTGTAATCAGAGAAACTGCAAAGCTTCCTGGCTTTTCACAAAGTTTATCTCCGTGAAATGGCATTGGACGTCCTCACACTTTGCATGAGAACGTGCAGCATCCTCAAAATCCACACAGGAAGCATTGATTCAATGCTTTCCTACGGGAAAGTTCTAATGAGCTTGGCTTCGCATGCACTTTGGGTCCTCCACGGCGTAACGTCACTGAAGGAGGAGACGGAGCCACGCCAAGGGAACTTAGTGATGAAATAAAGATAAATTTAAAAAAAAAAAAGGTTTTATCCCTTTCAACACTGAGGGAGGATTGGGTGCAGAGGCAAAGGGACACTATAGCGTTGGGAATACAGTTTTGTATTCCTAGTGCTATTGTGTTCCTCTAAAAGTGAATTTAACTTTAAATTCACTTTGAATCCTCACTTTAATAAATAACCCTGTGGGAGCTCTAAACTGCTTCAAAATAACTTTACCCTGATGTTTTTTACAGAGGCACAGGACAGTCGGGTATGTCTGTCAGAATGTCTCCATAGTTAAAGGAGCACTATAGCACAAACTCGATTTCCTGGCACTATAGGGTTATTAGGTCCCCCCTCCCTCAGGGCCCCCCTCCCGCTGGGCTGAAGGGGTTAAAACACTTCAGCCACTTACCTTAATCCAGTGCCGGGCTCCCTTGGCGCTGGTGACCTCTCCTCCCCCTGCCGACGTCAGGTCAGAATGTGCATGCGCAGCAAGAGCCGCGCGCATTCAAAACGTCCATAGAAAAGCATTACTTAATGCTCTCCTATAGACGTCCAGCGTTATCTCTGTTATGGGGATTTTCCGTCTCGCATCTTACTTCTAGCTGCTCTCGAATGGATTCCCTGGAGCTCTACTCTGCTTATAGTAACTGGACTGGAATACACCTTTCTGCATTGCAGACTTATTCCTCAGCTGTCCGTTCAATGCATAGTAAACATCACAAACTCAATAATTTCTGCCTCATATATCCTCACTTCCTTTTGGATAAGTCCTTCTTCAAACTCTCGAACTGCCTTAATCTATTAATGGACATCACACTCTGATCACTGTCAGGTTTCCACCCTGAAATTCTCAAGTGCTGTTTCAAACTACGCTGTCCCGCCCCCATGTGACCTCATTTTCAGTTTGCTAATATTGATAGGTTCCAGTGCACCTTCAAAACCACCACATTTCTGAACAGTGTTTCTGCTAAACCTCCACATTCCTGAAAACCCTCTGCATGTACAGCTTGTTCCATTGTTTATGGGCTCAAATGTCACAGTCTATGGAAGGTACTATATAATTAGTTTTTTTTTTCATTTACTTCTTTATTTATTGAGTCCTTCCATTATTGCTAATTTTAACACCATCACCAAAAAGCATTCGGCAAAAAGAATAGATATAAGGTTTACTAATGACTGCATAAGCACAAAATCCCCCATCACTACTAAAACCATCACCAGAGGAAAAGTCCATGGCTATCAAGCATATTTGCTCTCTTCAATATTTTTTTTTTTATGAAGAAACATAAATAGTCTTAAAACTTTACAGTAACGTATTACTTAGACAATTCAGGTTATATTTTTTCTTACGTAATTATTTATAAATATTTAAACATTAGTAAAGTACTCAATGAACCTGCATTGGAGATTAAAATAAGGTGGACAACTCTTTATAAAAACATTCTTACTGTGGTATAACATTCTACAGAAGAACAATGTGTGCTGCCAGTGGGAGACTAGCATGGCAGAATGCTTCCATTGGCTGGGAAAGGATTTACCAGTCTCCTTAGACTGAAGAACACTGTCCTTTTTAATCTATCAAATACACAGAAGAGAAAAACATAGCATTTGATCAGAAATTAACCAGGGTAGTCAATATAGGCACTTGCCAAATTCAAGTTTTATATCAAATATATTTCTAGCTAAATTTTTAATATAATTTATGTAATTACAAAAGGCTCTCTGCTCCCAAAGAATTACTCTTAGTCAGTAGTGGGTCTACTGTAGTTAGGGCCCTGGTGCAAGGATCTTTTTTTGGCCCCCCTCTAGCACAAGGATGGCCAAAGGGTAGATCCCCATTTACCATTATGTACTCCAACAATCCTATGCCAACTAGGTATCTATAATTTGCCCATCTTTGCAGGATTGTATTTGTCAGCAGTTTTTTTGTAGAATCATGTTTTTGAATGGTGTATGTGTGTGTGCATGAAGGTCGGGCTGTCTTTCGGTATGGTAATGTTGGGCAGCTATCCAGGGGCCCCACAAGCATAGGGGCCCCACTGTGATGCCCAAAGGACAAGGTCTGCCATCTTCAAAGATCTCCCTCACCAGCTTCTGAGCAACTCACCATGGCGGAGGGGGGACCTGGATTTTTTCCTCCCATGAGCAGGCTATCCATATTGTAGCTGTGCATTACCATGGGAACGCTCCGGCACAGTACTCAGCTTGCAGGAGGAGTGAAGTCAGACTTCAGCCAGAGGAGCTGCAGGCTAAAGATCTCTACTCACCACCGGACCACCAGCGCTTTCAAAGTCTCCCCCCCCCCATCCCTGGCAAATGGTAAGAAGGGTAGGGGACATAAAGGTTTTTTTTGCACCCCTACTCACACACATAATGTACCCCCCACACACACTGCACCCCTTATACACTGTACCCCTACACAAACGGCACTCCTAAAAAAAACACTCACTATGGTCTGTCTGTATTTAGCAGTCAGTGTGTGTGTATTCAGCAGTCTTTGTATATTCAGCAGTTAGTGTGTGTATGTGTGTTCAGCACACTGCTGTGTGTGTGTGTGTATTCAGCCGTCTTTGTGTATTCAGCAGTCAGTGTGTGTGTTCAGCAGACTGCTGTATGTGTGTATTCAGCAGTCTGTGTACACATACAGCAGTTTGTCTGTGTGTGTATGTAGCAGTCTGTGTGTGTTCAGCAGTTAGTGTGTGTGTATTCAGCAGTCTGTGTGTGTGTGTGTGTATTCAGCAGTCCATGTGTGTGTGTATTCAGTGCCCCCAGAGCATTGCTTACATAGTAAGGCAGAGTAGACACCTACTTTCCCCACACTGCAAGTGCCTACTCTGCTGAAATTGAAAGGGTGGAAGCCTGGAGAGGATGCAGGAGGCATGCAGTTATGAGGAAGCACTGTCTGCACTTCCTGCTCCTCACAGCTCTCTCCCGCACCCTGTACAGTGATGCCAGGCACTGGCCCATGATGTCATTTTTGCCCAGCATCACTAAACTGTGTGCCTGAGGAAGCAGCTCTCCCAAAGGTAGTCTGGCTGGATGGGCCTCAAAAAAATAAAAACCAACAATAATAAAAATCAATTTATGAATGTGTATGCAAGAATGTGTAAATGTGTGTGTGTTTGTCTGTGTGTGTCTGTCAGTGATTGTGTCTGTCAGTGTGTGAATGTGTGTCATAATTACATATTTATAAATGGGTGGGTAAGACCATAATTAACACAAAATGTCTCTCCTGCATGCAGAATTAATGATATGCAAATCTACCCGAATATGCAAATTACCAGTCTTGCTATTCAGGTAGTGCATATTACTGTTGCTACCAACAGAGGGCACTACACAAGCTCCATAGCCAAATGCACCAATTGGTAGCAATCCTCAGCAATACAGGAGAGCAGGCAATACATCCCAGGGGCCATAGCCACATGGCAGGAGGCTGGCAATCAGTCTTCTCCAATGCTCAGTGGTGAGGCTGGTTCCGCCACAATATATTATCAACACAGAAAACAAATATAACCACTAGTTTTGGACAAGGTTTGTGACTAAGTGGCTACTAAAAAAGACTGGACATACCCCATTTTGAATACCCTGGGTTGTCTAGTTTTGCAAGTGATATGCCATGATGGGGGTAATTTTTTTTCCTGCCTTTTCATACGGTTTCATAGGCAACATAGGCCCTGCAAACCAAAATTTAAATGGGCAAGCCCTATATTTGACCCTAAATTTCCCAAAAAAATGAAGCCAGGACATGGGGGCTTCATTGCACTTGTGGGACATCGCAGTATATAAATATATGTGTTTTATTTCAGTAAAACCTAACGAGATTATAACTTTCACAGTTAAAATACCATGCAGAACATTTTTTAAGATTTTATTCATATTAAATTATGTTTTATATATAAATATTTGGTGGGAAATGAAAACCCTGTTTCTCCTGAACAAAATAAGGTATAATAAGTGTGGGTGTGCTTAATATGAAAGAGATATTTATGGTTGAACAGGCATATAGCTCACTTTCTAGATTTTGTTGTGATTCAGAATTTGGACAATTGCCTCTGTCCTTATGAGGTCAATCTAGAAAACATGCCATAGTTTATTACTGAGCAATGAGCCAAGTGTTAACATGAAAATCTAATCTGTAATATATCCTACAAAATAAGAGTTCAATATATGCGGACTAATAGAATGATTAGTTATGGTTAGCATTAATGAGCCTTTTACTATGGTACATTTTAATCTGTTTTTTTTTTTTTAACTGTTTGTGTTTATTTAAACTATTGTTGCCAAAATCTTTGCTAAAAATAATGTGAACCATCTCAATGCCTTCTATCAGTTCCACTACAGACAATACAGCCATTTAGTGAGTTTGTGGTTTTCATATCTTAACTGCAGGCTATCCACATTATATGTACATTCTGCTATCATTTTTGGGAATCTGACAGCATTTTCTGTACAAATATCCATACCAAGAGTTTTTGACATTACACTGACTGAATTTTAGAAAAACAAAAAAACCTGTATTTGCACTTATATGCTGTCTTTAGAATCTACATAAAGTATTGCAAAAAAGCAATACTGTACAATTTTAAAAATTGTATGATACTAATATAACTAATATAACTGTAACTGATGAGTAAATGTAAATTCTGTAAATATATATAGTTTTTAAAGTTTTAGGTATCAGTGAACAACAGTTCATAGTGGAAATTATGGGAGAGCGAGACCAGCTGTCCAAATCTGACAACCTGGTCAACTGTCTTAGGTGTAATTAGCTGTATTACCCTGTCTCTAATTATATATACCTTTTTACATAAAAATGATT
This sequence comes from Pelobates cultripes, assembly GCA_933207985.1. Classification (NCBI taxonomy): domain Eukaryota; kingdom Metazoa; phylum Chordata; class Amphibia; order Anura; family Pelobatidae; genus Pelobates; species Pelobates cultripes. The sequence continues at coordinate 326,504,477 of OW240913.1, forward strand.
GAAGTAGGGGGCGTGGTCTGGCAGCCCGACAAGACGGTTGCATGAGCTGTTAGCTCCCCAGTGAACCAACCCATCACAGCGATTATAAAAACATTGTATGCCACAGAATAACCGAGCTACACCTCAAAAGTTTCCGCAACCATCATGGCATCAAAAACATCAAAAAAAAAAAAACGAGACAAAAGCAATCACTACTACAGATTTCTGTGCTAACATCGCCACACTCTCAGGCCCAAGATGGTGCTGGCACGCAGCGATCCCCGGGGGCCTACTCAGACCACAGTGAAACCACCTCCATCTCGGTGCCAATAGCAGCGCCAGCAACAGACCTACCAGTCCATAATATGCTGCAAGAGCTGCAAACCTCAATACAGGCAGACATCACAAAAATGGTGCGAGACATAAGAGCTGACATCCAAGCATTGGGGGAAAGAACAGCACATCTTGAAGACAAAACGGAAGAAATTATATGAGCACATAACACTGTAGCTGAATGCTAAACTGGACCGCCTTGCCGACAAAGTAGCAGACCATGAGGACAGAGGCATACGCAGCAACATATGCCTTTGCAGAATTGCAGAAGAAATTCTGCCCCAAGACCTTCAGGTCTATGCTACAAGCCTCTTCCAAGCCTTGCTGCCTGATCTCACACAACAGGATTTCCACATTGATCATATACATCGGTTACCGAAGCCAAAACATTTACCAGCCTCAGTCCCTAGGGATGTAATTGCAAAACTACAATACTACACAACAAAAGAAAAGATTATGAAGGCCTCCAGATCCTCACCAACCTTGCCAGAGTGATTTTGCAGGAATACACCTCTTCACCGTCCTATTGGCATCTACACTGCTGAAAAGGAAAGAACTAACTCCCATCATGAGAGCCCTGCGCGTTACCAACATCCTATACCGATGGGGGTTCCCGGTCCGCCTGATTATTAGATGCCACAGTGCAGACCACCACATCCTAAACGTTGAAGAAGGCAAACGGCTCCTCACACAATTCCCTTATGTTAACAATGGATCTGTAGTCCACTGTTAGCCACTATCCGACCTAGCTCACTAGAGCCATGTCTTCACCATCCAAGCCACACTGCACTGCCACCCATGGTCATCTGAACATAGTTCAAATATTTTATTTTATTGTATACCTATGTTGTCCCCTCTTCACTATCCTATCCCACACGTCACACCTAAGTCATCCTCTGGGCATGTTGCAACAAACCGCCCCCCATCGCAAACTCTATGTTCTAACCACCACAACGCCTAACCAGTATTATACTGATCGGGGATCTCTAAAAGATCCCAACCCATACCGTGGGAAGCACCGGTTGAGTCCCCCACCCCTTCCTGCTACTGCAAAAAGAACACAACACATCCATGGTAACTTATAGTTACCAATATCTTGGACATGTCTCATGTCAACTTAGAGGTACCGGGAGAAAACTTAATTTCAATACATTTGATTATGAGAGTAAACCTAAGGTTTGATAATACAGAAGAGCATACATCCTACAGCACCTTGAGAATAGCTGCCCGCAAATCTCCTTCACAATGACACTTAATATAATATCCATAAACACCGCTTCACATACAACTTTTTTACTCACGGAAACAGAGCAGGAGCACTGCTGGCCTCACAGCTCAAGCACAAAACACTCAAAGATAGCATACATACACACAACAACCAAAAAGAAATTTATGAGCCCCCAAGATATAGTCAATGGATTTGCTTTGTATTACAGCACATTATATAATCTCAAGGATGATCCAGAAACTATGCCACCCCCCACAGAAGCCATACAAGATTTCCTATTACGGGTAGACCTCCCCAAACTCCCACCCAAAGACCTTGAAACTATCTCTACATCATTCACCACCATGGAAATTGAGAAAGCAATCAAACACCTACCCAAACACAAAGCACCCGGCCCAGACAGATACACAAACCTTTACTATGAAACTTACACACATATACTATCCCCACCGCTGACTAGGCTCTTCAATAATTGCTATCCAAAGGACGCTTTACCCCCAGACATGCTATGGGCTCATATTTCCACCCTCCCAAAACCAGTCAAAGCCCCACGCAGTGCCAAAACTTCAGACAAATCTCCCTGTTAAACGGTGACGTTAAACTTTACTCCAGACTTCTTGCAAGTAGACTGTCAGACATCATTTCAAAATTAACACATAATGACCAGTCAGGCTTTATATGAAAAAGACAATCTTCTGACAACACCAGAAAAATCCTAAACATCCCAACACATATACATACCATGCGTGGCAAAAGTCTTCTCCTAGCGCTTGACGCAGAGAAGACCTTTGATAAACTAAACTAGGACTATATGAAACACGTCTTGATCGCTTTTGGCTTCACTCCGTCGCTAATGTCAGGCGTTATGGCCGGTTACAATAACCCGACTGCCCAAGTATCCAATGCAGGCTTTCGATCCACCCCATTTAATATCCCTAATGATACCAGACAGGGGTGCCCCCGATTCCCACTGCTGTTTGTCCTGTCACTAGAACCACTGGCGAACATAATTAGATACCACACCAATATCACCGGAATCAAAAAAGGCTAGAAAGAATACAAACTATTTGTGACGGACCGCTGGCACTCCGACCGAGTAACTCTGCCAATCGATGCTTCTAGTGCTTGCCAAGGACTCCAAGCACTCCACCAGACACCATAAGCACTGCAGACCCCACTTCCAGCGATGCAGCTGCGCCGGGGTCTCGCCGTCCTCTACCCACCCTGGACCCAAGACCAGGATCCAGCTTCCAGTGGGTAGACCTCCCCTACTCCAGAGAGCATAGCAGGAACAAGCTCTTACAAGAGCTTGTACTCAGGGGAGTATTGTGATTATAGCAATCCCCAAGAGTGTAGTTATCCCATCCCCCAAACATGAACCAACCCTTCAAGAAGGGGTCAAGCAGGTCTGTTTAATGTAAGCAAGCATTCACAATTTATACAATTCCTCAGGCCAGAGGCACACCCCCGGACCTGATGGTACACAGGCACACAAGGAACGTAAACCAATCAAAACAGTACAACAATATCCATCACAAGCCCTCCCCTCTGCCTGAGATATAATTAAAGCAGCTGTGGTAACTTAATTATCTCCAGGTACATCTCCAAGTACAGGAAATATCTCTAAGTCCAAAAACTGTTACAAAAACCACGTAAAAATACATAACTCATATAATACAATGTTTAAACTCCACCCTGTTCCAAATTATTATGTAAATTCTATTTAAGTGTCACAAAGATTAAATATTTTGTTTTTCAGTTTAATTCATGGATGGCATTGTGTCTCAGGGCTCTTTTGATCACTGAAAACAATCTCGGACACCTGTGATAATTAGATTGCCAGGTGAGCCCAATTTAAGGAAAAACTACTAAAGGAGGGTGTTCCACATTATTAAGCAGAGCACCATTTTCATGCAATATGGGGAAGAAAAAGGATCTCTCTGCTGCTGAAAAAAGTGTAATAGTTCAATGCCTTGGATGAGGTATGAAAACATTAGATATTTCACGAAAACTTAAGCGTGATCATCGCACTATTAAGAGATTTGTGGCTGATTCAGAGCACAGACGGGTTCGTGCCGATAAAGGCACATTGAGGACGAATTCTGCCAGATCCATGCATCGGATCAAGAGTGCAGCTGCTAAAATACCATTACATAACAGGAAACAGATATTTAAAGCTGCTGGTGCCTCTGGAGTCCCACAGACATCAAGGTGTAGAGATCTCCAGAGTCTTGTAACTGTGCATAAACCTTCTATTCGGCCACCACTAACCAATGCTCACAAGCAGAAACGGCTGCATTGGGCAGAAAAATACATGAAGAGTAATTTTCAAACAATCCTGTTCACTGATGAGTGCCGTGCAACCCTGGATGGTCCAGATGGATGGAGTAGTGGATGGTTGGTGGACATTCCAACAATGTCTGCGACGTCAGCAAGGCGGTGGTGGAGTCATGTTTTGGGCCGGAATCATGGGAAGAGAGCTGGTCGGCCCCTTTAGGGTCCCTGAAGGTGTAAAGATGACCTTTGCAAAGTATGTGGAGTTTCTGACTGACCACTTTCTTCCCTGGTACAGAAGGAAGAACTATGCTTTCCGTAATAAAATCATCTTCATGCATGACAATGCACTATCTCATGCTGCAAAGAATACCTCTGCATCAATGACTGCTATGGGGATAAAAGGAGAGAAAATCATGGTGTGGCCTCCATCCATCCCCAATCCTATTGAGAACCTTTTTTAGCATCCTCAAGCAAAAGATCTATGAGGGTGGGAGGCAGTTTACATCCAAACAGCAGCTATGGGAGGCTATTCTGACATCTTGCAAACAAATTCAAGCAGAAACTGTCCAAAAACTCACAAGTTCAATGGATGCAAGACTTGTGAAGCTGCTATCAAATAAAGGGTCCAATGTTAAAATGTAAAGTGACCTGTTAAAATGTTTAAAAAGTTAAAATGTTGTTATAAGTTTGATTGAAATAGCTTTTGTTTTCAGTAAATATGCTGCAAACACAACAAATGACAATTTTCAGTTCTTTACAACCTATAAAGTGTTTTGAAACGTACTGCACTGTGCGGGGGGATGTCAGGGATACACGGAGATCTGGTATGGGTTGGAAGATGAATGTGACCCTAAGTGCTCCCTCGATCTATAGAGCAAATGAGGAATGGTGTCCCTAATGTATATGTGTATCCACATCCCAAAAAGTATACCTGGTTTACTACTCTTAACCTTAGATTTGACGTGTACACCCAGTATAAGGAAGAATCCACCTGCCACCGAATGTGTTAGGACCATATACTGTATCGCATGTACAACCCTCCTTTTTGTTATTACTAGCATCTTCAACTGTATCCCATATTACTTTCAATATGTTACGATGTACTTCACATGTATTTTGATGATGCACACTCCCCATCCTAATCCTACCTTTTTCTCTTTTCTGTATCCCCCTCCCCCACATTTAAATGCTTCAATAAAACATTGAATGAGAATTTTGTTTTATTGAAGTAAAGGGTTTACTCACCTTTTCCAAGAACCAGGACTCCCTGGGTGCTGCTTATCTCTCTGCCTCCCTTGATGTTATCGAGGAGGCATGGCTACCTCCATCATTGGTCCAATCCAAGACTAGAGTGTCACATGTAAATCCAAGCTATTCCATAAGAAAGCACTGTACTTAAATATTCTAAAGACGAATATCCTACTGAGAATCCTTTACCTGTTGCAGGTTCTACCCATCTCGAACCCCAAAACATTGTTCACCACATTGCGCAAAATGTTCACAACCTTTATCTGGTCGAATAAACACCCCAGACTCTCATACGTATTACTCACGAGACCAAAAGATGAGGTTGGGCTGGGACTCCCTAACATGGAACTATACCACAGTGCTAGTCTACTAGCTAGAGTATATGACTGGACCAAAGCGAGCGAACTCTATAAAAACAATGGTTCTAACTGGAAGACTCCTTCTTTCGAACTCCCATAGCCACCGTACCATTGCACAAATCAGGGCAAGCATTCCTACAACATCCAACACACCCAGCCATCACTCCCAAGTTGAAGATGTGGGCACATTTTAAACACCACCCAGGGATATCTCCTTATCCATCGCCCCTGTACCCCTTATCACACAACCCACTCTTTTAACCAGGAGTAACTGGACTGGCCTACAAAGCGTATGACTCTACGCCATACCTCCAACTAAAGGTCATACTCACTGACTCCGGGGTCAAACCTCTGTCAGAGCTCCTCTCTAATGAGGAACATTCAGCAATGAAGAAATTCCAATATAATCAATTACTAAACTTTGTCCATGCAGGGCCCTACATACAGAAAGGTTCACACGCACTCACTAAATTCGAACACCCCTGCGAAACACACCTGAGATCATGTATGTACTCCTTATTATTATCTATTACCCAACAGAACCACCTTCCAAAATATACTGCAAACTGCGAGAGGGTACTTGGCCTAGCCCTGACAGCCAAAGACTGCAGTGTGATATTCCAGCACATCCACAACTTCCATGAGTCTCACTGCACAAGAGAGCAATTAGAAGAGAGTTAGATTAGTCAGATGGCATTACACTCCCACCAAACTCCAATCACTGTTCCCTCAGTCATCCAATCACTGTTGGAGATGCCACCTTCCAGATGCAAACCCAACACGTATCTGGTGGCCGTGTCCGGTGGTGAGAGGCTTCTGGTCCTGCATAGCTGGCATAAGCCACACAATTCTCGAGCTGATACTTCCGCTTAAACCCAAGATCTTTCTGTTCTCACTCCTCCCACCAAATATACCGAAAGCAAAAGCATCCCTACTGCAGCATTTCCTGACAGCAACAAACCAATTGATTCCACTGTCTTGGAAAAAAGCTCACTTCCCATCCATTAGAGAATGGATTCGAAAAGTGGAGAACATCATAATTATGGAGGAAATATGCCAGTCCTTGAATAAGCGATTTTTTACACTACTACATGGTCTCCATGGTGCAGCTTCCTTCAGGACAACCGAGACTGAATGTAGTGGACCTCACCGGGAACACTCAATCCCTAATCTCCACAAACCCCATGAAACCACCAATGTTTGCCCCGTAAAGCCCCCACACCTTTACAATCCCTTCTCACTCCCTGCAAAACAGAGTTCCCAATGGACTAGGCCACTGGTCAACTAAAAGCAATATCTTAAGCCCAATTGAAAAATCATCCCCCTCCTCACCCCAAATTTACTTCACTCCCATCTATGTTAATTTTCCCCTGTTATGTGTCATAATCTCTACATGAGATATCTGAGGCGGGGGGGGGGGGTTCACCCTAGGGCAGAGGAGGAGGTATACGCCTCGCCGCACTTGATAGAACCATCCGATGCATAAGTACAAAGCTCCAAAGGCACACCCACTCAGTTGGGGACACGCCTAAGAAAATATTTGGGTGACGGAGGAACCCAACACTATAGAAAGAAGGCAACTCACCGATCACTACTGGTGTTTCGAGCCTGAATATAGATGTTGTTCGCTATAAAAATTTTCATATGTTGTAGTACACATTATTGTAAGGGAGGTACTATGCACATGCTCAGTGAACTGATGTAACTCTCTGTATGCTGTAATCCCCTGATTTCTTTTCATTTAATTTTACTTCTTGTTTTGACCAGTGACATGTTGTAAGATTCCTGTATATCTTTAAAATTTTCTTGGATTCAGAATAAAAAAAGAAAAAAAAAGAAAGTAATGTACTGTACTGCAGGGCTAAGCTCGGGAGAACTACCATAATGTAAGTTTCTGCTGAGGAACATATGGCTCTCCTGAGCTGGCAGTGGAGTTGGATAGTGGTGACCAGCACACCCAAGTAAGTAGACAAACTGTTCTATAATGATTTGACTTCTTACAAAATGTAGTAGTTATGGTGCTTAGAGTATTCCATTAATGTAAACCATTCTAAAGCTCATTATATGTTCTAATAAGACTTCACTGTTGCTACCATGCATATTTCTGACTGACTTATATTTTGTTGAATAAAGTTGTGGTCCAGGCACTCAAGGATTAGTTTAAACAGCAGATTTATTAGGAACAGTGCAACATTTTAATCTCTGGTAGATCTTTCTCAAGACTTATATTTTGTGTGTAGAATGAAATATCCAGGATCCGGGACGGGGCTTGACCTCCAGAATGGCGTGATGCACATTTGTGTAGCTCTTGCAAATTTGAGCAAACACCCACATATAACAGCTGCTATTGATGGTAGAAACAATCTGGAGCACTTAGCAAATGTACTCCTGCGAGGAAGACCTTTATAGTTCAGATCAGCTGCATCGTGGATGCACGCTTTGGTCATACAGACCGTCTGCCTACTAAGGGCTGCAGCCTGACTGCTGGGAAAGGAGGCCAATCTCCCGGCTCCAGCCACATGGCCTGAAGCAACCTGTTTGCATTCCTGCTACCTCCCCCTCTAGACCGGTCGGGGTTATCCTGGTTCCCAATGAGACACTTAACTCTTTTCTCCAACAACAATCTCCGCCCATCCTGCACTGCTTGGCATCGAAGATGGCCGCCGTACCGCAGTTCCCCATGTGCCAGGTGAGCCCAGATACTCAGGTATGGGTGGAGGCTAGGTTCAACAAGATATGCCAGAAGTTTTGGCTCTGTTTAACAGGCAGGTCCCTTGAGCCCATCATGCAAGCATTTTACCTGATTTCAGAGCCAGTCTCAGTGCACTGTTATTACTCTGGATCAGGAGCCCCAGTGGAACAGGCTCCACCACACCATCCATACACCCAAGGGGTTCTCCATGCCCTGAGATCCTTCCAACAGGAAAAAGTGATCAAAGGATTCAAGGCATTTAATCTAATAACGGTCTGAGCTAAAGGCGGTGGGAGACCCTGGCACACAACTATCCGAAGCCCAACCATTCCGACCTATTAGAGCCATGCACACTTTGCTGTGGCCCATGTGTGGCATAGGTTTAAGGTATTGGACAGAGGTACTACTAATTTCAGCAATATCAATCATGTAATCGTGTGCATTCGTTTACAGACAAATCGTAATTTGGGCAAAAATTTACTAATTCGGCCATTCATCCAAATAATTAACCTCACAATAGAAGAATGCACTATTGAACAAATGTCTCTATGAAGAAATTCTTTCATGCAAGATTCACTGGTTCATTCAGAAAAAATCATAAAATTGGTACCCTCATGTGAAATTACCATATTATGCTGTATAAAACTAGGGAGCTGTTGTGTTTAGTAGATATTTCCATTATCTGGTATCATTAAAGTGGTACTGTCATGTCGAACTTACCTTTCCCTAATCGCTTACTCTTCTCTTCCTCTCTCAGGATCTGTTCTTCATTTCTTCCTGTTTGCTCTAGTTTTCTTTAAAACATAAGACAAAGTAGGGACTATTTGTCTGATGTAGGTTTCCTATGCCTGACCAGCTTATGACCATCGGAGGAGCAAAGTGTGGGAGGGTGACTAGGAGCTTGGGGACCCCTAGTCACCTGGGGGGTTGGGGGGTTGTGACATTTAGCCGGACATCATCCATGGGTTCGGACCAGGGGGGAGGACAATAGGTCCCCCATTTTCATTTAGGGCCCCCACCCGTCGCCCATAGGTGGGAGCTGGGGGACAGGACAATAGGTCCCCCCATTTTCATTTAGGGCCCCCACCCATCGCTCAGGGGTGGGTGCCGGGGGGGACCACAATAGGTCCCCCCCCATTTTCATTTAGGGCCCCTGTGACTGTGTTCTCATAAACTTTTGCTCTTATTTTATTCATATTCCAAACTGAACTACGAACTATCAGACCCCCCCATTTTCATTTAGGGCCCCCACCCATCGCCCATGGGTGCAGGTCGGGGAGAGAAAAAAGGTCCCCTTTATTTTCAATTATGGCCCCCACCCACCACTCATGGGTGGGGGCCAGGGAGAGGACAATAGGTCCCCCCTATTCATTTAGGGCCCCCACCCATTGCTCATGGGTGGGGACCAAGGGGGATCCTATATCTCCCATTTTGTTGAATAGCCCCGGTAGCTCCCTCCTTGTCATAAACTGAACGAACAAACAAATGAACACCAATATTCCGTGTTTGTTTGTTCATCTAAAATTTCTATTTATTTTCTGACGAATGAATGAATAGACAAAATTCCTGTAGCGAATGCCCAAGTGTTTAACAGCGCTAACTAATGTGGGCAGATAACGTGTTCCACAGGGACTTCATCTACCCACACAAAGGGCCTAGGTCCAGGCAGAAAATAAATATAAAAAAATAGGTAATACGAGGGGCTTAGGGGCATTTGGGGGTGGCTAGGGGGACAATTAGATGTATTGGAGTCGGGAGGGATAAAACAAAACAAAACTGGATTTGGCCATGACAGTACACCGCTTTGAATATGGCAATCACACAAAAGGGTACCAAATTATAGAGGTAACTACTAAATAGCTGAAAGAACAAAACTAAGAAAATGGCTTTTCTTAATTTTGATCTTTCAGCTGTATATTAGATAGCTTAATGATTTGTTACCCTTATGTGGGATTGTCGTATTTAAGGATTCCAAAATAGGGGTCTATCTCCTAAACACAGCTCCCTCCCTAATGTGGTACTCATAAATATGGCAATCCCACAATAGGGTACCAAATTAGGGATACATCTGCTTATCTAAACCACTGAAATATTCACCAGCGATCGTGATATTTCATTTGTCCAAATGGAAATCCCAAAATGAAAATATTGGCCGAATTTAGTTTCGGACAAAACTAAATTTATTTAAGTATGAATTCATCTAAACATTTAAGCATTTAAGCATTTAAACTGTCCACAAACCTATCAACTAGATTATTGATTGACTAATTATCTCACATCTCACATTATCTCACATGTTTGAAGAATACATTTTTATAATCCAGTGGAGATCGCACACATCAAAGACAGATAGAAGTAACCAGGTGCAGCCAGGCAGGGGGGCGAATCCCATATAGTACAGATAATAATTACATTCCCGAGCACACTGATAAAGTAAAGTAAGTAGACTTTATTGGAGCTCCTTTATTACTTTACTTTCTCAGCACGGTCTGTAATTTAATTATTAAGAATTACATCAACAAATAAAATAAAAAATAAAATGTGGTTTCCTTAGCCTACCAGGACTCATTGAATTTCAAAGAATACAGAAAATACAGAAATGTATAACCTTTTATTATGTACAAAACATTAAGCTTAATTTTAAAATTAATTGGTTAATAAAGCTTTATTTCTCATAAAAAAATTTTAATAGTTGCATTTTGAATATTAAAGTTATTTTGAAAACATGTACAATTTTCCAGGACAATAAAACCTATTAAAGCACCTGAAATTACTATTTTTAGGAACAGCTTACAATGAAGAAAATATGGAAGTTTAGAGGAAAATAGAAACAAACATTATATAAATTACTCATAGTATGTACTCAAACATCTGCTAATGCTTATCTTTAACAAGTACCACTTTAAATATTTACACAAACGGGTTATATATAAGGATTTCTGGTTGCTTGGTCTTTGCTTCTTTATTTCATAAATTGTTTTATTTAATATTTACTTTACAAAAACATTAATTAGTTTCTTCTGTGCTATTCTATAAAGTTTCATTAAAATACGTAGCAAACAGAACATCTAAATGTGGAATAGAACTTTGAGTTGGAGCAAATGTTTCGAAAGATGTGTGCGAAAATTAATAGACTTGTGATTTTGGTTTCAAATGAATTGCGGTTTGCTTGAATTTTAGGCGATTGGCAGGTTGTTAAATTACGTAATTCCAAATCACAATATGGCCAAATCCCGAAACAAACGATACAGCTGGTGCATTGTAATTTTTGTTTAGTGAGAAGTGATCAACAAATCAATATTTAATAAATATATAATATGTAAACATAGATTTGTCACTGCTCCACCTTTTTTCCCTTTATAATAATTATTATTATTTATAAAGTGCCAACAAATTCCGCAGCACTGTGCAATGGGTGGACGAACGAACACGTAATTGTAACCAGACGAGTTGGACACAAAGAAACCGAGGTGTTGAGGGACCTGCTCAATGATCTTACATGCTAGAGGGAGTGGAGTGGAGTGACATAAAAGGTAAGCGTAGAGGTTGAAAACTAGGCTGCTAGAATAGTATTTACCAGTTGCAGTAGAGGAATTTGGGTGCAGGGCTAAGCTATTAACAGTTGAATTAATATGCACTCCTGAAGAAGTGAGTTTTCAAAGATTTTTTAAAGCGGCACTGCCGAATCTCGTTTTTTTTTTTAACCCCCCTCCCGCTTCCACTACATCCAATTGACCCACTAGTCACCCCCAAATGCCCCTAAGCCCCCCACATTACCTATTTTTTAATCCTTATTTTCTGCCCCGATCTTGATTCAGGGCGCCGCCATCTTTGTGTGGGTAGGTGAAGTCCCTGTGGGACACGTCATCAGCCCACACTAGATAGACTGTGAGATTCCCGCACATGCCCAGTGAAACACCTGGACATGCGAACGGGAATGAATGACGAATGAATGAATAGAAAAATCAGCCGAACAAACAAACACTATGTATCAGTGTTAGTTTGTTCGTTCAGTTTATTACAAGGAGGGAGATACCGGCACGCAGCTCCCTCCTTCTAATATGTAACGATAGAAGCGGCAGGGAGCAGTGCTCCCCGCCACTTCATAAGCCCCCCCCAGGTCCCCCTCTCACTCTATGGGGGTCAATATGACCCCGATAATAGAACAAGGGAGATTAAAATCTCCCAAATGCCCCTACTCGCTATACCGCGAGTAGGGGCATGTCTACTAAACAGTGAGCAGCCTGTGGCTGCTCACTGTTGAAAAAAATGACATAAATTACAATAAGGGGGGCGGACCTATTGTCCTCCCCCCCTCCCCCACCCTGAGCGGTGGGTGGGGCC
>OW240913.1:326517036-326675516 GCA_933207985.1 Pelobates cultripes
GGCAGGGTCAGTTCCTTGACTCTAGTTCCGTATTGCTGTTTGTGTTCCAGTGTGCTCCTGTTATTCCTGACCTTGGCTTGTTACTCCATATATCCTGATTTCTGGCACCCTCTGACCTCTGGCTTACCCATGACAATTCTCCTGCTTTATCCGTTCCTGTACTGCGACTTGGAGAATTATCCTGCACAGCCCCCATGCACCGACTCACAGGCCAGGTGAATTCTTACCTGACCACCTCGGCCTGTGTTTACTTGCAAGGGTGAGCATATATCTCTGCCTGCCGGACTCCCAACTCAGGTAAGCCCTGACAATAACGAAGAAGCAAAGGGAGTTCCAAAGGAATGATGCAGCCCTACAGAAGTCCTGGAGTTGAGAATAAGATGTGGGAGTACGAACAGAGGATAGACGTAGGTTTTCAGTAGATCGTAGGGGTCTAGATGGGACTAATTGTGTATTAGTGAGAATAGGTAGGATCAGCAGCATTATGTAGAGATTTGTAAACAAGAACCATAATTTTAAATTGAGCCTTATATCCTACAAGAAGCCAATGCAGGGACTGACAGAGGGGGAGGTGCGGGCAGACAGGAAGATGAACCTCACTGTCGCATTCATTATAGACTGTAACAGCACAAGTTAGGAGCACGTAAGACCACTGAGAAGCAGATTGCAGTAGTCAAAGTGAGAAAGGATTATTTGTCACTTTTTCACACTTTATCTGTGAATCAAATGTGGACACCTCTAATATCTATATTTTGCAGTACAATAAGTATGAGTACTTATTGAGCTTTTTTGGAGCGGTCTAGTGGCTGTCTGGAAGCCACTAGAGGCAGTCTTGACACTGCAATGTAAACATTGCAGTTCCTCTAAAACATTGCAAGGTTAAGGGGACTTCAATAAGATGAAGTGGTCTGGATGCCTATAATGTCCCTTTAAAAATATGTTTAAAATGTCTTGGATAACTGCAATCAACGTTTTGTAATTTTAACTTACAATAGAGCTTAAGTAAGACAGTGTTTAATGACACCATGAACAAAGTCATTTCACTTGTCAGATCACATGCAATAGAATCAAATCACAGAGTCTTTAAATTTTCTAATTTCCTATGAAATTCTACTTGACAAGTTCAATATGTCATACTCTCTTGTTTATTGTAACTATAGAGACCCTTTTGGAATCTTTTCATTATTTCATTTCAAAGATTCATAATGGCAGAGTAACATTGTGCAAATATATCTCCTTAATCAGAATCCCTCAGCACGTTATTTCTCACATGGGAAAATGTGAAATTATGAATTAGGTTCTTTACAATTTAAATGTTATTGCTCTTTCTAACTTCTATCGAGCAGCTGCAAGCAATTGCTCATTCTAGATCCGTAGAGAAAGTAATTCAAGTTAGATAGTGAGAGATCATGCCAAAAACACTTTAATTATTTACTTTTTACAGCTTTTTATGTTTTAATTGATGGCTCCTCCTAGAGAGTGTTTTTAATAAATCTCTGAGGGTTCGAAGAGACAGCTGTACAAGGAATGACAGAATCCTTACACAGTACACAGAAAACAGAATTTCCAACAATACTGAAAAATCCAATGCCAACTTTAGAAAAAAACAACAAAAATACGTGGAAGAACTTCACATAGTAAAATGCATTTCTATAATTATTGCATAAAATAGTGGGAAATTTAGGATCACAGGTATATATTGGGGCTTTCCACTTTTGCCACTAGCCATTGGCTAGTAAAAAATTTGTGATAGCAAGTACAAATTCCCCCCTGATGAGTATGCATCATGGTTTGCATGGTTTGCAGTGGCAAGTAGCTTAACTTACAAAGGGAAGGAAACGCGAGGGGAAGGAAAGGAAGAAGGCATATTGTAAAAAGCTGTATTTTCCATAATATTTGATCAAAACTTTTTAAATAAGCTTGATATTCATAAAATTGTTAATCACCCTAATCTCTACTGAAACCAGTTGACTGACTAGCACAGCCCACCCTACATCTACGATACGAATGTTCTCTTCTGCTTGATTCATAACTTTTGCAATAAATGTCCCCACTCTCTATAGGTTGTAAGTTTGTGGGCAAAGCATTTTCTACCATATGTATCATTTCTAAAAACATAAATATATTATCTCAAAAACTCAGCCACTCCAACCAGCCAACTCACCTATTCCATGAATTAGTCACTGCTTGTTTGTTCTTGAGTTGGCCAATATGGGTTGATGTTTTGCCATTCATTTGTGAGTTTTTAATAGGAATTTCTAGACATTTGTATGTGTCATGTTAAATGATATCTCCTGATAGCTTCTAACCTTTTGTTTTTTGTATTGTGCTATGTCCTGGAATCTCCTTGAGAAGATCTTCTGTTTTTCAATGGTGAACTCATTTGTGCTTGTCCAATCTTTTAAGGTTTAGCCTTTCTCTCATACTTCTTGAATTCAGTTCTCTACTCCTACATCACACCTGCCTACATAATATGAATTGTTGGGAGTTTATAAGAGACATTTTTTTCATGGCAAACATATGACATGTCAATTTATTAGGTTAGTGAAAAAAACACCTAAAATAGACAAGCTAGCATTATGCTCACTGAATAAGGTCAAATAGGTCATTGTAAGTAATCCATGTGCCCGTTTTACTCAGTATTGAGGAATATTGGACGATAATTCTTTTGTAGCACATTATAAAACACAAGGATAGGAGCGCACAGTCCTCTCAGATCCTGTCAGCAGTCAGTAACAACTTTTCTACAAAACCTTTATTAAGTAAACGAAGCTACTTTCCTCGAAGACATCACAATCTTTACTGCTCTACAAACAATGAACTATGGTATATAAAATATTTTATAAATACAACAGAATTTAAATGACTAATTTTTTTTATTTTTTTTTACTCAAGCCAGTGAAGAGTCAAGGTAAATTAAGTCCATCATAAAAATGGTATACATAAAAAGGCATAGAATAGAATCTAATGGAAAATAAGCGACCACCTTTACTATGGAATTTTTTTTTTCTCTTATTAAATATTCCATTGTATGGAATACAATACCTCTCATACAATAGATGAAGTCTTCATCTGCCTCAAGACCTCAGGGTTTCTTTTGCTCAGAATATTGGAGAAAATATGTCGGTCAAAAAATAAGGACCTGCCCAAACAAAAAAAAGCAATGTTTACTAGATACACCCTGAATGAAAGCATACCTGCATTTAGTTATGAATTTGTCCATTGCGCGTATCTTCAAAAATTACTTCGAAAGCTGCAGATCTCTTGTCCACATTCTTTGTAAGTAAAGTCAAGCCTATATTTGTGGAATGAAATTCCAGAGTCAGTTTAGGTATCCATTGCTCAGGTTTGCAAGGCCATGGTTCCCCGTGTAGTATAGTGTAGTATGATATGAATAGAGAAATGGAGTTAAATGAGTGAGATAAAGAGAAAAAAGACAAGAAAAAAAGGCAAGGGGATAGGAGATGTGAGGGATAATTGTGGAAAGGAAGAGGGGTTGAGTGGTTGTGGTGTACATGTTTGATGTCCTCTAGGTAGAGTGACCAGAGAAGGATAATATTCAGGGTGTCCAAGTGTCAACGTATTTGTCAATGGTAATGTTAGTGTAAACAATTGCTGCCTCCATCAAATTAATTTCTTCTAGTCGTTGCGTCCATTGTGAGGTACTGGGAGCAGAGCTTTGCCGCCAGAGGAGCAGGACCAAATTTCTCACAGCCATCAGCATGTGTTTCGAGACATTTTTCTATTTCTATGCATGATCATTTTGTAGGGACCTACCTAGAACAAAGTTATATTTGTGTCTGCTTTACCATGCATGCATGAATAGTGTTGGATTAATTTTACATTGCATTAGAATCCAAAAACAAAATATTTCACCAGAAAAAAAAAACCTTTACACCACCACTAACCAGATAGTGGAACAAATTTCACACCTGGAACTTTCTCTGAATTGCATACCTGATGTCCCCTCCTCCTGCATTGTACTGGAGCCTTTAAAGCTTAATGTGTACAGGGTTACGGACCAGGAGGTAGGAATAATGGCAGTGGTAGTGTGCAATGGCTTTGGATTAAAGATGACTGGTTTTAGCCTTTTATCACATTTTTTATAAAATATTTTTTTTTTACCAGAAATGCCTGCAGATTCATTATAATTACATAAATGCAAGCTTGTGTATTCATTTTACTGTATGGTACAAAATTGGTATTTGTGCTTGTACAATTTTTTTTCACAACCATTTCAGGATTGCAAGACGAA
The DNA here is from genome assembly GCA_933207985.1 of Pelobates cultripes. NCBI lineage: Eukaryota > Metazoa > Chordata > Amphibia > Anura > Pelobatidae > Pelobates > Pelobates cultripes. The sequence goes on from OW240913.1 coordinate 326,521,292, forward strand.
TGATATGTAAATACTTAAAGGGTTACTCAAATGTCCTTGACCATTTATGCTTTGAGAAGTGGTCATGGAGGACGGAATCTGTATGTGCAGTGTTTCAGCTGCTTAAAGTCAATTCTGTCCATAAAAAATGTAGTGAGGTTCTACTCTTGTATGCAGCGATGGGATCGTGCCTAAAAGGGAAAACCTCTATCCCCCCTTCCTCTCTGCTTGTATGATCTCTCCCCTCCTTCCTGTATCTCTTCATATTTACCAGTTGATTTTTTTCTACTTTCCTCCCACTGTCGGCCCCCCTCTATCCTTCTCCTCACTGACTCAGAGTGCCCACATGCATTCCGAGTCGGTTGGGATGGACCAATCAAATGCTTCTCTGTGAGAAGCATTTGATTGGACTGCAGGGAGGAAGCGATAGACGATGCATGGGAAATCAATGGATGGTGTGAAAGATCTTCACCCGGCACTAGATTTTAAGTAAAATTCTACTTTTTTTTCAGTGTTTTCTAAAGTTATAGGAGGGGGAAGCAATTCTTTGCTCTTTATTCTAACTCTTTCTCTCTCTGCTGTTCTCACTCAGAGCCTATTATCTAGTGTCCAACAATGTACTATAAATAAAAGAAAGAAAAGATTCAGGGCTCAAAGTTCCACTCCGCACTAGCCTTTGGCAAGTAAAAATGTAGCCATGGCAACTAGACATTCACTCCTTGTGGATATACTACATCTTGCAGTGGAGAGTAACTTTTAAAAAGTTCAAATTTTAAGCCCTGGCTTGAGTAACCCTTTAATATTTAATGTTCTCTCTCCAATATTTCTACAAAGAGTAAACAAATAAACAAAAATATTTAAATTGACATTTGTTTTCAATTATCAGTCTCCCTGAACAGCAATCTATTTAATGATTTGTGCTATGTTTATGGCCTAACTCTATATTCCTGGCTTTAAATTATATTAACATGTTTTGTATTTATTGAGACTGTTTATGTGGCATTACTATATTTATTTCACATGCATTTTCCATACAAATAATTTTATGTATCCAAAATACATGGTTAACATAATATACCAATCAATATACTAATCAAAGCATTTTTTTTTTTAAAATAAAGTATGTCTGGGGCATAAAAGCTAAAAATGTTTTTCTGAATATTACTTTCTAGCCGTTACCATCGTAGATATGCAGAGGGCTAATTTTATTTTTAAGAGCTACTATTATTGTCAAAATGCATGTGAAGGGGGCATTGTAAATCTCGTACAGTACCGAACACCTGCATGTTAAAGATCTATGTTACTAGCAAATATGCTGCGTAAGCTTAATGGTTAATGACATCTTAGAGCTCTGCTTGAAAAAAAAACCTAATAATAATGAGACCTCCATTTTAACATTTGACCCCTTCCTTTTAGATCTTTGTTTGTTCATTCCCACTGCCCTTTACCCTTAAATAACTCACGGATCACACAGATGTCTATAGAAATGAGGTACTTGCATGTCAGTATATTGAAAGCAAGAATCACATGGCACATTTGCTGATTCTCTTGAGTAAGCTAAGAACATCCTACTGCGTTCATTGTAGCCAGATGACACAGCTTGTTAACCCGAACTTGGGGTCCTGTGCGCAGTTACAAAGAATGCATCTGCAGCTATAAAATATGAACACCTGTGAATGGGAAAAGAATCAACTCGCTTACAATCAATTGCAACTTGTTCAAGCACATCGGTTAGAATATACGTTACGAAACCAAAATTATAGCTGTTATTAAGTCTCTGTAGTGGTTGTGTTTTCTTGAAATGAGAGACTAACTGTGTGCTCCCAGCTGATATTATTTTATGAAAACACATGTGGGGGGGCAATTTATTATTTTTGACAAAGATTAGTACATGTTTACTTTGTTTTGTCTGTAATGTCAATGCTAAGGGCAGGCAAACAATTCTTCTGTTCAAATCTGGCACTCAAACACTAGATCTGCTTGAATCTTTGAAAGCTGTCCCACTTAACAAATGCTGCCATGGTTGCGATTGCTGCTGAGCAAGAGAGACACATTTCAGATACCTAACAACCCTGGTGAAAACTGTTCCCGGAAACGAAAATCAGAGGAGGAAAAAAAGAGTGGATAATGTCATGTGCTATTCAAAAAAGAGCGCAAGCTGTCTGAATCATACTTGGGAGATCTAAAAAGGTTACAATCTTTTATAATCCTACAGTGTAGGGCCTTGCTGGCATTAACATGATTTATTTAGCTTAACAGAGAAGTTAAAGAAACCCAGTAATTTAATAATAAGAAAAACAATAATGATATTTCTAATTTTACAGCATTGCATTGGTATAATTTAACATAAACTTGTAAAAGACTGTATTAATATTAAAGTGGCTGTCACCCTACACTAACCTTACTCCAATCTTATGCTTTTCTTTTCCTTACTTAGTCTGTTCTTTTCTCTATAGATTGAGCTACTTTTGTCAAGTTTTGTCGCTTCCTTCAGCCATCGCTATCGCTAGTGATGGCTGGGGATTAAGGCATTGTCTTGCTGATTGAGAGACAATATCAATGGAGGCTCCTATGGTGTTGCAGGATCTTCCATAGACCTCAGTGCTTTTCTCTTGTCCATTCTTGCACATGCGCCGGCTCCTGGCTCCTGGCTCATCAGTAGCTGAAGAGGACCCAGCAGATAAAAATGATGAAGGGACATGTTCGGGTAAGTATGACTCACATTTCCCTGCATGCCGCGGCCACCAGACACCAAGTGGTGAAGTCACCATCGGACATCATTGCAAATTATGCAAAGACCCCTGAAGTTGATAGAGTCGCTGTAATAAAAATAATAAAAGGTAGAATATACCACAGTTATATAACTACTTGTTGAACTGTGCGATTTTCAGTCTGGATTATCCCTTTAAACTTGTGGAGAGTCAAATGCTCTCCATTAGTTTAAAGGGTAATCCAGACGTGGACCCCTTGCTCATGGTGCCTAGAGAGATATCAGCTATGCCTCACTGACGATGCCTAACAAGGCTGAAACGATCGTCTGGGGTTGCTGTATCTCTCGTGCGGAGAGTACTTGCTTGCATTTCGGATCTGGACTGCCCATATGGGTGGGACCAGTCTGATATGCTTCAGATATGTTCTCTCTGTAATGGCACAAGATGAGCTAAAACCAGCTTGAGTTCTGAGCGGGGACCTACCGAAGGGCAGGCTATTTTAGCTGCTGTCCGTCCTCAGAATACTCTTGCGACCCATTTTTTGCTCTCCATTAGAATAAGGGGGGGGGCCTATTGTCCTCCCCCCAGCCCCCACCCCAGTTACATTTTTATTTAGTGCCCCCACCTACCGCTCAGGGGTGGGGGCTGGGGGGAGGACAATAGGTCCCCCCCCCTTATGCTAAGGGGGCAAGGAGGAATGCTTTTTTTTTTTTACTGTGTGCTCACTGTTTACTAGACATGTCCCTACTCACGGTATAGCAAGTAGGAGCATAATTTACTAATACTAAGTAATCTTTACTTAGTATTAGTAAATTTGGCTGAAAGACCAATTTAGGTCTTTCAGCCTTTTAGTAGATAGCTCCCTAATACTGTGGGAATTAGGAAGTTATCTACTTATTAATTGTTCTTGCATGGCAAGACCACTTACTATTATCTCACATATAAACTGTTCAAAAAAAATAAAGGGAACACTTAAACAACACAATGTAACTCCAAGTCAATCACACTTCTGTGAAATCAAAATGTCCACTTAGGAAGCAACACTGAGTGAAAATCAATTTCACATGCTGTTCTGCAAATGGGATAGACAACAGGTGGAAATTATAGGCAATTAGCAAGACACCCCCAATAAAGGAGTAATTCTGCAGGTGGTTTCCACAGACCACTTCTCAGTTCCTATGCTTCCTGGCTGATGTTTTGGTCACTTTTGAATGCTGGTGGTGCCTTCACTCTAGTGGTAGCATGAGACAGAGTCTATAACCCACACAAGTGGCACAGGTAGTGCAGCTCATCCAGGATGGCACATCAATGCGAGCTGTGGCAAGAAGGTTTGCTGTGTCTGTCAGCGTAGTGTCCAGAGCATGGAGAAGCTACCAGGAGACAGGCTAGTACATCAGGAGACGTGGAGGAGGCCGTAGGAGGGCAACAACCCAGCAGCAAGACCGCTACTTCCGCCTTTGTACAAGGAGGAACAGGAGGAGCACTGCCAGAGCCTTGTAAAATGACCCCCAGCAGGCCACAAATGTGCATGTGTTTGCTCAAACGGTCAGAAACAGACTCCATGAGGGTGGTATGAGGGCCCAACGTCCATAGGTGGGGGTTGTGCTTACAGCCCAACACCGTGCAGGATGTTTGGCATTTGCCAGAGAACACCAAGATTGGCAAATTCACCACTGGCACCCTGTGCTCTTCACAGATGAAAGCAGGTTAACACTGAGCACATGTGACAGACGTGACAGAGTCTGGAGACACCGTGGAGAACGTTCTGCTGCCTGCAACATCCTCCAGCATGACCGGTTTGGCAGTGGGTCAGTAATGGTGTGGGGTGACCTTTCTTTGAGGGGCCGCACAGCCATCCATGTGCTCGCCAGATGTAGCCTGACTGCCATTAGGTACCGAGATGAGATCCTCAGACCCCTTGTGAGACCATATGCTGTTGCGGTTGGCCCTGAGTTCCTCCTAATGCAAGACAATGCTAGACCTCATGTGGCTAGGAGTGTGTCAGCAGTTCCTGCAAGACGAAGGCATTGATGCTATGGACTGGCCCGCCCGTTCCCCAGACCTGAATCCAATTGAGCACATCTGGGACATCATGTCTCGCTCCATCCACCACGTCACATTGCACCACAGACTGTCCAGGAGTTGGCAGATGCTTTAGTCCAGGTCTGGGAGGAGATCCCTCAGGAGACCGTTGTAGGGAGGTCATACAGGCACGTGGAGGTTACACACTACTGAGCTTCATTTTGACTTGTTTTAAGGACATTACATCAAAGTTGGATCAGCCTGTAGTGTTTTTTTTCCATTTTAATTTTGAGTGTGACTCCAAATCCAGACCTCCATGGGTTGAAAAATTTGATTTCCATTTTTAAATTTTTGTGTGATTTTGTTGTCAGCTCATTCAGCTATGTAAAGAACAAAGTATTTCAGAAGAATATTTAATTCATTCAGATCTAGGATGTGTTATTTTTGTGTTCCCTTTATTTTTTTGAGCAGTGTTTATTATTCTTATTATTATAGCCAAATGTACCACCCTAACTGCACCCACAGTTTTAAAACTACATAGACAGTAAGATACCAAAACGTGCGGATTGTTCCAGATCAGTGTGCTATTACTTTGTGGAACGTTTCGCTGAATGGTTCACGAAATATCATAGTTTTTGTGGCGAAATTGGTCCCATAGGAATGAATGGCAGAATGTTCAAAACTAAAGTGGGAGCTGACAAAAGCTAGAGTGTGAGCTGAAAATCAGGACATGATTTCTAAACTGCCACCACTTTCTTATTTCCAAACCCACCTACACAAATCTTATATCAAAACATTCAGCTATCCCTGCTGCCACTAAAAATGTCCACGGCTAAGCCATAATCCTGATAGTTTTCACAATATGACCATTTGTTTGCAACTCACGCCGTCCATCAACATTCATTGAAACTCCACTCTAGCCACCTCAAATTTGAAGGGCAATTTCTAAACTGCAACTGTGCCTTCATTTTTTATATTTCAGAGACACACTGTGCATCAAAATGTAGGTCTAGGTCTTGTTATTCTCACAATATAAAGCTCTTCGCTTTATAGTTTTTAAAACTACGACCGTTTGAAGATGGCAACCGCCAGTGAAGGGAGCAATTTGGAGCAGTTTGTTTTTAACCGCTCTTCTCTGCCCTTGCTGTAGAGTGAGTTGCCATAGGAACCCAGAGTGTTCCAGAAAACAGAGGCTGCTAGGTGAAACACATTCTCTAAACTGCTGTCACATTTAATGTGAGCACTATCACATTTAATAAATATATTTCCATGTTAGTCAATTCGTTTTCATTCTTCCACTGGGTAAGTATATTAGTACTTGGGCAAATTCGGAGCCGAAACGAATTGCACATGTCTAGTACAATTTATTCTTTCATGAGCAGGAAAAGTTTAGGACACTAGACTGTCTATTGTACAGTTACGGTTCAGGCTGAATACAATTTCTACTTGTATCCAATTGTTTGCATGTAGCTGCATCTGGATTTTGCTTTTTTTTTGAGAATTAAAATCTTTCTTCAATCCCAGAAATATAAATACACAATGGCTTCAACATCTATTTGTAGCACATGTATATTTTAGGTAGCAAAACAACACAAAAAAATAAATACATTAAAGAAATTATTATAAATAACAAAACCAAAAAGAAAGCAGAAAATAACAAACATATATATTTAAACATAACTTAGCTGTGTCCTATCTACGTCTTGTTTACAGAATGACCCTGGCCCTAAACACCACATTTGCTGGCAAAAGCAATGATTTCTACTCAAATCTGTTTGTATTTTACACAGCATAATGCAATACAGTCACACACTGGGACAGGATTTATTTAGCACATAAGGGAACTGTTCCTACGGTAATTAACACTAGTTGAGAACTTTTAGGAAGTTGGGTGGATGATGCAGTGCAGGACATTAGGATCCAAGTTATTTTACCAGATGGGTGTGGTATACCTTGGGGCTTCTGATATTTCCACTGGGAAATATCTGAGATTTTCATTTGATTTCATAGAAATGAATATTTATGTATTTTGAAATGTTTGCCCCCCCCCCAAATAGGGGAAAAAAAAGGAAGGGGGGGGGGGGGAGTATATGTGCTACAGCTAAATGAACATCTGTATTGCATGATTCTGCAGTTAACCCCTCGAATATACTCATACATTTGCATTTATTTATTTTTTAAGGAAACAGCAGTTTTAATTTGAAAGCTCCTCTTCTCTGATTTGTTGTAATGTCATCATTATTTATATTTTATTTTCTAAAGATAAAACGCTTGTTCAGTGAACTGTGCGCAATGGTACCCAAGGAGTTATGGGAAAATATGCTACGCATTGTGGGATATCAGCTGACATTTTTGTGCTGCAAGGCACAGATGTGAAAACAAAGCTCATATGGAAAATTACTCTAAATATCTAATTTAGCATTATTTCTAGCACAATGAATAGAGAAAAAAATAGCTAAATGTGACATTTTTACAAGACACAGCCCTTTAAACATATTTTAGACTTTAATTTGAGCAGAGCTTTCATCACATGTTTTTCAATATGGATACATTTATTTTAAACACTTACGATTAATAATAATATTTTTTTTTCTCAAGAATACCTAAAGGGATATGAAAAAATTACTATGTGTGAGAATCAAGATGTAGGGTTTTTGTTCATCAAAATTGACAATCTTAACCAATCCAATAAAAGCAAAAGGAAGGAGCAGCACCTTTATGTACTGATCCAGGAAGCACCTCTTGTGGCCGTATAAGTCAATGTCATTAGAGGCGTTCCTAAGAAGTGATGTAAACCAGTGCTGTCCAAAATGCATGTGGCCGCTGTGGGATTTTATGGGGCCCGTCTGCGGGTTTTGTAAAAAACAAAGATGTGCCGCATGTAAGCTGAAGGGGCCCATTGGGTGGCCCAGGCATTTGGGGCCACCTGATGGCCATCTTTGATCAGGGACCCGGTCCGGCGCTCCTGCCTTTAATAATGAGACTGAGCCCCCTGCTCTGTGTACAGGTAAGCTGAGAGGAAGTGAGTACAATGCACATGCTCTCAGCTTACTAAGGAACCGCGCAGGAAAGAGGGGAGGACTAGAGAGGAGGAAGAGCCTAGAGTCTGGACCCGGCTCCCATCAGACCCTGCTACCGGACCCCTGGGAAGCAAACCCCTTGCACCAAAAAGGTATGAAAGCAGGGGGTTTGCTAAAAATCTGTAAATTGTGATCTCTGTGTGTATGTGTTATCTGTGTATGTATATGTTATCTGTGTATGTGTGTATGTGTTATGTGTCATATATGCACATGTTATCTGTCTGTGTATGAGTCAGCGTGTTTATGTGTTAATGTGTTTCTGTGTGTATATATGAGTCTGTGTATCTTTGTATCAGTGTGTGTATGAGTTAGTGTGTATCTGTGTGTGTCAGTGTGTGTGTATGTATTTGTGTGTGTGTGATTCAGTGTTCATCTGTGTGTGTTAGTGTGTGTATGAGTCAGTGTGTACATGTGTGTATCTGTGTGTGAGTCAGTGTGTGTCTGTGTGCGTTAGTGTGTTTCTGAGTGAATATCTTTGTGTGTAGTGTGTGTGTGTATGTATCTGTGTGTATGAGTCGGTGTGTATCTCTGTGTGTTAGTATGTATCTGTATGTGTATGGGTCAGTGTTTATCTGTGTGTATGAGTCAGTGTGCATCTGTGTGCCAGTGTACGTATCTGTGTGTGTCAGCGTGTCATCTGTGTCAGCTTGTGTGTTATCAGTGTGTATGAGACAGTGCATATCTGTGTGTGTCAGTGTGCATGTATGTATCTGTGTGTGAGTCAGTGTGTATCTATGTGCGTTAGTGTGTTTATGAGTGAATATCTTTGTGTGTAGAGTGTGTATGTATCTGTGTGTATGAGTCAGTGTGTATCTGTGTGCCAGTGTACGTATCTGTGTGTATGAATCAGTGTGCATCTGTGTGTGTTAGTGTATTTATGAGTCAATATGAATCTGTGTATATGAGTCAGTGTGTGTGTATTTGTCAGTGTGTATCTGTGTGTGTGTATGAGTCAGTGTGTATCTATGTATCAGTGTGTGTGTGTGTGTGTCTATTTGTATGTATGAGTCATCGTGTATCTGTGTGTGTCATTGTGTGTGTGTGTGTGTGTGTGTGAGTGTACGTGTCAGTGTGTGTATCCGTGTGTTTCAGTGTATATGTGCAAGGCAGTGTATGTGCATACACCCCAGCAATAAAACACAAACTCAACATACAAACACATTCAAACACTAAGCACAAGTACACCACTGCTTTCAAATAGCAACAGTACATACAAACATACAACTACATTCAAATGCCAACACTACACACAAATACATAAATGCATTCAAACACGCAAAACATTCTTAAATGTGTCACCAGTAGCTTTTTTCTATTGCATTAAGAAGCATTTATTCATAAAAAATGTAATGCTCTTTAACAAATACTTTAAGGTATGTAATGCATTTATAACTTTGCATGCGGCCCTCAAATACATTTTTTTTTTTTTTTTATGCGGCCCTTGGATTACTTAAGGTTGGACAGCCCTGATGTAAACAATTCCTTTTCTCTGAAATGTCTGCAATGAAATGCTATAGACACTAAAACAACTACATTAAGCTGCAGTTGTTCTGGTGACTATAGCGTCCCTTTAAGTATTTATAATAGTAATGTTTGGTAAACCACTTTGTTTTTCCAAGCAAGTAAATTCACCTAATTTGAAATCAGAAGTAACTCGAATTATAGCTCAGCTTGAAAGACACTGGTTACAAGTGATCAGTAAATTAGAGAGGTAACCTGTCAATTCAGTGAAGGTTAGCCAGGGTCAGATTGTATTTGAACGTTAGCATCTTTTTGAAGCAATCCAGTCAACTTGGAAAATTCAGCTGATATTTTGGAATCCAAAAAGTTAATATTTCTCATTTCACTTATAATTGAAACATTTATTTTGCTGCCAAATATCTCCTTTAGGAAGAAGGAAAACATTTCTTTCAGTTAATAAATTATAGAGCAAAATTTGTACATCTTTATAAATAAACTAAACAGGTCAAATATGTAACTAGGCTAAGCATCTAGTAATAACAGCTTACATGGCAATATTCTATAGTTTGATATAATAGAATTTAATATATTAAACAAATTTGCCAAAAATAGAGATTTAATTTATGTATTAGAATTGCTCTGGGAAACTACTACTTGGGAGTATACCAAGCCGAATGTTATGTATTTGTAGAAAGAAAGCTCAAAATATTTTAGCAAATTCATCCAACTTGAAATTAAGCCAGAAAATTAAAAAAAAAATATGGTTAAAAAGGGTCAAACTAATAGAATGAAATCTTAAAAAAAAAAAATTAACAAAAATACCACTTTATTGATCAGATATACATCAGAACCTCGGAACTCAAACTTAATTTGTTCCAGAAAGCTGTTCGAGTTCCGATTTGTTCAAGAACCGAATCAACATTTCTCATAAGAATTAATGTGTAAATTTGATTAATCCGTTCAAGATCCCCAAAAGTACAGGATTTTAACACAAATTTTACCTTACATGCATAAAGTCATATAGAAAAAAAAATAATAAATGCAATGTACAGTAAATGAAATAAAAATGTAACTTCACTTTACCTGTAATGATGAGAGTTGATGGCGTAAGTGGAAAGAAGAAGAGATATTATTGTTTGGATAGGTAACTGTTCTTCTGGCATTTAAAAAGTTAGACATAGCTTTATAATTGAATATGTTTGTGGCATGATTTTTTCGGGTACCAAGGATCGTTCGTGTACCAAGACATTTTTCTCAAATGTTTTGTTCGACTACCGAATTGTTCAGGTAAGGGACCGTTTGAGTTCTGAGGTTCTACTGTATATAAATACAAACATATATCTCCACACTAACATTAATCTGCAATATGTCATAATGTTAAGAAACATACCTTTCGTTATTTTCTCAAAAATTAGTCACGCACAACAAATGATAAATAAATAAATACATTTTTAAAAATGACTAGTAACAGATTGTCTCCCTAAAACCTTTCACAACTTTATTAAAACTCAGGGCTTCTGTATGGATACGGATTAAATTATTTTATGTATATAAGAAAATCTATTTTTCTATTTTCTTTATTTTAAAAAGAGATTGGCATAGCCATTTGAATGGTGTTAAATAGCTAATAGAATCCATTATTGATTACCTACTTTCTTATGGTTGGCAACTAAGTAGACTAAAATCAAAACATTTGTGAATTAAAGGAACACTCCGGGCACCATAATAACTTCAACGGAATGAATTTGTTATGGTGGTCCCTGGTGCCAGGTAATCTTTAGGGGTGTTGAATCCCAAAGTCTTAAAGCCCAATTTTTTTTCAGTTTTGTTATTTTTATTTGATGTCCCGAAACATTTTCTATCTTCAGAAAAAATGAATCAGCAGAACCGAAATTTTTTGCACAAGTCTAATATATTTGCACTGGAAAAAAGTTCCTTGAATTAATGTGAAGTCAGGGCCGTATTTAATATTGATTGGACCCTGAGCAAAGCATTTGCTTGTGCTTCCTTGCCCCTGCCCCCCTCTCCACTCCCTGGCATGCCATCACGCTCTCCAACCTAACACAAATAGAGAGGTTTCAAAGGTGATCAAAAGGTAGATACCCATCGGTCATGCATCGGTCATGCAACTCCAACAAATCTTTGACAGCTGGGACTCCACCATATCCCCATATCCCCACGTTTGCAAGGTTGTATTTAGCACTGAGCAATGTCTGTGTGTTTGAATGTAAGCATGTTTTTGTATGACATATGTTTGTGTAAATGCAGGGGTGTATTTTTGTGTGGTGCTGACGTTTGAATGTTGAGATTTATTTATATATACACATACACACACACACACACACACACACAGAGACAAACAGATATACACGCACTGAAACACATGCAGATACACTGACACACATACAGATACAGTCACAAAAATACACAGACTAACATAGATAGACACACAGACTGACACGCATGCAGGTATACATATACACACTGACAACATACAGATACACACACTGACAACATACAGCTACACAGATACACACAATGACAACATACAGATGAACACAGGGCCCCTAACACAGCTCAAGGTCTGGGCCCTTGGGGCTGAGCCCGAGTCCTCCGAAAGGGACCGCTGCTGAATCCGCCCACAGTGACTGCCCCCGAGTCTGCCCACAAAGATGCAGTGTGTGTAGAGTGGATTCAGAGTGTGTGTGTGTGTATAGGGAATGCAGTGTGTTTGTGTAATGCATGCAGTGTATGTGTTTGTGCAAAGCAGGGGTGCCCAAAAGGTAGATCCCTAGATGTTGTAGAACTACAATGCCCATGATGCTTTGCATGCCTTTAAAATGACAAAGCTTCATGAAAGCTGTAGTTTTAAAACATCTGGGGCTTTACCTTTTGGGCACCCCTAGGGTGGACGATGCCGTGTGTGTATAGTGGATGTGGTGTGTATGTATGTGTAGTAGATGGGGTGTGTGTGTGTACTGGGTGCAGAGTGTCTGAGTATATATGTGGGGTAGCATAGGGGCTGCATGCTGTAAGAAAAATGTATTTTTTTAACTTTTTAATATTAATTTATAAATTTTATTCCCCGCTCCATATCTCTTATAAGTGGCCAGCGAGAGGGGACTTTACACTCTCACATGGTCCGGTGGCATTGTGCAGGCAGTCAGAGTGCTGTATAATGAAGAGGGTGCCCAGCCAACATAATCTTCAGCTACTACCAGCTTCTCTCTCTAACTCTTGTGAGTCCAGTCTGCGTGTTGCGCAGAGCATTGCAATGGTAACACACTGCAATACTCTGACAGCCGGAAGCTCGCGAGAGTTGGAGAGAGCTTCTGGAAGCTAAAGATGTCATTTGCTGGGTCCCCTCTTCACTATACAAGTTGTGTGTGCCCGCAGGGGCTTGGTGAGGGTCTTGGTACAAGAATGTTTTTTGGGCGGCCTAAGGGTGGCCAAAATGTAGATCCCCATCTGTCGGACAAGTCCCACAATGTTTTGCTAGCTAAGGATATACAATGTGCCCATCCTTGCAGGGTTGTATTTAGGACTGAGTAATGTTTGTGTGTTTGAATGTAAGCTTAGTTTTGCATGAAGTATGTGTGTGTGAATGTTGGCTTTTGAATGCAGACACGCATTTGTGAGTGCCACACACAGATACACACATACACACGCTGATACACATACACTGACACACATACAGATACACAAACATACACACTAACATACATACAAATAGACAGATACAGAGATACACACTCTAGCACATACACACACTGACACACAGATACACACACTGGCACATACACACAGATACACATGCAGACAAGGTTAAGGGTTTGGGGAGTAGGTGTGAGGGTGGGTGAACATACCACTGTTAGGGAGTGAGCATGACAGGGTTGTGGGAGGGTGAGTGTGAGTGTTGGGGGGGGAGTGAGTTTGACATGGTAAGAGGCGGTAGTGTGACAGGATTAATGTGACAGGGTGAGGGGGCTATGGTTGGTGTGACAGGCATAGGAGTGTTAGTGTGACAGGAATAGGGGAGTTAATGTGATGGGGTTAGAGGTATTAGCGTGACAGGGATAGGGAAATAATGTGACAGGGTTAGGGGGGTTAGTGTGACAGGGAGATGGGGGCTATTGTGACAGGGTTAGGGGGGTTGGTGTGACAGGCGTAGGAGTGTTAGTGTGACAGGGGTAGGGGGGTTAGTGTGACAGGGTTAGGGGGTTAATTTGATAGGGTTAGCGGGTTAGTGTGGCAGATTAAGGGAGGTTAATGTGACAGTGTTAGGGGGTTAGTGTGACAGGAATAGGGGAGTTAATGTGATGGGGTTAATGTGATGGGGTTAGTGATGACAGGGTTAGGGAGATAATGTGACAGGGTTAGGGGGGTTAGTGTGACAGGGTTAGGGGGTTAGTGTGTCAGGGTTAGGGACATAAAGTGACAGGTTAGGGGAGTTAGTGTGACAGGGTTAGGAGGGTTAGTGTGACAGGGTTAGGGAGATAATGTGACAGGGTTAGGAGATTTAGTGTGACAGGGTTAGAGGGGTTGCTGTGACAGTTTTAGGAGGTTATTATGACAGGAATATGGGAGCTCATGTGACATGGTTAGGAGAGTTAGTGTTACAGGGTTAGGGGGGGTTAGTGTGACTGAGTGTGTGAGATGGGAAAAATGATAGTATGTGAGGATGCTGTGTTAACACAGTCTCTCCACACTGGCTAAAAATGCCTCTAATATATATATTTATTTGACCCCTCTCCTGCTTACCTCCTATGGACAATTTTACTGTAAAAAAATCTCCAAGCAGCCCAAATGCCCAAATTGCTTCGAAATTAAGTATGAACTATTTGTCCCTGGCAGCATTTGCAACCATCTGTCCCTTAAATTAGAACAAGGGAACAAGGGAGCCATTATACCCAGGGTTGTATTTGCCGTGAGGGAAACAAGGGATTTGCCTAGTGCGGCAAGAAACGCTGCCCTAAGCGCCTAGGCAAATTCCTTGTTTGTCCTGCATCCTGGGGGGGCTTAAGAGGTGGCTGGCGTTCAGAAGCTCATAGTGTGCATGGGTGGCGAGGGAGCGCAGTCCTCAAAGCTCTTCCTGCTCTGCTCCCTTACGCATCCTTCTATGCCGGGAGCCGGAATATGACGTCACTCCAGCGGTGCGTGAGGGAGCAGAGCAGGAAGAGATCAGTTCCCTCGCCACCTCCATTAAGCGCCTGCCCATCTGCGTGCTGAGCCAGCAGCCCTAGGAGTCTGTGAGCCCAACCAGCAGCCCCAGGAGTCAGTCAGCCCAGCCAGCAGCCCTAGGAGTCTGTGAGCCCAACCAGCAGCCCCAGGAGTCAGTCAGCCCAGCCAGCAGCCCCAGGAGTCAGTCAGCCCAGCCAGCAGTCCCAGGAGTTTGTCCACCCAGCCAGCAGCCCCAGGAGTCTGTCAGCCCAGTCAGCAGCCCCAGGAGTCTGTCAGCCCAGCCAGCAGCCCCAGGAGTCTGTCTGCTCAGCCAGCAGCCCCAGGAGTCTGTCAGCCCAGCCAGCAGCCCCAGCAAGGAGCCCAGGGAGCCCAGCAGCAGTCAGGGACAGGGACCTTATGGTTATAATAACTGGTGAGCGTATGAGTGTCAGTCAGTAAGTGTGTGTGTGTGTGTGTGTGTGTGTCAGTGAGTGTCTGAGTCTGTAAGTGAGCTTGTGTATGTGTATGTCAGTGAGTGTGCGTGTGTGTGTGTGTGTGTCAGTGAGTGAGTGTGTGTGTGTATTTCTGTCAGTGAGTGTGTGTCAGAGTGTATGTGTGTGTGACTGTCAGAGAGTGTGTGTATTTTTATGTCAGTGTGTCTGTCAGTGAGTGTGTATGTCTGTCAGTGACTGTGTGTGTGTCTGTCAGTGAGTTTGTGTCTGTTAGTGAGTGTGTGTGTCTGTTAGTGTGTGTGTGTGTGTGTGTGTGTGTGTGTGTGTGTGTAGCTGTCAGTGTGTTTCTGTGAGGAAGTGAGTGTGTGTGTCTGTCAAAGTGTGTCAAATCAGTAAGGATGTTTGTGTCAGTGTGTGTCTGTCAGTGAGTGTATGTCAGTGTTTCTGTATCTGAAAGTGTGTGTCTGTCAGTGAAAGTGTGGATCGTTTAAACACTGAGTGTGACAATGACTGTGTATCTGTCAGTGAGTGTATGTCAGTGCATTTGTTAATGAAGGCTGTCAGTCAAAAAAGTTGCTTTGACACAAAGTGGCGGGGCAAATTTAGATTAGGGGGCGTCCGAATTTAGTCGTGCCTAGGGCAGCACAAATCCAAAATACACCACTGATTATACCTTTCCCATGTCCCCCTTGCAATGTCACGAGTGGGGGCATGTCTTCTAAAAAATAAAATAAAAGACTGTCGACCTCTCCCATGCCCCCACTCACCATGTAAGTGAGGGCATGTCTTCTAAATAAAATAAATGGCTAGTGACTGCGCAGTTATTGAAGCCCAGTCACTAGCAACATACACACCCTGTACCTCCACCAGTGGGCATCGGGTGGTGCTTCATTTTGAACAACAGGGATGGATAGATCTTGTTTCACGCTCCTGTGCCCATATGGTAGAGCATGGTAGAACTCTTAATTAAATATAAAGCAGGGGGATCATAGTGTCCGAACATGGTGGCAGTGAGTGGGTGTTATAATTAAAATGAAGAGGGGAATTTAATGTCATTCCTGGCCTAGAACTTTGGACTGCGAGTGGGGATTCTAATTAATAAACCTAGTGGGACCTAGTGTCCCCCCCTTCTCCCACCCATGGTTGGCAGATTGGTGCTTTAGAATTGATAAAGGCTTTAGAATCGATAACATGCCACAGTCCACACAAAAAAAAACAATTTCCACCTCCCTCCCCCTGGATGACTTGTAGTTCCAAATGCCCTAGCCACCACCACCCCCACCCTAATTATATAAAAAAAATTACCTACGTCCTCACCCTAATAATAACAAGTGGGGGCAATAAAACAAATAACTGTAAAAAATAATGACATTTACCATTAGATGTTGTCTTTCTTCTACCATCAGGTATTAGTTTTACTGCACTCCCTAACTATTACTAGGTTGATGGTGGTAGGTAGGATTTTTTTAATTACTGTGAGGCATAGCTAGGGACATAGAGACCCCAACCACACCAGGGGTGGGACATGATTTATTTGGTAGTGGACAATGGCATGTCCACACCCCTTCAATATTTATTTAAACCTCCCACTCGCTGCCCATGGGGGGAGGACACTGGGCCCCCTTTCTGGCTATGGGTAGGAACTGGGGCACAATAGAAATACCAGGTTATTAATTAGAGCTGACCACGAGTAGGTGGTGGCAGAAAACATAAAGTCTTCCTCATTTATTTTAAATATAGACCCACAACCACTGACCATGCATGGCAAGTGGGGACATGGGGAGGTATAAAACAAACCATGTACCAGGGTAGGGGTCACATTGACAATATAGGCTTCTTTTATAAAAAAAAATTAAATAATGTAGTGGCTGGTCAGCAGCCACATCATTAACCCTCGCTTTGTGGAGGTGTCTAGTTTAGCTAATTTTTGGTTTCATGACCAAATTTTATCTAAACTGAGCCAGCACATTGAGGAGTGTCGGAGGTTTTGAACAAAACTTTCAGTTTGAAAAATTTTGTTCAGAAGAAGAGAAAAATCACACAGTGCAAAAGTCTAAAAGCTAATGGTCCCTGGCAACATGAATCAAATCATGTCACTGAATCAGATAATGCTCTTATTTTTGTGGGTGGTTATTATAATCATATGTTCAAAAATGATCAGGGAAATACTTTTTTAAAATTTATATATATATATATATTGCAAATAAAGCAAAGTAAAAATCAATGTCATATTCTGTTTAATTAACACTAGCTTTCTAGCACAAACAGTTACATAATATATAATGACATAATATATAACCAAGAAGTGTTTGTTACAATATGTCTGAGCATCACAATCAAAAATAGAAAGGTGTACATTTTAGCCAAGTTAAAACTTAAAAGGAGCCTAAACAAAGTAATCATTTGAAATGATTTGGTATGAGATGTCAAAAAAGCAATCTTTAAGCATATCGAATAATAAAATACTTCATCTTTTTGAAATTCTTTAAACTTTAGGGAAGTAATCCATCCCCTGCAGTGCATTTAGCTCTACAGGAGGCATCCACAAAGGAAGAAGGTGAGTCAGCCTGATACATTCTTGGCATGATCTTCTGCCTAGCAAACAATTACCTAGAAAACATTCAGAACACGCAACTTACTTAACCTTCAGAAGAAAAAAAAAACACATATAAGATTTTTTTTTCTGTGGGTAATTACAAATTCTAAAGCTAATTAGTTTATAACCCCCTGCAAAGAAGGACTGAAGGATGAAGTTCAACGAGCAGCAATGGCAAGTCGCCATGTTGTGATTTTTTTTGTATTAAACACAGTGGGGGGATTTTTCACAGTTCTAATCTCTTACTAAAATATTTTAAGTGGCTTTTTTTTTATTTTTTTTTACTAAACAGAGATTTGAAGATAATAGAAAAAGGAATTGAGAATTTTCAACAGAAATTGCCAACCTGATTTGGGAAATTACATTTAGCTATTTAGGTCAATTTGCCACTTTTATGTCAGTTCTCAACAATTTGAAGTATCAATAAAATGATGTGAATAAATTCAAAATTTGGTGAACATTGTTCTCTGGAGAGATTGCATTTTTTTTATATAATTAAAATGTGTATTGTTTTTATACTTATACTGATATATATAGTTATCATTTTTTGTTTCCATTCTTTATATCTGTATGATTAAAGGACCACTGTAGAGTTAGGCATATATATCTGTATTCCTAACTCTACTGCCATGATGCCCCTGGTCCCAGGTAAAAAAAAAATAAAAAAAATAAAATGAGTTGAAAATACACAAATTACTCACCTTTTCGCAGTGCAGAGTCTCCCTCGGTGCTGCTGCGACCTCCTTCTCTGGTTTTTCTTAGGCCAATCCAATGTTCTTCATAGAGGAGCATTGGGGAAAATAGCCACATGCATGGCTCTCGCTGCGGTGCACCTACGGTACCTCCATAGAGAATCACTGGATTCATTATGATGGCTAATTAGTAAAATAAAGGGTTTTGGGGGGTATGATGGGGGCGGGGGGCATGGGCAGATCTGCTCTTTGGCTATTACCTTCAGAATTTTATAGAAAAATTGTGTGAATTTACCTGTAGGTAGTTATCAGCTTAAAGTGCCAGCTTCCCTCGAGTTGGTAGGTGCTAGAGCTTAATGCAACCTTGGTGGGTGAAGCAGCCTATTACCTTGTATTTGACCTATCTAGCTGTGGAGTTATCCTCATAGTCTCCTATTCCCTCTTCCCCGGGGCCAGTGGGGATATCCTGGCCCACACGATGGTTGCTGCTGTTAGTATCAGTTGCAGGCTGCTATCTGACAAAGATGTGCAGGCTGTATAGTCTAAGATGACTGAGGAGCCATAAAGCAAAACACCATGCCCACAATCAGTAAATATTTTGTCTACATTTGATCAGATATGTGAGCGAGTTTGGGCTTAGTTACTCCATAAAGCATCATCGATCTTGTCTACTACTTACCATAAGGTTGGGGCTCCTCAGAAGCAAGGTAGGAGCACTCAAGATTTTTACAACACCTCTCAGCATACATGCCTTCCTAGGCTGAGAGCCATTCAGGAATTCTACTTCTCACAACGCCCACACCTGTGGCGGACTACATGGAAGATGCGTCAAACTCAACAACTTGACAAATCAACTTCACTTCCCAGGGAAAAAACACTTGGACATTGACCATGACCGTATCCATGGTACTTGGGTGAAGGGTCCTATTCAAGTCTGAGGTTGTTATAATGTAGTTCCAGAGCTTCATAACTGATGGTATATATTGTAAGAAGCTGCATAGGCACCCTCCCTTTCCTTACCAATATAGGTTGACTTTTTATTTTTTTAAGCTGATTGGCCTACTGTTCAGCTGTCTTTTATTTTATGTTTTTTTATTTTATGACATGCTCGTATCTATTAATATCACTATTGTTACATTTACCTGAGATGAGTGGCCTCCAAGTGGTTTATATATCTGTCCGTACTATATAGTTATCATTTTTTGTTTCCATTCTTTGTATCTGTATGATTAAAGGAAATCTGTATGATTGTAAAGGAAAATTTTATTTTCAAGTACAATTGTATTCTATTATAAAAGGAGGTATTGCTTATATTTATGCATGTATGCTATTCACAATTGCTCTTGCACATTTATTGATTTGTCCAATTTGTTTGTCATGTGATTACCTAAAAATGTTTTTATAATAATAATTTTATTTATAGAGTGCTATTCGAGTGCTATTCTTCCAAGATTGCAGAAAAGGAGATAGTAGACAATAAAAGTACACAATGTTAGTAGAAAAAGTGAAAGGAAGGTCAGCATGTTCATTCCAAGAGGGTTTTCTGAACTGTGCAGTAATGTGGAAAGACTGTGAAATTTCTTCAATGCCTATTAAAAATGTGATGGTGTTGTGAATTGACTCCCAGAACTGCTCACCTGGTCTTGCACAAATGATAGTTCTGTCTTTCAAAGATTTTCTAAGACTTGAGGTATCACTCTACTGTATCCTCACTTTGGATCAGTGCATAGGGAGACAGCATCTCATGTGCACTCGCGATTGTTGTTACATGTTTCAGTTTTGCATGTCCTTTACACATGCTATTGGGTTGCTTTGGGTGTGTTAAATATGGAGATGTCCGATGGAGCTCCTCGTCAGACATGCATCACTTCACACTTCAAACCAACATCAAACTGTACATCCAAAAGGTCTTACATTACGTATTTGTTCCTTAATTTTCTCTAACCTGCCGTTTCTATCCATTAATTCATCAGTTATTTTCCTCTGATTCCTACTTTTAACATTGATTGAATCTTTGGCTAAGATACCTATTTATGTAGCCTCACCACCTGCCGTGACCTACGGATCATCTTACTTTGCTTGCCGCCTTGTATTCAATAAGTACATCACCTCGATAATTTTGGATGCCATTACTTGGTGGGGATGTTAGTCTATTGCCAGCATTTCTGTTTGTATTTATATATTGGGCATGTGATGTCTGAACTGGTCTATGACTATATACCAATATTGATACTGCTACCTGAACTGACCCCTCCACGTACACTAATGCTGATTGTGTTCTGCCTGAACTGATCTGTGGCTGTATAGCCATATAATCACAAATTAAAATTGCTCTTAATCACCGCTTCCTTCTCCTTTCACTAAAATAAAATCTGCAGTTAAGTCAAAGAAGGTTTGTTGTTTATGCATATAAGTACAGAAAAAAAAGCTCTGCAAAAAATCTCCCTATGAGAAGTGAAATTGTTGCTATTTGGACTGAAATGTTTCTTAAGTCCACCAACTTCTTAGGATTTTACTAGCAATTATTTATATTCTCCAGAGTTTCACCTTGGGCATCACTAATGAAGTCCGTTGCTCACATCCACAGATCACTCAGAACAATATCAGTGTTTTACAACAGCTGCAATCAAAACTAAAGGGAAATAAAACTTTTAGAGGTGTCTCCCTAGGCTATGAAACAATGAGCTGATTTCTGAGACTCAACATTATCACAGGATGCTCAGTCTCCTAATCGAAAATTATAAACATCCACCGCAGTCCATAACTACTTCCTGGTCTTTTAATTACAGAAAGGAAATTAACTATTTAAAAAGGTTAAAATTATTCTTTAATTGATAGAAAGATTTGACATGCGTTCAGAGGAAATGGTCCATTAGGAAACTCTTACTTTGTTAAAGTCTACAGTTTGTGCAGTTTACACTTAAATGATCAAGATGTTTTATACCGTTAACTAAGCTTGAACCGAGTTATCCTGAGGAAGGATATTTTCTGGGAGAAGAGCCAAGCAAAGCTACCCTTGTAACTTTTTTTTTTCATGCAAATGAATACTATACACATCCTTTCCCATCCCATGATCAATCATGAAATTGGAGAGTCAAGAATAAATATTATTTATTTTCTATGCGATATAATTATGACAGCATGGATAAGGCAACAGACAAGTAATGTATTCATTGAAGAAATGCTTTGCAATTGAACTAGTGGTAAACCAAATGTAAGTTTTAAATTATACAGCGATGAGATGCATTTACATCCCAATCTCGAATTTTTCTAATATACGTGCAAAAGGATTCATGTGAACTATGTATTATATAAAAATAAATTACACTGAGTAGTTTGTAAAACATTACAATAAGAAAATCTCAACTAGTTTATGAATGTTATCAGAACCAGAAGAGGCATTATTTTCCCTTAATAGGCATTACAAATTATTGCATAACACATTGTTTTTTAGGTTTACAGTTCCTATATATGTACATTGCTCCCAAGTGTCCCTATTTAGTAGGGCCAGCCCCTATTTTAGGCTCCTCTGTCTTTTTTTTATATTCTAATGTCTCTCTTTTCTTGGAGCTCCACATTGTTGGTGTGTCTGAATGTATAATAGAGCTCCACAGCAATAATATCCACAGTAATGTGTCTTTAAACTATAATACATGTGTTATTGTAAAACGCTGCGGAATAAGCTGGCGCTATATAAATACCAATAATAATAATAATAATATTAATGTGATTGTGATTAGAAATCAGTCTGTATAAATTAGATACACTGATCTTCTTATAAATTGTAATTTAGTTGCATAAATTGTAATTAGTAAGTCACTTATTCTCAGAATTTCTCAGAACTTCTCAGAAGTTTTTGCGAATTTAAACACACTTATAAAATTCAAATATCCTAAACTTATAAAATGAATGTCAAGTGTGACGAGAGTCCGTTATCAAGCTTACTTATTTGGACGTAAAATTTCAATTTCCTTTTTCTAAAATTCACAATTCCAAGCTTAGTGGATAAACAGATTTGAAAGCCTCCTAAATTTTCTGAATATTTTTTTTTTCACATGCCACGTAAATGATGAAAATCTCAAGCATTACAATTTCTACAGGTATAATAAACAAGGTGACATTCTATGTCAAATAGCAGTAATTCAAGACAGTGCAGGCAAATGTGAGTTATAGCATAAACTAGCACAAGTAAGGTTCTGTTTAAATCCCAAAGAATTAAAATAAGTGAGCAACCAAATAAAAAAATAATTAGTCAGAAAAGATTTAACCTGGACTGAAAGGATAAGGTTAAACATAAATTAACTTTTGAAAAAAGAAAGAAGGCATTATCATTTTGAATATTATTGTATTCCATTATGATGGCCTTACTGCATCTTTTTTGAAATGTGGATTCCAATAGCTATATTAACAAGAAAGCTGTCTATAGGCAATAAATCAAAGAGCTAACTCCATCGAAATCGACAATATTGTACTGGAAATAGTGATTTTTTTTTATGGTCTAAAGTCATGTGTTTATAGAGGGGTTTGAAGAGATAATTATGATCAGAAGCTTTTGCAGAAAATTCAAGAGGAATTATTATATTTCGATGGAAAAATCTATTTTTTTTGTTGGTTTTTTTTTAATGAAAAGAACACTGCGAGACAGCAAATCCTTGATTATTCCTTTTTTACAATGTTTAATGTGAAGAATAGAATTAAGAATGAAACATTCTGCAAAAGCACTGAAGTGAAGTGTCATTCAGGCAGATCTGATTTTGCTACCAGTTATTCTGGAAAAAAACAAATGTGATCTTTACACATGCATTGGAAAATAGGGAAAGCATTGGATTGGCTGAAATTGGCAAGGAGGCGGGATGGGGTGTGGCCAAAGGTTGGCTTGGCCAATCAGTATCTCGACATAGAGATGCAGAGGGTGGAGACACTTAATGTCAGTGCTGCACACTGTACAGCACTGCCCCAGAAAGCACCTCCAGTGGCCATTGGAGGTATCCCTAGGCTGTAATGTAAACACTGCCTTTTCTCTGAAAAGGCAGGGTTTCCCTGAAAAGGCAGTGTTTACATAGAAATGGCTGCAGGAAATAATTATAATCACAATAACAAATACATTAAGCTGTAGCTGATCTGGTGGCTATAGTGTCCCACTATAGTTAACTAAAAGAGTTACTGCAGGGAGCGGTCGCATGCCTGTGGAGCTTCGTCGGATGAGTGAATAAATCTACTCACCTGGGATTTTTACGGTCCACAAACTGTACCGGACATATCAGGAGGTGTCTACTGGAAGATGGGGCAAAAAAACAAAAAGCAGAGTCCGCACCATTCCGTGTTTTCTGCCGACATTGGGGAGCTGTTTTTCGGAGACCGCATGGTGTGACTGGGCCAAACATGGCGGCCGATCTAGATGATTTCTCTGACGCCTCGGAGGAACTTCCCCTGCACAACACAGATGACCTGAGCTATTAGGGACCCCCTAAACCACCTGTGGCTGAAGGTACCTGGAACTACGGAGATCTGGCTAACCTCCGCAGAAGCCTCTCAGCCGATATCTCTCAAGTGAGGAAGGATGTCAGAGGCTTCACGTTGTGACTAACAACAGTGGAACAAACTACTCTGACACATGCTGCACTTTTATTTATTTTTTAGATCTGCAGAGACAGGTGAGGGATCTCACTGCTGCCCAGACCACCTTTGATAACTATCTGGTGGCCATGGAGGATAAGAGGGGGTGGAAACACCTGAAGATAGGGGCATAGCTGAGGGCATCACTATGGCAGAGATGCCGCACTTCCTAAGAAGGCTATTTATGGCCCTACTACCTCCAAAACCAGGAAGGGACATTCAACTAGACAGCATGTTCCGCCTGTCCACTCTTCAGTCCACCAAGACCCTGACATCATGAGACGTACTAGTGAAATTTAAAACGGGCAAGATAAGGCAGCCATCTTGAACGCCCCCAGAGAGAAGACGCCGTATAAATTCGAACGGATGGAACTCATCTTCTATGCTGATATCTCCTGCTCAACCTTACAGTGGAGAAAATCACTCAGGCCTCTCACTACAATGCTCGCATCTCATGGGATGAAGTAGCACTGGGGTGCCTCCCGTACGCTGGTTTTCCAACACAATGGCGCTGAACACCGGGTGACTGACACCTCTGAAATGGACGCTGTCCTGTCCTCCCAACTTCTCTACCCAAGGCCGCTGTTTGGGATCCAGCTAACATCGTACCATTTACTCCTGCTTCACGTGGAGCGACAAACGTGGCAGTTATCTGAACTGTGCAACTTTTAGGTTGAGACTTGTCCCGGTTCTATGTTCTACTTTTATTTTTCGTTTAAACCTGCCATAGATGTTCTGTGGCACTGCACCAAACACCTTCCTGCTTACAATGACATGATTAAGCAGCCTATACAGGCTGTCAGACCAGACCCAATTGCCTCCTTCATTACTGCAAATTAACCCCCCCCCAGCTTCAATCATCCAACTCGGTCTTATACCCATACAATGAGCTGTTTCACCTATCCACATAAGTTACCCCACAATATTGTCTGCTCTTTATATCTCTAACTGGTTTGCTCATATTGTAATTCATATTGTATACTGTGTACCTATTATTTACTGTAGACCGGTGCGACGGTAGTCCACAGTATGACCGTCATGCATTCCCTTCTTCCCATAAAAGAAAATCACCCAATACTCCACAAGTAGAAATATCCTTGGAATCGCCGAATAATCCACACATGAGCCAAAGCTTAATGCCGGAACAAGACTGACTTTACTGGCACACAGGACACACAATTTATGTGATACAAAACTCCTCCTCTGGGCCAGGCTAGATAATTGAGTTTCAGCAATACACAAAGCTCAATTATCTGCTGGCCAGAAACATAATAATTTTTAACAATTTCAGAAAAGTACTTTTCATAATACATACAACTATAATTTTAACATCCCTGGGTAGCTGAGCATACTGGTATTCACATATCCAAATCTCACGAATTTCCGTTTGGTAGTTTCCGTGTCGCATTGTGTAGAAGTTTGACCGGCTCGCCATGTAGAGGTATCCGAGCTAGAGTTCCATAGAGTCAGTAGCAAGAGCCGGTCTCTGTTGGCATCCAACTACACTAAAACCACCGTTCGTATGTTACAGCTGGTTACATACGAATGTTCCCCTCGTTCGGTAGATTCTATCTACCTAATACCACTTTGATTCGTGGAGGGGAACGTATACATCCAGGACTTCCATGAAGACCGGGCGTTCGCATGTTTGCCTTGCTGAAAATAGTTCCAGGCAATTCATGCGTACGCCCCGCTGACCGCGTTCGTGAGTTTTAAGATGGCCGCCATCCTTTATTCTCGCCACGTGTTCGTATGCCGAATGGCGGCCACCTAGGAGCAATTAAGTTGCGGTTTTCTCCACGTTGTAAAGCTGATTGCTACCCAGGGCAGGTGGTCTCTCGTTCGGTTTTAACACATACTTAAACAACATTTCACAAGTATTTGGACAGCAGGGAGAAGCTATAACTGAAGGCATACATGTAAGTACAGGAAATCCTTCACAACCGGTAGCTTTAAATCACACTCAGCCAATCTTAGGGCGCACTGGCCCAGGGGTGCAAATGTCCGGGTGGCCGTAGTCGTAGTGTCGTAGTGTGGCCGAGTGCCAACAAACCCTTCCAGCCTGCCTTCATTCTGCAGTGTCACGAACAGTGTGCAGGGGGTGGGGAAATGAACACGTCATATCTCTGCTCCCCCTTTCTTACTGGCATAGGAGGACTATTTACCAAGAAGACTGGAGTGCAAGATTAGAAGAAAGCAGAGAGGAGGGGGGGCTGGGCTGGGCTGGGCAGGGCCAGCTCCTCCAATTCCCAAAACTACCTCAGGCAGTACTCTGGATCCCAGGTAAGCCACCCTCCTTAACCCACAAGGTAGCAAACAGGAGGGTGGCTAGAAAAGTGTATATTTTGACCAGCATGTGTGTCTGTATGTCTGTGTGTGTCTGTCAGCATGTCTGTGTCTGTATCTGTATGTCTGTCAGTGTGTCTTTGTGTGTGTGTGTGTGTATGTCTGTCAGTGTGTTTGTCTGTATCTCTGTGTTTGTCTGTCAGTGTATGTGTGTGTATCTGTATGTCTGTCAATATGTATGTGTCTGTATGTCTGTCAATATGTATATGTGTGTCTGTATATCTATTAGTGTGTATGTGTTTGTGTCAGTGTGTGTATATATCTGCATGTCTGTCAGTGTGTCTGTATGTCAGTGTGTGTTTATCTGTATGTCTGTTAGTGTTATCTGTTTGTCTGTCTATCTCAATGTGTACATTTGTATCTGCATATGTGTCAGTGTGTGTATCTTTGTGTATGTGTATCACAGTGTGTGTGTGTGGCAGTGTATGTGCATATGTGCATACATCTCAGCATTCAAACGCCAACACTACACACAAATACACACCTGCATGCAAACGTCAACACCATATACGAACCACCGCATTCAAATGTCAACACTACATACAAACACAATCTGTATTAGACACCAAAATTATGTATAAACACATCCCTACATTCAAAAACCAACACAACACATAAATACATGCTTGTATTCAAACGCAAACACTACATACAAACACACCCCTACATTCACACAAACATACTCCATACAAAACCATGCTTACATTAAAACACACAAATACTGCTCAGTGCTAAATACAATCCTGCAAGCCTGGGGAATAGTTAGAGCCCCAGCTTTCAAAGCATTGTTGAAGTTGCACGACAGATGGGGATCTATCTTTTAGCCACCCTGTGTACATACACAGACAGTCATACAAAGACATACAGCCTGTATGTCTCTGTGTGACTGTCTGTGTATGTATGTCTCTGTATCACTGTGTATGTATATCTTTATATGCCTTTCTGTATGTCTCTTTATGTCTGTGTATTATGTCTCTGTATCACTGTGTATGTATGTCTCTATATGCCTATCTGTATGTCTCTTTATGTCTGTGTCTGTATTTCTCTGTGTGCCTGTGTCTGTATGAATGTATGTCTGTGTTTGTATTAGGGATCGACCGATTATCGGTCTGGCCAGTATTATCGGCTGATATTCTGTATTTTCAGCAATATTGGTATCGGCCAATCAAGATGCAGATATTGCCAATAATGCAAACCAGGGCTGCCATCAGGGCCCTGGATGGCCCGAGGCAGTCCTTGGGAGTCCGCAGCACACTCTTACTTACCTTGCCAGCTGCTCCCTTCAGCTCCCCTGTCTAACTCTCGCGAGTCCTGCAGTGGTCAGAGCGTTGCCATGGGTTACCATGGCAATGCACCGTGCCGCACGCAGGCCGCGAGAGTTAGACAGGAGAGCTGTGGGGAAGGGAAGTAAGAGTGTGCTGTGTGCCCCCAAGATCGCTGCAGGACACCCAGGGAATGCCATATCCCTCCTCCCTGGCCAGATAAAAAGCAGGGAGGGGGAACTAAAACAAAATATTTAAAAAAATAAAAGTTAACAAAATAAAAATGCCCCCCCCATTTTACACATTACATATCTACACAAACACTCACTGAACAAACACACACTACACTCATTATATACACACAATACACAAACACACTGCATTCACTATACACACACTACATTAACTATACAAACACTCTGCATTCATTATAAACACACACTACACAAACACACTGCATTCACTATACACACATTACACAAACACACACACTCTGCTTTCATTATATACACACTACACAAACACACACTACATTAACTATATACACATTACACAAACACACACATTGCATCCACTATACACATACTACACAAACACACTGCATTCACTTTACACACACTACACAAAAACACACTCTGCATGCATTATATACACACTACACAAACACTCACGGCATTCACTATACACACATTGCACAAACACAGACTATGCATTCACTATATACACACTACACAAACCCACACACTGCATCCACTACACAAACACACACTGCATCCACTACACAAACACACACACTGCATTCACTATATACACATTACATAAACAAACACACTGCATTCACTATACACACACTACACAAACACACACTCTGAATTCATTATATACACACTACACAAAGACATACTGCATCCAATATATACACACTACACAAACACACACACTGCATCCACTCCACACACACACACTACATACACCAATCAAATACTCTCCACTCCACTGAATCCACTACACACACATATATTCTTGAAAACAAAAAATTCTGACTGACATGTATATTTTGTGCATTTACCTTAATAAAAAAAAATTGCAAAACAAAATAAATAAATAATAAACATATTCAGTTAACAGTGGATTTGTGTAGAAATAGTCTATTTTTTCAAAATGGTAAATTTACAGAATATCAGTATTGGTAAGTTATCGGCTATCGGCCTGAAAGTTCACAGATTATCGGTATCGGCTCTAAAAAATCAATATTGGTCGATCCCTAGTGTGTATGACAGTGTACCTGTATGTGTAGATTGCATTACTGTGTTTGTTTGATTGTGTGCCTTTTTTATGACTGTGTGTCTGTATATCTTTGTGACTGTGTGCCTGAATAGCTATGTCTGTGTGCATGTATGGTTGTATATTTGTGCATATATGTATTTTTGCCTGTATGTATGTCTATATGGGAGAAATATAGATAGGGGCTGTGGGGGAGAAGTAGAGATAAATAGGGGCTAGTGGGAAGAAAGACATAAAGGGGCTGGTGGGGAAGTAAGAAATACATAAGATGGGATGTAAGAGACACACAAAAGGGTGGTGTTGGGCACAAAGGGGCAAAAGGGGTAAGACATTCAAGAAAGGGAATATGAAACACTAATGGGGGTAAGAAATTCAAAAGGGGGGCTACGAGACACAGAGGTGAAGATGCATTTTTTTCTGGGGGGGGGGTGGCAAAAAGCATCTTCGCCTGTGTAGTAAAAAATCCATGCACCGGCCCTGCCTATAGGTTTTGCTAACCGTTTATATTGTTGTAATCAAAAAATAAAAATGCGATAATCTAGAAAACAAAGAATAAAAAAAAAAGAGTTACTCCAAATATCATGACGACTTGCTGTTAGAAGTGGCTATGGTGGTCGGAGTCAGTGTGTGGAACATTTCAGCTTCAGCTACACATACTGATATATTTGCTCTTGTGTGCCTAACAGTGTTCCGGACTGCCAAGTATCAATTCTGTACAAAACTTACGTTTGTCATCGGCGAGCAAGTGGAAACTTGTTCTTCTCTCCCTCCACCAAACAGTCCTTCCTATCTCCTGTACTGAATTGTTTTTTTGTTTTTTTAAATGCCTTCGCCTGTCCACCTGTTCCCTCTGTATGGGTCAGGAATATTGCAGTTTAACTATTCTTGTGCTGTTTTTTAGGCATTTAAAGCAGTTTATTTGAAACAAATGTTACTGCTTTCTTATATTTTTTATCCTCAATTAGAGTTCTTAGTATTTTTTTTTTTTACAGTTCCACAGTGTTATGGAGCTGTGTGTGTTTCTTACACATCTACTAAGGTTCTTTTTAAACACCTTTAAAATGGGTACTCTGCGTCCATCTGTTTTATAACATATACATGGCTTTTATCACTGATGATTGTGAAACTATCTATGAAAATAGTGCAATAGGAATCATCAGTTGTATTTTCTGATATGTTCTCAGGAGAGGTAGGTGTTATGGTAACAACTTAGGTTAGTGATACACAAAACAGTACCACTGATATTACTTAGACCAATTGAAGCAGTCAAAACTGTGACTAGAATTTTTTTTTTTTTTTTTTTAATTTTCTAAACGTATATAAAGCAGGAGATGACAACTTCTCACATCAAAATATTTGGAATAAGGAGACAGTACACCATGGCAGTTCAGTTACTAGACCTCCTAATAAACCTCCAGTGAATCTTTGCTACTTACTCTCTGTGTTATTCCCTAAAATGGGAATTGCCTGGAAGCAAAACATTAATTCAAGTGAATTTGAATTATTCGAATTCTCACTTTTATGAATAGTCCTGTGTATTTTTGGATGACACAGGTTTGTGGTAGTTGTATTTTACTAACAGTAGGTCCAAACCTTACCAAAGTTATATATACTTATTTAACTGTATATTTCCCTAGAACAGTTTCCTTTCAATCATATCTCCCATACTCAATACTTAATATATGTAAAGATAGTATTTAAATCAGGCAATAAGCACATGCAAGGGTTGTATGTATTTCTGTATTCGAGCATGAAATGGTACAGTTCAGTTAACGATTGTGGGGTTTTCGGTCATTTTCAACTGGGTAACATCTGATTGCCTACCAGCGAGTTATAATCTTTATTGTCAAGTTGTGTAAAATCCCTCAAACTCTTGTTCAGATTATTAGAATTATAATGCAAAACACTCCCTGCTTCTCAAGTCTTGACTCAAAATCCATGTAGTAATAGAGACTTCAAGCATTTTAAATAAAATCTAGACTATTTTCATTCAAGCATGTTTGAAAATTTGTCATGTATCAGGCCAGCAAGTTCGAGCTACATGTGTCTTCTAATCAAAGTAACACAGGTAACCCCTCGTTTGTGTGTGTGCCACTTGTGAGTGATAGTCATTTATAAATCTTACAATAATAACATTTATACAGTTCTTTGTACTATGTATACGTTCAGGAAATTTTGTTTTCTTAGGCTCTTCAGTGGTTCAGTGCGGTCAGTAAAAAGTGTGTTTCTAATTTCCATCTTAAAATATGCTTGACACCAACCAAGCTACAAACTACAGGGTAATCTCTGAGC
Organism: Pelobates cultripes; assembly: GCA_933207985.1. Classification (NCBI taxonomy): domain Eukaryota; kingdom Metazoa; phylum Chordata; class Amphibia; order Anura; family Pelobatidae; genus Pelobates; species Pelobates cultripes. The sequence goes on from OW240913.1 coordinate 326,552,245, forward strand.
TGGACTTTACAGATATAGAATTTGGTCTTTTAGATAGATATTGTGCTCAATGTTAGATTTCTCCAGAATCGTCCTGAAGGGTTTATTCCACAACCAGCTAAAAAGGGTAAAATAAAACACACTTTTGACTAAAATAGCAGACATAGTCAAATTAACCAACCAATATGTTTAATGCAATTTTTTAGTTGTCTACAAATTCCTATTTCCTAAAAGCCCCCTTCAAAAATTAAATTCAAATATCATATATATTTTTTAAATTGTAAAAAAAAAAATGCAGGAGACTGATAAGTCTAGGTTTATTTCTTGAGACCAAAATGACAAAATGGATAATGGGGGCAGGACATGACTGGCATTCTGGACGGAGCTCTGGACTCTCACATAGGTATTAGAGGTTTTCTGGTTCAAACTATACTTCAGGTGGACATTTGAGCATCTATAGTCTCCACCGAGCTCAATATCAGAGATAATTAATCACTCTAAGTGTGCACGTTCCTGGAGAACCAGCCAGTTGATTTGCAGCCTGGTTATCCCTGAGGAGGGAAGAGGTGGTCTATGTCATGTTCCAGAGTGATTCAAGCTGTCCATATTGCAAACTGGTTCCCCATTTGTCCCCCCTATTTTAGACGCTTGCCCGCTGTCTGAATATTCCGGGGGCCTCCTGGGTAGTTAGTTCAGTTGATTACACAACTGGTCCTCTTCATCTATTCCTTACAAGCATATAGGGAGTATAACAATGGGGGATAAATTCTAACGTGTAACCCAGGCAACCTTCACCTACTACTCTGCATCTACAACTAATTTTTATCAATGTATTTTATATACGTCTATACCTTCTTTTTACACCTGTACTACTTTCTATGTGTTTTAGATCAATATTAAAGGCCAATTTGCAAATCTCTTCCCATAACATAAATCCCCAAAACATTTTTTTTAAATATACATATTATCCAAGACCTTAGATAATATAATAATATAGAATTTGATCCTATTTACACATATTCCCAATATATAAGTTATTATTCTCTTTTTTTAACTACTTTGTGCTATTTCAGCATTTAAGTGCATCATGAAAACTTTCACTTTGTACATGCTGTTGGAGTCCTGGTCAAACCTTTTTTACATTATTTCATGTCCTTCCTTCATCCCTTCATCTCTTCTGCCATTCCTCCCTCGTTTGGAGATGAAAATCAGTGAAGGTTGTCCAAGGAACTTCGTTGGTCAGACTTTTAGTATGATTTTCTATATTATAATGTACAGGGGAAAAAAATAATCTCAAGCACAAACATACACATACGGTGGTGGATCACATTTTTGAGAAGGAATACAAAAACAGGACATTAATAAGTACCATAAGAGTATGTTAAGCTAGGTTTTATTTTTTTTAGCTATATATTATGTTAAATGGCTCATAAACTGACCCTGGAGATTCTTCAATGTTTTATGTTAGCAAAACACTCAACATATTCTCTTGTTACTTTGCTTCAACATTTGAATAGAGAGCCTCACTCAATTAGTCTTGAAGAAAAATGTCCATCTCGAAATTAGCATTGCCTATCAAACTGACAAACTGGATGACCATCTGTAGGTCATTTGATTAAATTTTATCCACTCATTTGGCCAGAATAGCTTGTTCAATCATTTTGTTTCCTGGCACTAGATTGCAATCTCTTGCCAGATTTGTGATGGATGTTTTTATAATGAAAACCTCTGACTAAGCCAGCTGACCTACGTATCAAAAACAAGTGGAATCTTGACCTCTCCATTAGCTACATATGCTGCACTATATCTAACTCTTGTCAGTTACTATGTTCAGGAAATGGGAAGGGACAGGATATTAGAATCTGAAGGAAGTTTATCTTGACGGCACCCATTTTTTCATACCAATTTTATATTGACCTTGACTTTTTTCTAAGATATATATATATAGGTTTCATGACGGAACCAAATTGTTGCACTGTTATCATTATCAATTGGAAGACGGTTAATTGTACAGCTTCAGCCATTCTGGATGAGATCATTCTGCTTAAATAGACTTTGAGAAATCCTTAGGTCACGTTTTCTTTAGAGGAGTCCTAAATGCATTCATTAGAAATAATGGAAAAAAAAAACCACTCACCTCAAACATTATACTCACAGACACAAAACCATTTCCAGTTCTCCACTGGCATTTAAATTGCTACCAACAACCACTCCAGGTGATAGTGTAAGATGTTTGCCTGTACATAACTGGCAAAATGCCACATATGCTCTCAATCATCGACTATATTGTGCTGCTGTCCCAGGTTTTGTTGGGTTATGATCTCCATGAATTCAAGCAAATAAGGAAAACAATTTAACAGAATGTTCCTTTTTTCCCCAAAATTGAATGACCAATTCTACCAATATAAACCAATATAAACCCACCAGATATTGTATTAAAGGGAAACTCCAAGCACCGGAACCACTACAATGTACTCTAGTCGTTCTGGTATAATGAGACCGACCCTGTAGTGTCTTAATTGTAAACACTGCCTTTACTTTTGCACCTATACTGTGACTACCACTCAACCACCAGAGATGCTTCTTATAAGGTCCTGCAATCTTTGTTCGACATCAGTATTGACATAATGCACCTCTATGAGATGCTGGTTGGTATAGGGTGGCAAATTTCACACATGCTACTAAATAATGATGACCTTAATGGTGAGACTGTCAATGTGTGAGACTAAAGGTAAATTAAACTAGATGTTTAATCTAAACAGGTAGGAGAACACTCTGTTTGAAATACATGTTTGCAATTCTAATATTAGAGTGCTCCTTTTATTTAGTAATATAAAAGATTGCTTGTTGCATAGTACTTCGTAAGCTGCTGTTGCCCACAATATGATGATTTCCTGCTAGATATCTTGAATTATCAAGAAGGAAAAAATATTAATTTGAAGGAATTATCAATTAGAATCCTGTGAAGAGGTGCTATATAGTGTCAAGGTTTGCTGGTTCCATCAATCTCCAGGGCCAAAAGATATACTAGTGCCAAGTAAAAGAATCAGTATTTAAAGAAATTGTGTTAATTCAGATCCTCATTTTAACCCTTAAGGCCACAGACTGTTTATTTAAAATGCTTGGAAAACATTTAAATAGAATACAGGCTGTCAGTGTAGTTAATGCATGGTTACATTTTCAAGATACTTCCATAGTGGTTTATTCATTCATTGTAATAATACCTCATCAGTATGAGAATGTACTCTATAAATGGTTTAGGACTAGAGTTACGGTTTTATGCATTAATACATTGTTAATGGATAAGGAGTTATGAGAGAGCATTGTATGCTTTTTAATATTTATATGTGTGAATAGTTAACACTTTGTTTTGTACTAAACACCATCACAATGGCAGCCTACTGACAAAAACTGTCAGTGAATTTGTTTTCTTGGATAAATAATATGATATCTAGGCTATTGACCTTAAATTTGGGATTACTTTTTAATTCCTGACAATTCTCACATTAGTTAATATTTAACCGGGAGCACTTATACCTAGTGACTCATTTCCAAGTCATTCCTGAGATTTTAAAAACCTGGGAAGCAGGACCACCCTTAACATTTGTAGGGCTCTCAATGAGACAAATTTACATGACCCCAAGCCTCCCCCCAATGTGACGCACCCGTCTGTACCCTGCCCCCCTTGTGACTGTAGTATGTGGGGCGATACAGGCAGTATTATATGGGGGATAGAGATCATGGTGTGTGGAGAATAGGGGCTATAGTGTGAGTGAGAGATACAAGCTGTAGTATACCTGGCATAGGGGCTGTAGTGAGAGTTAATAGGAGCTATTAAATATGGGGGCATTGGGGCTGTAGTATGTGGTGGAAGAGAGGCTGTAGGGTGTTGGGTGGTAAGAGCTGTATAGTGTGGGGGGATGAGAGCTGTGGTGTGTCATGGCAAGGGTGCATAATTCATTGTTGCACTATGGAATATTGTCATTTATTGAGAAGTCACACATAAGTGGCCTGGAAGTCTGGTTTAAATATAAACAAACGCTCTAATTTGCCATAAGTCTAGATTCCCTCTTAGACAGGGGGTCATTTGATATGTTAATGACCAGTAGCCTTGTGTTCCAGTATCATATCCAAAAGAAACATTAATACTTACCCACAGATTAATAATTAAGCCTTATCTTTACTATATTTAGAATGGGACAAGCACAGTCTTCTAATCAAGCCTAAACAGGAGTTGCGTAACTTACGCCGTTGGGCGGGATTGTGTTGTCTGCTATATTGGGTCACAAGTAAAAAGTGTGACATATCTATGGAATGGGAAAATTGTAACACATTCATAAATGCAATTATTATTTCTGTGGCAAGTACATAAGAGGAGGTAGAACCAAATGTTTCCATTTGGATTAATGTTGGTCTGGAACACAAGGGAGTGTTCACTTGTCTCACTTGTCTCTATAGGTACGCCTTACCTCCACCTTTGGGCCAGGCTTGGTAATCCACATGGTATATATCCAATAATACTGAGATGTGCATTGTACTTGCTTGGGGCCCAAATCAAATTTTTTAATGAGTCATCTTCTTCCTTGACAGAGACCCCCTGGGCAGAAGTTTTACTTTGAAAACCTGAGTAAGTGATTAGGACATCTGTTATTTTAGCCCTTTTGTTTTTATCTGTTGTTGGTGTAAATAATTTGTTTATCATCTATATTTTGTATGCACTGTCACTATTTTTTGCTCATAATAAATATTCCTTTATTAAGTTCTGCCTTTGTCTGCTTAAGAATCACGTTACCTGAAGAGACGAATTAGTGTTTGCAATTGCTTAAATATTGTGCTTAGTTGTATTTGGTGGGTTTTTATTATTAAGTTACCTGGAGGACAAGGCACCCCATTTATAAATTGTCTTGGTGGTGGCAGCGTTAAAATAGTAATATTTATATTATTATGCTTAAGTGTGGGTGGTGTTAAGGGGAATTGTATCATTATTTCCGGTCTAGTGCAGACAAATAGTGAACGTTAACCCTATCACCACCACTGCACACTCCTGAAGTGGGGTGCATTTGTGACATGGTGTATGCGGGGAATAGGGGCTGTGGTATATGAGGGCTGAGAGGCAAGAATAAAAAACCCTTTCATTAAAGTTTATACCCCTTCCTGTGGCTTACCTTGGGTCAGGGAGTTGGGAGATGTTGCACACTGGTAATTGGATGGGAGATGCATCGTGTGCATATTCTAGCTCGTTTTTGCCCATTCAAGAGAGCTCTAGCAATATTATTCTCATTTGCAGTCATGCTGGGTACTCCTTTTTGGATATGTATGTCACTGACATGCCCCATCACAAGTCAGCAATTAGTAAAGCACCATTAGTAAAAGCTTGTTCGGATCTATTAATAATAAATAATGTAAACCTTTTGTCACACATTCAAATGAAGGTACATTTGCAAAATAGTGACCCAAACATGATGTTATTTGTAATTGATTCAAATCTTAAATTTGATTTAAGTCAGGTGGGTCAGACACATCATATATAACATACAAAGTCATAAACACTGATTGCAAAAGGGCAGTTAGATAAGCTAGATTTGAATAGGAAGAAAGAGAGAGCATCGCCAACCTCAAAAAGTATATAAATTCTAAAAAAAAAATAAGAAAAAAAACTCTATAGTGAAAGTGTTGGATCACTGAAATCAGAGATATGGTGTTAGTAAATGAGGACAACTCATTTGTATACAAAAATGCCTACATGTGTTCTTCTTCAGTATTAAGCACAGAAGAATCAACAGTGGTAGATAAACACCTTTACAGCAAACATGATTGGATGACTCAGAACACAGTTCTACAGCAATTAAATAATTTAAGCAAATTCCCAGGATCAAATGAAATTCACCCATGAGTACTTAGGGAATTAAGTACTGTAAGGTAACATTTAAACCACTGGTTTTAATCTTTCAGGATTATTTTCATTCAGGAATTATACCCAAGCACTGGAGAAAAGAAGATGCAGTGCCCATATTTAAGAAGGCATAAACATATCTGCCAGGATTTTACAGACCTGTGAGTTTAACATCTTTGGGAAATTATTTGAAGTTTTGTTAAGGGATCACATTCAGGCATTAATTGTGGACAATGGCATAAGTAGCCAATATGATTTAATGAAAGACTGATCATGCCAGACTAACTTAATTGTATTCTCTGAAGAAGGTGGTCAGTGTGGTCTATTTAAATGTTTGGATTTGGATAAGGCATTTGATATGGTTCCTCAAAAAAAAGGTTGCTGCACAAATTGAAAGCAAATGGTTTATATGATATTTTTTGTTCTTGGATTGCAAGAACAAGATAGTAGTTGTAAACGTAAATTCCAAATAGTAGTTGTCTGTTCTGGATCCACTTATCTTCAACCTGTTTATTAATGATCTTTCAATGGGCATTGGAAATCATGGGCTTGTGTTTGCAGATGACGCGACTAGGCAAGGGAATGCAGTGTCAGCAAGATAATACTTTTCTGCAGAGGGATTTGGACAATTGACTGGTCAGTCAATTGGCAGATGTGATTTAAGTTAGAGTCTCTTCTCTTAAATAATTTTAGATTGAATGAAGATTTGACTGTGTCTATGAGGTTATTCCATAACAGTGTTGCTCTATATGAAAATGAGGATTGAGACACTTCATTTTTGTTTTGCGGTATGCTAAATAAAGTGATGGAACTGGATTGGAGGTATAAGAGGTTGGGGCAGACAGGTAGAGCATTCTACTCAGGTAGGGTGGGAGCTTCCCAGAAAAGCTCTTAAACAATAAATAAGAAGAACATGGGAACAGTTATAGACCAAGAACTAGGCAACAATTTACAATTGTAGATAACAGTTGATAAGGCCAGTGAGGTATTATCATACATAAAAGGGGTATTAATTTATAAGATAAAAATATTATTTCACCTCTTAAAAAAACAGTGTCGTGTTTAAAGAAGAATGTTATGGAAGTAGAAAGAGTGTAGAGGTGGACTACAAACCTAATATGGGGAATAGAAGGCTTTAGTTATGAAGAATGCAAGAAAACTTGAACGTGTTTACTTTAGAAAAAAGAATGCTCAGAATGCTTTTGATAACGTTAAGGCTCAAAATGTTCACTTACCCACTAGCCAATGGTGAGTGAAAATATGTGGACTCTCCTCACTGTCTGTGAGTATCATCGGTGAGAGTGTGAGAAATGCTTTTTTTTCTGCTCCTGGAAGTGTAAAGGTACTGTGTAACTATCTAACTCTGCAAAGGCTAAACAAGGGACACTGGCACTTTAAATCTCTGTACAAGTGTAGAAAAAAGTCAGCCCTCACTCGACACAGGCCCAACACGGTACTTAAAAGGCTGTAAAGAAGAGACTACATGCCTCCCAGACAAGCCAACATATTTATTCAGGAGAGAGATATCACAAGTAAGTTCCTTTCTCTACGTCTCCATGCATGTAGATGTGAAGGGGCACTTAAAAAAATACTTACAGTGAACTTAATAATGTAAACTATCATTGTGTCCTGCATGGTCAAAATTTTATCTACACACTGTGGTAACAATTTTGCTGTAAATATATACTTAAAAAGTTATTTTATATTTTATATGAACAGGCTTCCTTAACCTATGTTTATATGCCATTGCCTTTTTTTCCTTTAATTTTTCCCTCCATTTTTATTTTTGAATGTTCAGAAAATATCAATATTACAGTCATTGAAACATTAATTACTCTGTTGTAAATAAGTTCTGCAAGTTAAATAATTAACAAAAAATGCAATACAAAGTAAAAGAAGATTCTTCAGTGGAAATATTTAAAAATACAGTCAAGGCCCTTCTCTTTACTCAGTTTTTTATGACTCCATACAATATATATATACAACCTAAAGTCCATCTGTGACATAATACTGTGGTGCACGTGTAGTCTATCCAGGAATCAGGATATGCATTGTGGTGGTTTAGTTTAGGAAATCTTACTTTAATTGAAAAGCTGATAAAACGATAGTATAATTGTCCTGACCTATACTAGTAAATAACATTAAATTAAATAAGACAAACTCTATTAAGTGAGATTGTGATACTGTAAAACAGGGAGATATGACTGCCTAGCAGCAATTTGTGAACTGTGTATGTATCTCTCCAGCCATGAGTAAGGACCATCTGAGGTTTTAGGTGGCTGCTTTGTCCTAGGTTGCCCATGGTATTTTTTTAATAAACTCTATTATTTTGTGCGCTCAGTTTCCAGAAAGATGTTTTTTTGGGGGGGATTTCTCCGCCTCATACAGGTAGGTGGTATGCTGACAAACATATTATGACCTGCAACAAAGAGATTCAGAGTCTCAAAGATCCCTGAACTCTGAGGTGATCTCAGTATTGTAGGAATTTAATTTCTGCTTTTCCCATGATTTTTCTATTGTCTTTACCCTCCAGGTTATATATTAATATATGTGTTTATCCACCAGCCACAATTTCACTCATTAGATAGAATTAGTGGATCTTTTCAATACCCTGATAGCAGTCATAATCAGTTTATAGATAGTTTAGGTCACAGTTTTATGGACTGTGCGATGTAGAGCACCCGGTACAGCCTCCTACGTGTGTATATCTGTAGTATGTGTTTACCTGCAGCTTAATTCTCTTTAGAGAACTTTCAAAACCAATGAGGCACTCTTATAGCAGCAATGATGGGTTCAGTGTTCTCTCTGCACCATCGCCTCTGCATTCATGCAACGTTGTTATGGTGTTTAGAGTGACCTTGTTAGTGAAAAAAATGATATAGGTCAGGGGTCGCAACCTTCGGCACTCCAGATGTTGTGGACTACATCTCCCATAATTCTCTTACAGCCATAATGCTGGTATAAGTGATGGTTTCCGTTTGAGTGAATTCTGTAAGGAATGAAGGAGGTGAATTTTCTGTGATGAAAAACAGCTCATCAATTCAATTCACTTTGCAATCATTCATTATCTTTATTACATAGCAAATTGTGTAAACATAGGATTTTGGTTTAATCCTGAGTGATTTGTACAAGTAATTTGAAATCAGGGTTTACCCTGCGTGAACTATACTAACTTTATTACACGGCCAATATGGTCTCGGCAACACAAGTCCCATAAGCACTCAACGCAAGATGAAGCAGAGTGATAGCAGTCACTCCACGGGATACGGAGGACTACATAAATAATGCACAACACATGATTTCATCAGACAGATATTTAAAGGGGAGAAGAGGACACGCAGATATAAATTATTCTGGATCTTTGGGACTTTCTGTCAAACACACTGATGGAAATGTAAAATGTGTAAGAACAGAGATAAAAGAAGAAACTGATTATACTTGGAAGAATATAATAGAAGAATGGCCAAATAAGGATTATAAAGCAGGCTAATAGCATTTTTTTTTTTTTTTTTTTTTTTGGAAAAGCACATTTAACACATTGTAAGTCTGTATCAGGAAGCAAACTATGTCATAACAATACTTAACAGTGATTATCATTCCCTCTAAAAAGCCCGGCACTGACACCGGGGAGAAATTTTTACAAAAGCACCTTCTTCAGTTTCCAGTTAGTGACTTTTATTACTATGCAAAGTGTGTGTTTTTTACATAGGCTCGTGCTTAACCGCTTCAGTCCTGAACCACTAACCTAAGCTTAGAGGGAGCACTTTCATTGATGAAGTGTATATAAACTGGACTATTTTACATTGTGAATTCTTCAACAGACACTAAATGTTATGCCAAGATTCCAATACTTAGAAGACAGTAAAATGAACCCTTCCTGCCTAAATTCTTCGACATTATTATTAACTTAATACAATTATTTATTGGCTAGGAATACTAATCTGGAACTGTTTGTGATCAATATTTCCTAAATTCTTAATGAGCATCATAGAATATATGATTCACAAATATCTGGAATGCCAAAAATACCCATTATATAAGTTATGGTAATCAATGTAGAAATCATACCTCCCAAGTGGGATTATCCCTAATTTGGGACCACGTCCCTCTGTCTCCCTTTTCTAACCTCGAGTCCCTCTTTTCTAGAAGCTCCATATTGTTGGTGTGTCTGATTGTATAAAAGAGCTCCTGTCACCGGGCTTACCCCAACTTGCAGGAATGTCGAATCACACAAACAGAGGTTCTAGATGTATTACCAGCCTCTAGAATTGCCTGACTTAATGTAATAAAGATAAAGACAGAGTCAGGAATGGCCAAGGTCAAGGATATAGAAATACGGATAAACTGAATAACAAGTCAGGTCAGGATACCATATATATTTAAGGTCGGAAAGAAGCTGGGTCAAGATACCATGATTACACAAAGTCACATACAAGCCGAGGTCAATATCCGGATATAACAACAGAGGCTTACTATGAGCACTAATGTGTATCAAGGCAGAAGCCATGATAGGGCAAGGAATAAGGGCCCAAATTAGCATTATATAGGTTAACAATTTTTCTGATTGGTCCTTGTCATCTCTGAAACTCCAAAATAATTGATAATGGGGTCGCCTGGATGACGTGGTTACTTTCAGAGCTGGTGTGACGTCACATAATATGAATTATTGAGGACATGCCATTAAAACGGGCAGCATCTGATAATCTGATATGATGCAGGAAAAAATACAGCTAACAGGATTTTGTCCTGCGTTAACCAACAGAGGGAGCTATTCGCAGGGCCAAATGGTAAGTATTCCAAAGCGGCCGGAGGAGGTGAGCGGTGTACACGTGGCCCAACGAGGGGAGCAGCAAGTGTTCCAGGAACAGGTTAGTTTATGACAATTCCACATCAATAATTCTCACAGTAATGTGCCTTTAAACTACTGTAAATGTATTCAGAAATGAGTCTGTGTAAATAATACAGTGTTCTTATTCTAAATTACATTTTCATTGCATAAATTGTTAGTAGAAAGTAACCTAAAGTACCTCAGAATAGTCCTGCCCCTGTCCCCATCTCCACTCACACCCCCAAAATGAAAGTGTCCCTCTTTGTCCATTTGAAATGTTAGAATGTATGGTAGAAGGTATAATTCATGCTGGAGACATATAATATATATATATATATATACAGTGGGACCTCGCTTTACAAACGCCTCGGTTAACATAATTTTCGGTTTACAAATGAAAATCCATTGAAAATAATGCCTCGGTTTACAAATACAAATACAAATCAAGTTTCCCCAGGATGCATTGCACCTGGGAGGTTTATAGCAACGCCCCCTGCATGTTGGAGCCTGTGGGTAGCACGTGGAGTCGAGTGTGGAGGTGTTGGAGCGGTTTTGGAGCAATTCTGTAAATTGTATGCAGTTGTTTTGGGACTTTTTGGAGCATTTCTCAAGCTGTGGAAAGGTAGGGAGCAGAGCTGCGTCGTTTTCATACCTTTTATTGTGTGTTCTGCGTGTTGGGTTGGTTTCCATGTCAGCTCATTTTGACTGAATTCTGAACTCCAGAACTGATTCATTGATTTTCAATGCATTCCTATGGGAAACCGTGTTTCGATTTACAAATGTTTCGCAATAAGAAACGTCCCGGAGTACCCATTAAATTCGTAAACCGAGGTCCTATTGTGTGTATATATATATATATATCACAGTGCAACACTGCAAACTAAAGAAAAATTCCTTCTTTTTTTTACATTTTGTATTAAGTAATAAATAACTAATAAACAAGCATAGTATAAGATTGCATATTACACCTGCATGTTATAAATAGTTTCCTTAATTCTGCATTCCTTCATCACATTCATTGTGGAAACATGGTTGGAAAATCAATGGACAATAAATATGGCTCTAGTTAAACTCTGCTTGTATTTGAGATGGGTTAACCTTGAAGAATGTTGAACTTTAGAAGAAAAAAAAGTGTGTCAATATTTACAGGAATGTGCCATGATTTAGCAAGTAAATATGCATTCTAAATTCTGGTGAAATTAAAGTGCCCTCTTCAGTAAATATGCTTGAAATTCTCTTTACAAACATTTCACATGCACAGAAAAATATCTATGGCATATTTGTGTTCATGCAGTGCATACAAAACAGCCCTGTGACAAACAATTCTGCAGCTCATGGAGGCTAAATTGGTAAAGTCAATAATTTTAATATCTCAGTGTATCCTTCTGGGTAAAGTATTTTACATCTGAATCAATAGTTTTATTTTAGTACCCCCATTGATTTTTATTCAAACTTAAATCTGTATTCCTAACGCTACTGTTACTATTGTTCCTGTCCCAACTCTTATTCAGGTTAAAATTAAAGTATATTTTATCTTTTCCAGCATGGAAGCTGCCTACCTCTCTGTATCCTGACAATGTCCAATCCAATGCTCTTCAAACAGATCTAATATGCATGTGCAGCGATCTAATTCAAACAGCAAATGAGATAGTCTATTACAAAGTTGTATGAAAACACAAGAGGAAGGCTTGATTGATTCGCTATCTCATATTGCATCCCTGGTTTATCTTTGCCTGGGAGAGCAGAGAAAGGATGGCAAAGGATGCTAGATGTAGCCCCTCTATACTAAGACCAACAAAGCCCTTGTAATAACTACTGGGGGGTGGGACCATTTGAAAAACAGGGGAGATTTATACAAGAATCACTAAAAGGGACTAATCGTCATAGACATTTATTAATTTAAGAGAGGAAAAACAAAGCCTAAAATAAAAAAAAAATGTGTAATTTTATGATGGCTGTATGAATCAGAAAGCATTTTTTTAAATTAATTATTATTAGCATATTATATAACTGTTTTGAAGAGACTATTTTTCTCCTTCCTATGAATTAGCACCACCAGTGAAATTTCCTCTTGGATGTCTTCTCCACTAAGCCTAGTCTGTCCTTTGTGCAATGACCAGTCTTTATTAGGAAACCATGGACTAAACACTTTGCTTGTAATTTTCTCTGTCTTCAAATAACTGAGGCATCACTGGAGATATCAACAATGGGATTCTTAGTCTAGAGACATCAACAGTGGCAATCATCGCTTGGAAGTGTCGGACTTCAATTCTAGTTGAATCTTAGTCCAACAACCAAAAAAATTGAATAGAAAGAAGAAATCAATAAAACATCGTATAGCATGTATCCATGCCCTTGTTGCATTACAGGTTTAGAAGCTGCACATACATCTTGCTAGAACTGCACCATTATCTTTGTTAACATTGAGTGTGATGGAATTAGTGTCTTGTATTCATCATTAGAGTTTCTATCAACCTCGGTTCTTGAAAGCACAATACTACAATTCAGGCACTGACTTATTTACCTCCTATTATTCTCTGCTAATACTCAAAATTTTAAGATATAACCACTTTTTCTTTGCAGGTACTCAGGCCATTAACCTGGAGGAGGCCAAGGAAGATCAATAAGAAAGCAGGTTATTCGAAATTATTCAATAAATGTACATCACTGTCGAGACAACGCATTTTGATCTAAAAAATGAAGAAACAATGAACATGATACAACAAATTGACTTTTGCAACAGTAAAGTGAAAAAATAAAGGTCAGCTCATCATTTGGCAGTATTTTCCCACATTTCACATGAAACGCGTCCCAGCAGGATGTCATTAAATCTAAAGAGAACCACCCTAAGATTTTCAAAGGATTAAGAAAGGCAATCCTTGGATTAAACTCATTTAAACATAAAAAAATTGAATTTCTTTTTTAACAAGGCAATAAGCAATGCATTTGAATGAATGCATGCCATCAATTACAAACAGAATAGAGCACATATGTTCCTAAATTCTATAATATGCAACATATTGTGTTGTTGTTTTCCTTAAATTGAAAAAAAATTGGCACACTGTTTCGTTTTATCAGGAAATTTCAAAAATACAATTAATTATGTTAGTATGCGCACAAAGTAATGAGGGAGCAGAGGCAATCTTTGGCGTTCTAATGGGTTTTCTCATTATCTTTGAAGTTGCTTACGAATTATGGAAATAGCCGCTCATTGCAGATATGAAACAACCTGAAAATCATAGAAGTTTTGGTATGCAATAAGACGGTTAGATATTGTTGTGATTTTGCATTGTCTTCCTTAACATCAACAGGCAGAAGAACCTACTTGAACTGTCTTCTACCAAGGAATTTACGAGTTCTCTTTGATTTATTTTTATTTAGAAGTTGGCGAACATAGAATAAACATTCCATGTCAAGCAGGCTATAAATGGTTACATAAAAAAAAGACAACATTAAAAAAAAAGATAAAAATAAAAAGAATATATGAACAAAGACCTTTAAGGACATTTTCACATGTATAAAGTTATAAATAATGGCATTTATGTTGACAAGTAAAACACAATAGCTAAAACAATAAAATAAATAAAACATACTTGATGTTCTTGTTAAAGCCATGCAATTATTATGTGGTTTTGCTTTGTAGTGTGCAAGTCAAACAAAGAATGTCGTAGGAATTGAATTTAACTTTAAATATACAAGTTCTCCTGATAATGGATATTGCTACTTTCATGTCCATTCTACATTAGAACACCTGTTTTGCTCGTAGGCAGGGATGAATTTCCCATAAGGCCACCGAGGCAGACAGGACAGGGGAGCATTTTAACTTCATGCTCAGGGTTAGTGGCACCTAGTTTTTTGTTATCAGGGCTTAACATTTTCTCTTGCATTCATTAATTCTTGCTTATACTGCCTATAATGCCCTGCCCTAATATGATCTTCATTCTGCCTTGTTTTACCCCTTCCTGCTATTCTCTATTTTCTGTTCCCTGTCTTGTGCTGCCTTCTGCCCTGTTCTTCCCTTTCTTCTCTCCTGTCCTGTTCTGTTCCCTTTCCTCTGCCCTGCTCTGCTCGATGCCCTTCCCTCTGTCGAGCTTTCTTTTGCCCTGTTCTTCTTTGTCTTTTGCTCTACTTTTTTTGCAATGACAGGGAAAGTACAAGATCTCCGCACGATGGCCGGGTGCTCTATTCCTTTTGTTTAGGTTTGTCTGTACTGTGCTATATATGCTTCCCAATTGTAGTGCTGCAGAATATGTTGGCACTTCACAAATGCCAGTAGTACTAATTATAATAACAATAATAAGTTATGTTCCAGAAAGGGTCTGGATCATTGCAGTGGTTGCGTAAATCTTGCTTTATTGACACCATGCATAAAATAGCATCATATCAGACTATACACACAAAAAGGAAGATGGAGAAGACACAAGGGATCCAGCGGGTATGGATTTGTATGCCAACAGTTGGTTGTCAACTCACAACAGATCACTGTTTGGTGAATAAATATTGTACAAAAACTATTTCCATAACAATACCAAGTCCAAAGTAACAAGATCTATATAAGAGGTCTGTTCATTTTTGGAGCTGTAGAACATTCTTTAAAAAAGAACAGTCACGTTGGATATAAATGCACATTTAAACATCAAACATAAATGTGGAGTTATGCCATTGGAACAACAATTGGAGGAGTATTGATCCTCACTCATACCTTCAAAATGCTATTAACTTACAATGCGGTTCTGAAAAACAGAGCGGGATAACAGTTTATCTGCCAATGACATAAATCCCCATTTATATGTGGTGTTGAAATGTGCCTTGTTTTACATAATAAGATTGCTATTATCAAATTATCACTTGGAATGGTAAGACCTCTTATGAGACCTTTTACTGCTCCTAATAACATGGAACCGAGTTAATTTATATGTTGCAGAGTAGCTAATCAAATAATTACAAGAAAGCAGGAGATTGTCATCCCTGTAGTGATGTATATGTAAATTTAAAAAAATATAATAATATATTATTAACATGTTATTAATGTTTCAATCAACTAAATTTTTTATTTAAAAAATTTATAAGTAATTTTACTATAACCTGAGGTTTTTTCCTTTTTTTTTTTTTTATCTGTCCAGACAACCTACAACAAAACAAAAAACATAATCTCTGCCAGAAAGCATTAGTAAATGTGTAGCATTTTGCTACAGTATATTTTATGTTGTTATGTTACTAGGTGTAGTTCGTAGAGCTTCATTCTCCCGATAACCTTATTTACTTGAGAAACCGTAACCCAATGGAAATGACCGCAATACACGGTATAAAATGTTCACACTTCAGAAAGGGATTTTAGTGGAACATGAAATGAGGTCATATTTTCTTTATTTAAATGTATGTTCACTGCAGCTTGATTAATGTAATGAATAATGGAGTGTTTGAACCATCCAGAAGGACCATACAT
The DNA here is from genome assembly GCA_933207985.1 of Pelobates cultripes. Classification (NCBI taxonomy): domain Eukaryota; kingdom Metazoa; phylum Chordata; class Amphibia; order Anura; family Pelobatidae; genus Pelobates; species Pelobates cultripes. Next base: position 326,568,391 of record OW240913.1, read on the forward strand.
TAAAGAATGCATACAGTATTCTTCTCCATAGAGAATATGACTATAATAATGATTGCTATGATGGTCGGTAACATTTGTGAGAACATTTTTGTGGGATAATTTTTGGTTCTATATAATGGAGAAATCATGGGAAAACAATTGGCATTTTTGAGTCACAGTGGCCCAGTGGCAAGAGGATTGGCCCAGAGAGGGAATGTTCTGTCATCACCAATGACAAGCATGCCCCACTCAAAGTGAGCATGTTGGTACAATCCTCTTTGAGGGCCTCCATGCACAGAGCCCTGCTAAACAGCTGTGGTGTGAGAAAAAGTCCCTGTGCAGTGCAAGCGAATTTAATGACGTGTTTCTGCTGTGTTTGTTTGTGGCTTGTTTCTGGTGACTCCTTAAGTGGGATCCAGGGGACAAAAGAGCCAGGAAATAGTACTGTACATTATTATTATTATTATTATTATTGCCATTTATATAGCGCCAACAGATTCTGCAGCACTTTACAATATTATGAGAGGGGGAATTTAATTATAAATAGGACAATTACAAGAAAACTTACAGGAATGATAGTTTGAAGAGGACCCTGCTCAAACGAGCTTACAGTGTATAGATGTGTTTGGAGAATGCTTGTGGGATTGTGTGTACAGTGTGAGGTGATTGTGGTGTTTTAGTTTTAGTTCTGTTTTGTTTGTGGTAGTAAATGCCGGGCTTGGAGCTCTATAGAGTGTGTATATAGGTGCCATAGTGTGTGTATAGAGGCCTTAGTGTGTATGTATAGGGCCCATAGTGTGTACAGGTGATGCAGCAATGGTGTACACAGGCACTGTAGTGTAAGTGACATAGTATGTGTAGGGTTTGTAGTATGTGTAGGGTGTGTGAAGGGTGCTGTGTGTGTGTGAGGGATGCAGTGTGTGTGTGAAGGTGCATAGGTTCTTTGTTGAGTGTAGGTGGTGAGATGCAAAAAAATGCATTATTATTTTTTTAATAAAAGAAAAACAGATTTAAGTCAGTGTGTTAGGGGTGCTGTGTGTATAAGAGTGCTGTGTGTGTTTGACAGGTGCTTGATGTGTGTGTGTGTGATAGGTACTGTGTGTGTGAGGGGTGCTGTGTGTGTATAAAACTGCTGTGTAGGTGAAGTGTGCTGTGTGTATATAAGGGTGCTATGTGTGTGAGGGTGTGTTTTGGAAGCTAAAAATACAGACAGGTTGTCATAATCAATATCTGTGTCTAACATCTGCAGGCTACCCAGGTCTGCCTCCACTGGTACCAACCACCACTTAGCATTTGCCAACTTTCATGAGTGCTTAATGAAAGTTATATACACCATTCTTAAAGGCAAACTTTAGTACTAACAAGTACTTCAATATAGAATCTGAAGAACCTGCATAGATCAAGGTGTTAAAAATATAAGAAAAGGGTCAGTGCTAATAAAATTGAAGTAAGGTAGGCAGCGGCCCAACAGAAGGTAACCCTCAAACCCTCTGAGGAGAGAACATGTAATACAAAGAAATACAGGAAAAGGGCTGCGCCAATAGTTAAAAGGTACAATAGTTTGACTGAATAGGTGGGGCAATATAACGTAGTTGGTCTCACTGATATGGTGGGACTAAAGTTCTGATGTAGTAACTGAAGATAAAGTCTGATAATATTGAGTTCTCACTCAGAAGTAAAAAGTAAGTGCCTGTTTTTGGGTGTAGTGCCCTAGTGGTCCAACCATTCCACTTATATGCAAGACAAAAATGAGGAGACCTAATGGTGCAGTATAAAAGCCAATATGGGTTAATTAAACAAATATGTGCAATCAACTCACATTTAAAAGAGCTATAGCCAGCTCTGGTGTGAAGGCCGTACAGCCCTGTTTTAAAGGATATGTGATGAGAGTCCTCCAGAGGGATGGTATCGAACATTCAGGAGAGGGATAAATAAAAGACAGCCAATAGTGTTCTCAGTAAAATAAAATAAACATAAATAAAAATGTACTCACAAGTGAAGTGCAGGCAAACTGCACAGCAATGTCAGCATTGGTGGTATGATCCCCACCTCGAATATACTTGGAGTCACACAAAGGTAAAAGGAAGCCAGGTAAAAAATTCCAAATAAAAAAGTGTATTTAAAAAGATGATTGGTACAAAATTGTAACCAAAAAGCCTTTTATTTAAAAAAATACACAATCAAAAAAACCATAACGCGTTTCACCACTAGGGCTTTATCAACTGGGTTAGCTCTCACCAATAAAGGTTACAGTTTCAACTTTTACTTTTATTTTTCACTTGTAAACCACACTTTTGCTAGGAACACTATGTTTTATATTTTGCTTTAATTTATGTTCTTTTCATTTGTGAATTGATATCTTATGGGTTACCCACCCACCCCACATTTTTTCTGTGTTCATTCCTTAAATAATGGCTTGCTTTTTCTCTATTTTACTTAATTTGTCTTGTAATTTAATTTGTATTACATGAATTGTAAAAAAAACAAAAACATAAAATATAAAAAAGCATGTCACGATTGACCTAAAGGATCATTTGCATGGACTTAGAAGGTACTATAGAATTCCATCCTAAATAAAATAAAAACTCAAAAAAATAAGACTAATAAAATAAACTATGTTCCGGGCTACCTAATATCAATTCTGTTATCAGCATGCATAGCAAGGGAAAGCTAGCTCTCTCCTCCCGCCCACATTGCGCTCCTTCCCGCAGCATCGGTCTCTTTTTAAAAAAATCTCCCTTCCTCCAATCACTCTCTAAGTTTCCATCCCCTCTTCGGTCTGGAGCATGCGTATGCACTACGAGACGGTCATTGGTCCAATCTTAAGTTTTTCTATGAAAAGCTGTGATTGGACCACGCACTTTCCCAGTGACATCAGGAGGGGGCGCAAAAGAGCTTTGGGTAATTAACCCCTTAAGGACCGCGACGGTTCAGGACCGTCATCGGCATTTTCCCATTGCCAACCGCTTTGGTCCTAAACCGTCCAAATGGTCTTAGTTACTTACCTGATCGCTGTCGTTCCCTGGCAGCGATCAGTGTTGCTCCCGTTGTGGGGAGACTGCCTGCAGCCCAGACAGTCTCTCCACACTGGATTACGACCCCTGTGGCCATGTGATCGCTCAACAGAGCGATCACATGGTCACAATAGGTGTCCATGTGTCTGCTTGCAGGGGGACTGCCTGTGCTGACAGGCAGTCTCCCTGCTAGTGTAAAATAAAAAATAAAAATAAAGTTAATGTAAATAAAAAAATAAAAAATTATATATGTGTATATATATATATCATGTATAGATATATAAGATATATAATATATGTCTATATATAATATATATAATGTCATACTAAGTGTATTTTTATATTAATATGTACATATATTAATATAAAAATACACTTATAATTAAATTACACACGTATATATATAATATATATAATAACTATATATATTGTATGTATATATTATTATAAAATATAAATAATAAGTAATTTAAATTAAATTAAATGTTTTTAAAATAATAATAAAAATTGAAAAAAATATATATCTATATGAAATTTTATTCTAACTGTATTTTAAAATTAATATATATATATTTATATCAAAATACACTTAGAATGAATTTGTATATATATCTATGTATATAAAAATAATAAGAAATATACATATGTCCATATACAAATTACATAAATAATTATATAAATATACACGTAGACTTCAAATATATAAATATGCATATATATTTAAATTCTACATGCGTATTTATGTAATATTTTTACATAATTAAGTAATTTTATTGATTGCAATTTGAGGGACCTGCCTGCCAACCCAGGCCGAAATTCCAGAGAATTTAATTTGCTAGCACTGTATTTTACCCTGTAATGTTCTACGACACCCTAAAACCTGTACATGGGGGGTACTGTTTTACTCGGGAGACTTCGCTGAACACAAATATTAGTGATTCAAAACAGTAAAACATATCACAGCGATGATATTGTCAGTGAAAGTGAAGTTTTTTGCATTTTTCACACACAAACAGCACTTTTACTGATGATATAATTGTTGTGATACGTTTTCTAGTTTTTAAACACTAATGTACAGTTTTTATAGCATTTGTGAAAGTTACAGGGTCAAATATATGGGTCACAAACAATGGCCAAAATTAGCGTTCAATTTAGTTTTTTACTTTTTTCACACACAAACAAATATGAATGCTAACTTTGGCAGGTGTTTTCTAAGTGGCTACTAAAAAAGACTAGACATACCCCATATTGAATACCCTGGATTGTCTACTTTAAAAAAAAATATTAACATGTGGGGTGTTATTCAGAGATTTATGACAGATAATAGGTACAATGTCACTATTGATAAATTGTAAAAATGTATGTTTTGAAACCGCAATATCCTACTTGTACCTGTAGCCCTATTACTTGCAAAAAAAAGCAAAAAAACACATAAACACTGGGTATTTTTAAACTCAGGACAAAATTTTGAATCTATTTAGCAGTTTTTCTCATTCTCTTTTGTAGATGAGTAAAAGATTTTTCAAGTAAAAGTAAAAAAAACATGTATTTTTTTCAATTTTTCATCATATTTTTTTATTTTTTTTAAATTAAAATACATGAGATTATATAAATAATGGTATGTAAAGAAAGTCCATTTTGTCCTGAAAAAAACAATATATAATTTGTATGGGAACAGTAAATGAGAGAGCAGAAAATTACAGCTAAACACAAACACCACAAAAGTGTAAAAATATGCCTGGTCGCAAATGTACAACATCGCAAAAACAGTCCAGTCCTTAAGGGGTTAAAACCTTTTTATTTCAGGTTTTCCTATAAATTGAGAGAGGGCACCTTCTTCACAGTCCCTAAAAGGGCATATTACACAGCAAAGGTCCCCCCTCTTAATATGGCTTTATAGGGCTATAGTAACCCTTTCAGAGTGAAGATGTTTAAGTCAAGGTAATCATAACGAATGGCTAAATAAAGAGCCTGCAAAAGAAAGAGAAATGGTTACATAAAAAGTCTCTATCTCTTGAAGATCATGTGGAAAAAAGCCATAAAACTCACAATGCACATTAGAACAAATACTGTAAAGTGATTGTCTACCACTTAAAACACAATCAGACTAGTCACCATGTGATATTCTTGGAGTAAGTGTAGGAATTGTATCCCATCTCTAGAAATTGAGATTGCATTTGTCTTTTAAGTATTTGAGGTAAATCCAATTGCTTGTGAGGGTTCCTTTATGCTAATTAAATGTTAATCAGAGCACACCAAGAGTGAATGTGGAATGTGGAATTTTGGCCTCTTAAAGCTAGTTAGTAAGTGGCCTAAGGGACTGTCCCCAGCAGATCCAAGAGCATGGCAGAGTGGAAAAGATAGAGCTTTTCAGCTCAAGTAGATGCCACAATGGCATTTTTTATTAGAAGTTGTGCTAATATTTTTTGTCAGTAATGCTCTTAAACATGATGATAACATCTCATGCAGCAGTCACTTAGGCTTTAGGATATTTACCAATGTGAAAAGCCCAATTGAGGGCTACAGGTTCCTATCTTGAAGTGAATAATCACCTCAAGAAATGCAGAACTTTAACTACAGTCATCCATTTCTTCCACGCTTGAAGAGTTTTTGTTGTGTTTTATTCATTGTCTTCTGTGTAGTTACTTACAAAGCACTGCCAAATCAGTGGACAACAACCTGCAGATTATCTGATATATTGTCAGTCATTGGGGGGTCATCATCCCTCTACAAAGTAGTCTTTGAACCACTCTAGATAGGAAACTCATCTTATGGTAGCTGCCGATGTATCTTCAGATGACAAAGAAGAAGCCTCGGAAAGAAGGCCAACTTGGGGCCAGGTGGCTTGAAGAAATTATCACCAAAATTTTGTTATTATCCTAGCTAAAATGTGCAGAGTGTGTTTAGTATGTGGCTGCACTACCCCCTGCACTTATTTTTTTTTACTTTTAAGTACACAAGCTACGATAAAAATGTGTAATTTATTTTCATGTAAAACACACTTGGTTCTTATTATTATGTTTTGCTTAAATCACACTATAAGCATCAAAACAACTTTAGCTTAATAGAGTGGCTTTAGTGTATATATCATGCCCCTGCAGTCTCATTGCTCAATTCTCAGCAATTTAGGAGCTTAGAAACATAGAATGTCTTTCATACTTCCATTAGTCCCTGGCCTTATCTTCTAGCTTGGATATTATGGATACTATTCCTATCCCACACATGCTTAAACACCTTCACTGTGTTAACCTCTACCACTTAAGCTTGAAGGCTATTCCATGCATCCACTACCCTCTCAATAAAGTAATACTTCCTTAAGACTATGTCCTCTTGTTGTGGCAGTTTTTCTGCTTTTAAATATAGTCTCCTCCATTACTGTGTTGATTCCCTTTATGTATAAAAATGTTTCTATCATATCCCCCCTGTCTCGTCTTTCCTCCAAGCTATACATGTTAAGTTCCTTTAACCTTTCCTTGTATGTTTTATCCTGCAATCCATGAACCAGTTTAGTAGCCCTTCTCTGAACTCTCTCTAAGGTATCAATATCCTTCTGAAGATACGGTCTCCAGTACTGCGTACAATACTTCACGTGAGGGTTCACCAGTGTTCTGTACAATGGCATGAGCACTTCCCTCTTTCTACTGCTAATACCTCTCCCTATACAACCAAGCCTTATGCTACGATTTCCTGCTGCTCTATTACATTGTCCGCCTACCTTTAAATCATCTGAAATAATTACCCCTAAATCCCTTTCCTCAGATGTTGAGGTTAGGACTCTAACAAATATTGTGTACTCTGCCCTTGGGTTTTTACAACTAGGATGCATTATCTTGCACTTATCCACATTAAATGTCAGCTGCCACAACTCTGACCATTTTTCTAGTTTACCTAAATCATTTGCCATTTGGCTTATCCCTCCTGGAACATCAACTCTGTTACATATCTTAGCGTCAGCAAAAAGACATACCTTTCCATCAAGACCTTCTGCAATATTACTAAGACAAATATTAAAGAGGATGGGTCCAAGTACAGATCCCTGAGGTACCCCACTGGTGACAAGTCCAAGCTTCGAATATACTCAATTGACTACAACCCTCTGTTGCCTGTCACTCAGCCACTGCTTTACCTATGCAACAATATTGAATGCAAATTAAAGATTGCAGTTTATTGATAAGCCTTCTATGTGCAACAGTGTCAAAAGCCTTACTGAAATCTAAGTAAGCAATGTCTACTGCACCACCCTTTAGTTACCCAATCAAAAAAATCAATAAGATTAGTTTGGCATGATCTCCCTAAAGTAAACCCATGTTGTCTCTGATCTTGAAATCCATGTGATTTTAACATAACACATTAACATGACATTCATTAACCGCAACTTCTATTACCAGATCCTTGCCAACCATTTAACATAACCGGTGCCTCCGTCAATTACTGCTTCCTAGTACTTCTTGAGTACCATAAACACCGCACCGGACACCATAACCACTGTAAACCCCACAAACCGCCGCAGCTTGGTTGGGGTCTCGCTGTCCTCCATCCACCCTGGACCTAAGACCAGGATCCAGCTTCCAGTGGGTAGACCTCTCCTAATCCAGAGAGCGAAGCAGGCTGCTCTTACAAGAGCAATTGTTGTGATCCAAGGGAGTATAGTGATTGTAGCAATCCCCAGAGTGAATATAGCTCTCCAATCCCCCAAACATAAACCTAGATTTCATGAAGGGTAAAACAAATCTCTTTAATAGAAGCCACAACTGGCCTCATATGCAGGTCACCATGCAAGGGGCACTCCCTCCTGGACCTGAGAGTAGACTACAGTAAAAACATATACACAATTACATTGGCTCTCAGGTCCAGGATACTACCATACAAAAATAGGTAAATCCCTCCCCTATGCCTGGGAGATAATTGAGTCAAGCACTGTATTAAACTCAATTATCTCCAGGCACAGAAAACAGACAATTTTATAAAACCCCCAAAATACCTTAAAACACACAACATCCCCCTGATAGCCTTGATCTGGGTGACCAACATATCCAAAAATCACCCAGATCGGTTCAGGGGTTCAGGAATTTCCTGGAAGTCATAATTTGACCGACCACACGCATGGTCCTATGCCCAAAACAGTTCCAGAGAATCATGGCTTGCAGTCAGAATAGTTCGGTAGTTTAAAAGCGAACAAACTACCGAACATAGTGAATAATCTTACCCTTGAGCGATTTCCCCTTGTTCGTGGGAACATTTCCACCAAACAGTGTCTTCCGAGATGCTATAAAACCGAACCCAGACAATCATGGAAGTCCAGCGGTGTTCGGGAGTTTCAGTGTCCGAAAATTGTTCCATGAACTCAACGACCACACAACGCTGCCTGTTTTCATGTGAACAAGATGGTCGCCACCTCGTGGTTGTCCATAGGAAATGTGCCACCCAGACGAACACTTAGAACACTGCGATGGAAATTGCTACAAAGTAGCAATTAGGCTTAACAAGCTCCAGTGTGGTCTCCGGTTCGTGCGGCTTAGATAAGCTAGAACCAAATATAAAATCTCACCAACCAAGTCTGTTTACATGGATTTTTAAAAGGCTCATAGTCTTTTGGTAAGAGGCTGGCCAGCAGGCCCCTCCAAGAACACATGAGGAGGTTAAGTTCGTCACACTTGCCTTCCCCCTCATCCATACACCACAAATGGCCTTCAAACTGGCCTTACAATACCATCCATGCTAACCACTTGCTTTGGCTCAGTGGGCATGTCCTTCATCATTACTTAATCCCGAGGCTAGGTGAGGGATCAGCTATGAACCATTTCCACTGGACTGCTGGTCCAACCCTGATTGGCAAGGATCTTCATCTGCCTGCTGTGACAATAAAACACAATTAGCACAACACAGAATTCCATCACAGAACATAACGAAGGGAGGGTGGGTGGGAAGCTGTTCCCAAGCCAGATAATTAAGATGGCTGAGGATAACAGAAAATGGCTCCCTCTATATATATGGCCACTCCCCTTAACTTAGGCCTCCCCCCTTACCTGCAGCACCTCCTTTCTTTGAACTTATTATACTTCCCCCCCCCACTCACACACATCCCTGTTCCCAGCCAGCCCTTTAGTCTGCCTCCTCAGGGTCTTGTGTGAAGGTAGTTAGGATAGTGTAGGAAGCAAACCCTTTTTACTTATAACAACTTACCCAGAATAACCTGACGCAAGATGTAAATGGTGACAAACAGGCCACAGCTTTATTTAAAACAATACCATTATTAACATAACACATTAACATGACATTCATTAACTGCAACTTCCATTACCAGATCCTTTCCAACCATTTAACATAACCTGGGTGCATGCCCCCCCCATCCCCGTCCCCCCCGTCCATAAACCACAATTGGCCTTCCAACTGGCCTTCCAATATCATCCATGCTAACCACTGGCTTCTGCTCAGTTGGCACATCCTTCACCATGACTTAACCATACCATCCATTCTGACCACTGGCTTTGGCTCAGTGGGCACGTCCTTCATCATAACGTAATCCCGAGGCGAGGGGAGGGATCAACCCTGAACCATTTCCACTGGACCACTGGTCCAATCCTGACTGGCAAGGACCTTCATCCGCCACAAGCCCCCGCTGTTTTACCCTGCCCCACCAACCTCACCATGGTCTCCTCCAAAGCATCTTGTATTGCCAGATTAAAAAGATCCAGCCCCACGTCTGTGAGGTGGATCCCATCACTGCGAAAATAAATGGCCGCATTTTGTTTGAAAATGCAGTGCCGCACTGTACAACCCCCAATACCACACACAAACTTCGATTCCCTTTTATTTAACTTTACCCTAGTGTGCTCCATTGCCCGCTGGTCCCTCGCACACTTCCAGTAGTTCCGTGAAACAACCTCCAACAATATCAAGTAGACATCCGGGACCAAGATCATAAGTTGCGCCAGGTCCCTGCGCATCATGTCCACCAAACCCCCACCTGGGACCACTCCTAAGTCATTACCCCCAAGATGAATCACCAAGACATCTGGCACTCCCAGTAAATGGGATAAATGAACCAGCTCCGGGAGCAGATGTACCCAGCGCATCCCCCTGGACCCAAACCATAAAACTTCCACTGCTATAGGTGACTGTCCGAGAAGAAGCCCCTGGGGATGAATACTGGCCCGCTGCCTGGCCCAGTAAACGTAGGAGTGCCCGGTCACCCACACCTCACCTCACCGGACCTACTGAGAAAACACAGCGGGGAAGAAAATCAGCCCTGAGGGGCAAATGTAGGACCGAAACCTTCTCCAAGAATCCCAATCTGGCCGCAACAGTCGCTGCCCTGATATGAAATGAGTGGCCCCCAAACTCACTACGTGAGAGCGAAAAACCTGAATGAATTGAAATCGGTGTCCCCTGTCACGATGTACCAACAAGGGGATGCAAGATGGACACAAGGCGCTATACCGCAGGAAACCGGCCATCGGGAACCACCGAACCTGGCACCTCCTTCAGGGTTACCCACACACCTCTGCCACTCGTATCCATCAGAGTTTGTACCACCCCACCTTAGCACATGACATCCCCGGCCAGGATACCCCCAGGGATCTGTTTGCTGGGGCTAACGAGTTCCCCTACCCGGAGTCCCCCAAAAAACGTGAATGCAAACGTGAACCAGAACAAGACCACCTCAAACTTCAATGAACACACCTGAGGTAAGACTTGAAAGATGCCCAACATCAAAGCCCCAGAGACGGGCTTACGAGAATCCGGGACCCTAGGGCCCTTATGTCAACCCTTCATTGCCTGCACTATCAGGAAATCCTTTGTAACATCCGGGACCTTCGCCAGCTTAAACCAGCAGCTAAGGCCCCAAAGCTTGGCCGAAACAGCCGAAGGCAAGCATCCCAACGCTTCCCAGAACCATAGCAGATGGAGCTGCGCCTGGACCAAAGAAAACCCCCCGTAGGTTTTCTCAAACTCTAACCATTCTTGCCATGCCTTACCATACCGAACCCACTTGGCCTCCGACTCTGACCCGCGGATCCACTCCATCACTCTGTCAGCCCAAGAGACCATAGCTCCACCGGGCACGGGAAAACTTCTGTGTCTGGCCCAGGAGTGGTCGCTTGAAATTCCTGCCACTGTAAGCGAGAAAGGCATCCGCTGTTACATTGACCACCCCCGGGAGATGCACCGCCATACATATAATATTCTGTGTCAGGCAGCACAGCACCAACCATCGCAGCAGCCGAACCACCGGGAGAGAGGAAGCCGACAGATTGCTGTTGGCTAACACAACCTCCAAATTGTCACAGTGAAATGGGACCCACCGATCCCAAAGCAGATAGCCCTCTATAACTCCACTGCTACCACAATCGGTAGCAGCTCCAAGAATGTCAAGTTCCTTGTCAGCTCCGCTGCTTGTCATGATGCCGGCCATCTGTCAGTGCACCAGGGGTCCCCCAGGATGGCTCCAAAGCCTACCGATCTCGCCGCATCAGTAAACAAGTCAAGCTCCGAATTGGACACTTCCGGGGCCTGTCAGTAGGCCCTCCCGCTGAAACCCTCCAGAAATACATCCCACACTGCTAGGTCCTCCTGCAGTGGACACACTGGGACACTGACTCCAGGGATCTCAGCAGCCACGAGCATACAGGCGAGCCTACACACCATTGATCACTCCATAGGGTGGCACAAGTTCACATAATACTGTTCTTCGAAAACTCACCCCAGGAGGTGATGATACTCCAGATGCACCAGGAGCAAACGGAACACCAACTCCATGTCGGCCTTGGCCATAAGGGCACCTGGCCCCGCCACACGAACCCTATGCAATGTAGTGTCAAATGAGGCATAAGAGACCCTGCAAAGTTTCTTATCTTTATCCCCATTTACAGACCCCCACGGAGGGTGTGACAAATGGTGAATGAGCAGGAACTTACCCGGCTCCTTCTTGGGCAACACACCCAGGGGCGGGAACGGCCAACTTGTCCCACACTCTCTCCAGGTGCTCCCGTATGGAACGCAAATTTTGGCACACCCCTGTCGCTCCCCGCTCCCGATGAGGGATCCAAAACTCATCCCGAAAACACCCGAGGAGCACCTCCACTGTGTTCCGGTTCTTATAGCGGTTTAGCCAAGTTGCCATCGCAGCGACATCCACCGGCATCTTGCCCTTAGACCCCACGGTGTCACCCTTGTCTTTATTGAAGCACCTGGCCATGGAGTATTTGCCTCCACACACCGAGCACTCGTGCTTGAATTTACAGCTCGCCCCCCATTTGCACTGGCTGTCATTATATAGCCAACAGCATCCGAGGTGGCAAGGAGCGAACGCCGTAGGAGAGGATCACCCTCCCATGCCGTCCTTCGCCCCCAAGAAAGGATGATGGTCCGCTCTGATGAGAAGCCGGCTGGGTCATGATAGTCAACCAGAATTCAATGTCCATTTGGTCCCAGCCCATCGCCGGGCAGACTGCCAGGCGCTGACGGAATTGCTTGTCATAGCATCACCAACTAAGGCCCCCATACACGCGGCAAGCATTCCACACTAAGTCCTGGTAACAGAAAAGGCCAGAACATTTTTCCGGTACCTTTTCCCCGATCACGCTAGCCAAGATCGAGAAAGCTTGGCTCCAATTCCCAAATGTTTCCAGGATCTTCTGGAACTGGAACTTCTCCCAGTCCTTGTCCGAGTCCTTAGACTCTTTTTCAGGAGGGGGCAGATCTTCCAGCAAGAGCAGAGAGAAAATCTCCATAAACTCCACTTTCTAGATTTTCTCCTTAACTTCTTGCTTCAAATGAAGACCTAACAGACCGGACCAGCACATAGAGGCTGCCCCATGGGCCGTCAGCGTAACCTCCAGGCCTTTTGCAGTGACTGCTGCAATCGCCATCCCCACTGTACCCGGTACCAGGGCGACCACCTCTGGGGGCCAACTGAACCGTGGCCCCCCAACCTTTCATTGAACAGAACTCCCTATAGGGGAAGGGTCCCAACCGGCCCGCAACTGTGCATTAATGGACGTGGATTGCGCCAATGCCACCCCCACGCTGCACTCCACTGCGACAAAACTTGCGCATACTACTAACTAAACTATACCAATCTCGCTGCCCAACTTTACTAGTGCCCCCCAACCCAGAAGAGTTGAAGCACTCACCAGACGGCGCCTGCGCAGACTGGAGCAGCGGAATCGGACCAAGAGGAGGGTTGTAGAAATTTTAGGCATGTATACTGTACGTACAACGTAATTATTATGTATCGCTTCACTAAAGTATATTTTATGTAATCCATATGTATAACAAATCTTGACAAACCTTAAGTTTTTTAGACCCAAATTAATCATTCTAATTTATTTTACAGTCTAACTGCATCTTCATTCATTTTCCTGTTTCTTTAAAAGAAGCGTATCATAATTCTAATTTAGTAGAAAACCACCTTATTACAAAGTGGCTTATTCAAAATAAATAAGGATTATGAAAACCTACATTTAGTTTGAATAAAGGTGTTAATTTGTAGTTTATGTATTTGCAGACTGAGCTTGTTTTCATTTTAATCTCTTAAGCGCAGGAGTTGGAACCTTCAGTATATGTTATGGTTGGAATGTTTCCCAATGATGTCATTTGCAGGTATCCTCACATCTATTCCCTACGCTGCAATGAGGTCACCTGGAAAAGCTCCAGCTACTGGAGTTCTCTGGTACCATCTGCTGTGACAATGTATATAAATAGGAGCTTGAATTTAAAATGTTCATTGAAGCCCTATGTAGATTTGAGCTATAAAGATTGTTACATAAAACAGCATGGTTCTGGGCAGAGATCTACATGAACAAATTATAGCTCGAAATTGTTTATTGTCCCAATATATTTTATGATCATGACAAGGTTTTTAATGATGAACAGGGGAATAATATGTAGAGAGTTATGTCTCAAGAAGTTGTTTCAGGACAGTTAGGACCATTAATAGCGGACTGTAAATTAAAAAATATATATATCTCTTTTAAAGGGAAAGTATGGGGTAAAATCGACCCCTATTTTTGTAGCTGATCTTTTTGTAGCTGATAAAAAATCCTTCCTTATGTGTATCAAATAGTTGGGCTTTCATGAGGGGCAGGGGGACTAGGAACATAGGCCAAGGCTATACCAGCCTCATTACATCTCCAGGCCCCTGATTCCCAAAATGTGCTATTCTGTTCCTTACTTTGGCTGTAACGCCGGTCCAGTCTTTTGACCACCCAGGTTTAGCAACTCGTTAGTAAGGTCGTTATTGCCTTTTGCATCAGATCAGGTTCTACATTACAACATTGCATCTTCCATTTCTTGATGTGATGTATAGTAACTATGGGTCACACTGCGTGTACTTATTGCAATGTACCTTTAATGAAAAATAAAGATTGGCAAAAAATATTACATAAAAATACTAACATTGTATCTGCAAATATTGTGTATTAAGTTTGGCTCCACGACATGTCTATCTACCTTCAGGTCATCGTTATTATGCCATTGTGTTTTTAAAAAGTTGTCTCTAAGTGATGAAAATATTTGTAAACCTTGGTTCTGCCTCAAATCCTGAACATGTTTCAGTTCAGCTTTCTTTGACTGTGGATTTCATGACATAGTTATGTTTCTACATGTTCTGTCTCTTGTTAATAACTATCATTAGCCACCATTAGTTCAAGGGCTCAGTCTGCTGATAACGGTGGTTCTTAAGATGTATCAGTAACAGATAAATCTAAAACGTAAAGAGTTACTATTAAGTGGTTATGATGTTAGTAATACACTGTTGCCATTTCCCAGGATTTGCACAAACCATTTTGCAAAGTTTTGCACTCTTACATAGTTCATGCCCGGCGCCGAGCCTCCTGTCCTGCTGAGTGACGTGCATCAGACTTTGAAGTGAAATATATAATACATATAACCAGAATGCTAAAGATCTCTCCCATCCTACAGTTCATTAATTCCTTTAAATATGTCTTCCGCATTACAGAGACCCACTAAGTACCATAATCACTATAATACATTTATAGGACTGATTTCAAAAACACTGTCATACCATAACCATCAGCAAAGCATCACCAATATGCTTTCAGTCAATCATAGAACAGTCATCTATACTTATACATCACGCATCAAGAACAACGCATTTAGATTTAATATCGTGAAAACGTATATGAACTACACATAACCTATTTATACACAACATTCACATGTGATATCTAATCATACTTGCCTCAGTCAAACTATTCATAGAATCGATTTTCCCAATAGGAAAAAAATTGTCCATAACACTGACAAAAGAATTACATTTTTTGCAATAAAACTGGTGAAGTGGAATTCGGCTTAATTTTACAAGTTCAAATGTAAAAAAGGGCCAATTTGGTGATTGATATATCTCTACCATATCAGAAATGCCGGATTTCTTTTTACAAGTGAATAGAAATTATTTACAATAATTAAACCAGAAACTGAAAATTATGTTATTTAGTCCTGTTTATCAATCATTTTACTTGTATTATTATTTTATTTTATTACTGCCTTCCCTTGGCTCCAATGTCAGCTAATTCTATTTGCTTGGGTTATTTTTTTTTTGTTTGGTTTAATTATAGTTAATACCAGGGTCATCCCCTATTTTAAGTGTTGGTCCTTTTCGGCCTACATTCCTATTGACATTTACTTTCTAATCTAAACTGTTTATTTTGCATATTCTCTCCTTGACAGGAGGTTATTTTAAAATTAAAAAATTAAAACTATCTTACTCTCAAAAAATAGGAGGGGTGATGCTAACTGGCGAGCATGGTGCCCGAGCTCTACAAAAGCTACTCAAAATACCCTCACGATCTGATCAATTTGCCTGCTCCAGGGTACATGTGGCTGCCAAGAGATAAGGTACACCATGGGAAAGCACTCGAAGAAACCCAGAGGACCAAGCACGGGATATACCCGCGACATTGGCCAATTGCTGTCCCACGGCTGTAGGCCCAAGATGGCGGATGTCCTTCCGGAACTGGGGCTAGACTCACACTCTGCCTTAGAAGACAACTACCTGAGCAATGTGCCAACCCCAACGCCCCAGTGGAAAAGCCAAGCCTTACCTCCTCGGCAAAGGGAACACCCACTGGCTACCAAGGTAGATCTCTCCGCCATGGTGAATGACCTTAAGGCCTTCTTAACGGCGGAACTATAAGGGCTGAAGGGTAAACTGGGCACACTGACAAACCGGATATGGGCCACGGAAGATGAGGTCCAGGAACTGAGGGCCCTATAAAACACCACAGCTAAGCAGATGCAAGAGCTCACCAACATGTGCACACAGTTGAATGCAAGATTTGGACAATTAGAAAATATAGCACGCCAATGGAACCTAAAGGTGAGGGGGATCCCTGACACCATGGCTGCTGAAGAGCTACCGCAATTCTTAAGGAGACTGTTCTCTTGACTGTTCTTAAGGGCCTGACTCTTGATAGACTATTCCGAATACCTTGGTGGCCAAGCAATAAACAGGACACCACTAGGGATGTTATAATATGTTTTAGATCCTGCTCTGACAATCAGGGTTCCTCCGTGTGATTAGGGGACAAACCCGTACAACTTTGAAGACCATTCCTTAAACTTCTACCAAGATCTGAGTCATCAGACACTGCAGTGGCGCGCCTCTCTGAAAGAAGTAACAACATTGCTGAGAGCAGCCGATATCCCATATAAATGGGGATACCCAAGAGCGCTCACCGCTGAAAGGGACCGGCTGCACTCCCTGGGCATACAACCAGCTCCAGGAACCAAGACGAGACCTATGCATCAATGTTGCCAACATTGCATCCTTTACTCCACAGGTCAAGAATGACAAGGCATAGCAGTTCCTCCCAGCACCAACTGCGTGTGCGAAGATGCCAGACACCAAGAACTTCATGCTCTGTCAGAAACTATAATTCTGTTTGCGTTTCACTTTTACATTTTTTATTTACCG
Source organism: Pelobates cultripes (assembly GCA_933207985.1). Taxonomy (NCBI): domain Eukaryota; kingdom Metazoa; phylum Chordata; class Amphibia; order Anura; family Pelobatidae; genus Pelobates; species Pelobates cultripes. The sequence continues at coordinate 326,585,323 of OW240913.1, forward strand.
TATATACTCGAGTATAAGTCGTCCCGAATATAAGTCGAGACTCCTAATTTTACCCCCAAAAACTGGGAAAACTTATTGACTCTAGTATAAGACTAGGGTGGGAAATGCAGCAGCTACTGGTAAATTTCTAAATAAAATTATATCGCCAAAAAATTATATTCATTGAATATTTATTTACAGTGTGTGTATATCATGAATGCAGTGTGTGTGTGTGTGTGTGTATAATGCAGTGTGTTTGTATGAATGCGGTGTGTGTGTGTGTATGAGTGCAGTGTGTGTGTGTATGAATGCAGTGTATGTGTATGAGTGCAGTATATGTGTGTGTATGAATGCAGTATGTGTGTATGAATGCAGTGTGTGTATGAATGCATTGTGTGTGTATATAATTCAGTGTGTTTGTATGAATGCGGTGTGTGTGTGTGTGTGTGTGTGTGTATGAGTGCAGTGTGTGTGTGTATGAATGCAGTGTATGTGTGTATGAGTGCAGTGTGTGTGTATGAATGCAGTGTGTGTGTGTATGAGTGCAGTGTATGTGTATGAATGCAGTGTGCGTGTGTATGAATGCAGTGTGTGTGTGTATGAATGCAGTGTGTGTGTGTGATGCAGAGTGTGTTTGTGTGTGTGATGCAGAGCCTTGGTGGGGGGGTGGGCATTTTTATAAAAAAAAAAAAATATTATTATTATTATTTTCATATTATTTTTTTATATATATATATATATATATATATTATGAATATTTTATTTTTATTTTATTATTATTAAAATTTTTATTTATTTATATTTTTTACATCCCCCCCCGCTTGTTAGCTGGCCGGGGAGGGGGGCTCTCATTCCCTGGTGGTCCAGTGGATGGGCTGTGTAGGAAGGGGGCTGGCAGAGAGCTGTAACTTACCTTTCCTGCAGCTCCTGTCAGCTCCCTTCTCTCTCCTCCGGTCCGGTCAGCTCCCCTGTCATCTCCACTGTATGTCTCGCGGTCTGAGTGCCGTGCAGAGCGTTGCCATGGTAACCAGTGGCAACACTCTGACCCCACGGCTCTCGCGAGACTTGCAGTGGGAGCTGACAGGGGAGCTGACCGGACCGGAGGAGAGAGAAGGGAGGTGACAGGAGCTGCAGGAAAGGTAAGTTACAGCTCTCTGCCAGCCCCCAACAGGACTGCCGGGCTTGTAATGAGCACGGCGGTCCTGGTCTGTATTATGTCAATATAAGTTGCCATAATACAGACAGTGACTCGAGTATAAGACCAAGTGGCTACTAAAAAAGACTGGATATACTCCATTTGCAATACCTTGTGTTGTTTTCTTTTGCAAATGGTATGCCATCATGGGGGTAATTCTTATTCCTGGGCTACCATATGGTCTCAAAGGCAACGTAACCAATCTGGCGAATTTCAGTGTGAAAAAAATGAAAAATGTAACGTGCTATATTTGACCCTGTAACTTCCCAAAACACCATAAAACCTGTATATAGGGGGTACTGTTTTACACGTGAGATATCACTGAATACAAATATGTGTATTTTATTGCAGTAAAAGCAAACAGTATTTTGACATTCACAGTTAACCCCTTAAGGACTAAACTTCTGCAATAAAAGGGAATCATTACATGTCACACATGTCATGTTTCCTTAAGGGGTTAAAATGTCACTTAGAACTAAGAAAATTTTTTAAAAATCTTATTTTCTATCATTTTTTATATTTTATTCATATTAAATTACATTCCATACCTAAATATTTGATGTTAAATGAAAGCCCTGTTTCCCCTGAATAAAATGATATATAATAAGTGTGGGTGCATTTAATATGAAAGAGGTGAATTACGGTTGGACAGACATATAGTGCAAATGCCAGGTTTTGTTTACATTTTGTTTTGATCACAACTTGTACATTTGGCTGCGGTCTTAAGGGGTTAACAAATGACTCTTTCAGTAACCCTGAGAGTTTTTGAAATCTCCAATAGTCCTGAAAATGAATAAGATATGTTGTATAAAAAATTAGGAAAGAGTCAAAAAACAAAATATATACACATCTATACAGTACATATAAAACCAATTATATATAGCACATAAACACCATAATGCAACAATATAAGAATTATAACTTTGTTTAACATTGGTCTATCCTAAAACATTAGGTTAATGATTATACGAAACAATAACACTCATATATTTATTTATTTATTTTTTATTACCTCGAGGTTTTTTTTTGATCCCTTTAGTGGATGAACTAAAGAAACGTATAATTGTCTCGTATTTCTATAATAGGGATAGGATCACACAAGTCAATCTTCATTTTTCACAAATTCGTCAGCTCTACATACTATATTACAAATGAAAACACAGGTTAGACTGTGCTATTTTTGTATAATGCATAACCCAGATGTTCTAGAATTAGCCGACACAACTGTTTCATTGGAGACTGACTTTGACGGTGGAATCATGTGTCTGATTGCATCGCATGCATGAGAAAGAAAAAGGATCGAAAAAGAGAATAAAAGGCTCAGACGGCGTATTGTGTAGCCACATCTGAGGTATATTTTTCTCTTCATAGAACTGATACACAATGTGCAGGTGATTGGACAAAACCAAATTATACTTACTGGAAAAATCTCAGCTTTTTATTACATTTCAAATATAAGTGTCATATTTTTCATTATGGTATGCTTTACGTCTTAATTTTGAAACCTGTGCATATGCACATGTATTTACAGTAAACCTGGAAGGTAGGTTGTCGTTAACATCCAGCAAAAATGTTGTACATTTTCAAATATATAGCAAATTTTATTTAATAATCTCACTGTCATGTTGGAGCTAACTATGGGGTACTTTGCAATCAATCGCAGTTAACTTATCAATAATGTTTCCATTGTTTTCAATCAGAATAGTAATTTCACAAATCATTTTTTTTCTGCCAGTAATAACACCAATGTGAGATATTTTTATTTCATCTTAAAACTGGCCTTAATTCTTGATTTACTCACTTGCAGTATCGCAAGAGTAACAAAAAAATAAACAAAACAAAAATATCACTTTTGGAGAGTTCTCGATTACATCACAGGTTGAAGGTTTTCTTGAGCCAGTCCAAGTAAGTAACATCAAGTGCATGCTGGGAACCATTTAGAGCACCATATAATCAGTTCCCACAAGATACCATGTTAAATGTACGATTGCTTGAGCAATTGGTCTGAAACGGACAGGAGGATGAATTAGGAAAACATATAGTGTAGTGGTAGTGTGGAGAGCGACAAAGAGTGTATGACGATAAGAATGTGGAGAATAGTGGGGGTTGAATGTGGATAATGAGCATAAGAGTGTATCCATCACTCCCTAACCGGCCAGATGATTCATCTGCCGTGGGGCCAGGCAAGCCAACAGGGGATGTCCAAAATGTATCACAATGGTTTACCGTGGCAACACTCTGATATAACCCCATGGCACGGACCAGGTGCAGACAGCAACATATCCCACCGGACAACCAGGGATCAGGTTTCCCCCTCCCTGGCCCAAGGTAAGCCTCAGGGATGGGGTTATATACTTTAGTTTTTTTTTTAAACTGCCCTCTGCCCCTATACCCTAAGCTACAATCCCATTCCTCCCACTACATACCCCTGCCCTCCGAAAAGAGGCACCACCCCATCACAGCATCACCCCACAACAGCCACAGTCCTCCCACTAGAGCACCTATCCCCCCCACTACAGCCCCTATTACCCCCATCACAGCCCACAAATATCTACAATACCAAGGCTAGGTCCTTTTGGACTTTAGATAATTTTTCACCTCAAGGAATACATTCACCTCAAGGAATACAGTATTTTCTTAAATAATCCAGTTTTTTTATATAACAGTTGTAAACCACTGTTGAAACATTAAATAGCATGGTTTTTGAGTGATTAATCACTGTCTCACAATATATCCAAGCTGAAATGTGCTCTTTGTATAACTGTCACCAGGGTTTCTGAATGATGTGAGTTGGCAAAGGTATCAGATCTACAAACAAGACATGTTTCACTTGACCTATTTACATCATACTCTACTTGGTCTCCTTCGATGGCATAATTAGTGTTTGCTGGAGACCTTTTTTCTTCATGGTGGTTAAATATACTTTTAAATTGTAACATTATTTCATAATTAACATGATCAAGTTGCAAGCTTTAAAAATCTAGCTGGAAACATCATTAACTAAAGAAATAAGATTAAACACATAAAACAAACTGTGGCTTGTAATCCATAAATGTGTACAGGTGAAGGTCTACTATATGCAAATATTATATATACAGTTGTAATTAAAATTATTTAACCCCCAGGTAATTTGTCAAAATTACAGACTTTAGGCTATTTGCAATGAACAAATTAAAGCAATTGAAATAGCTCAACACAACACATGTTTAAGTGGTTTTCCCAAATTCAACAAAAAATGCAATTTATCATGACTTCTTTAGTCTCAAAATTATTCAACCCCTTGAATAGAATCCCTCACAACAGCACAAATATGAAAAACAGGTGTTTTTTCAAACACACCTGATGCAACTAATCAAGGGCTACATTAGTTGCACAATGTGTGCTTGAGCTGGAATACTTGAAATACCTAAACTGGCTAGGAGTTTGTTGAGTGATATGTTTGACTACATGTTATAAATATTAAAGACAAAAGAATGGTTCACAAAGTTAAGTGAAGAGATCATTGCCCTTTACAAACAAGGAACAGGATACAAAAAGATAGCAAAGGAACTGAATGTTCCTAGAGGCACTGTTGAAAGCATAGTTTGCAAGTTCAAAGTCGAAGGAACAGTGATTACACTACCTGGAAGTGGCAGAAAAAGAAAGCTATGGATGACTGCAGTCAGATTTCTGAGAAGGCAGGTTGTGAAAAACCTTCATGTGACTGCAAAAGACCTGCAGCAAGACGTGGTAGCAACAGGCACTGAGGTTTCAGTGAGTACAGTAATATGCGGACTAAACGCAGAAGGTTTCCATGCCAGTACTCCAAGACGTACACCACTACTTACCCAAAAGCACAAGAAAAGTTAGCTTTAATATGCTCAAAATCATATAAATAAGCCACAGTTGTTTTGGGATTATGTTCAGTGGAGAGATGAAACAAAACTGAAACTCAATGGATCAAGGGTATGTCTGGAGGAAGAAGAATGAAGCATACGTTGAAAAGAACACTGCCTACACTTAAGCATGGTGGTGGCTCGGTGATGCTCTGGGGCTGCTTTGCAACTTCTGGTTCTAGAAACATGCAGCCTGTGGAAAGCAAACTGGATTCATTGAAGTATCAAGAAATCCTAGGAGAAAACCTCATGCCATCTGTGAGGAAGCTGAAGGTTTGGTGTCATTGGACCTTCCAACATGATCTCAGGCAAACTTCAAATTCCATCAAGGCTTGTTTGCAGAAAAAGTGCTGGACAATTCTACAGTGGCCATCACAGTCACCTGACTTGAACTTGGCGGTTGCAGTATGCAAACCATCAAAGTTTCCTACAGATGTACAGTTTAATGAAACTGCACACAGCTGTGGGCAGAAATCTCTTACCAGGAAGAGAGACTCCAATCAAAGACATCCATTCTGGTTTAAAGAATCTATTCTGATCCCATAAAAACATGCCCTATATGGGTTAATGTGAGAAGTAGTTTATTGCCCCAAAGTAGTTCCACTCACTCATGGCTGCTCTCGGTTTAAACACTGTGAGAATCACTGTTTAGTGAATTGGAGTGTGTGCAGCATATGGCAGAGCAAATTTCCATGCCTATGCGAAACCTCAGCTCCTTGGAGAGCAGAGAGAGCTCAGGCCAAAATAAATATACAGTGGGCACATATTGCATCCACTATATCAGGGTTCTCCAGACTTTGGCCATCCAGATGTTGCAAAACTACAGCTATCTCTATGATTCTTTGAATGAAACAGATAGCAAGAGAATCATGGGAGTTGTAGTTGGAAAACTCTGCACTATATGCCAAAATTCATATCAGCCAGCCGGAAGTGAGAGTTTCAGCTGCCTGGCTCTCAGCACTGAGGGACTGGTTAAGAAGTTCTAAACTACTCTCAGATCTGAGAGATGGTGCAGTGTGATCTATGATGCGTAATCCAGTAAAAATAGAATCTATGGGATGGTTTTAAATTCTCATGTATTATGACTTAATACATCATAATGTATCCCATATCCATAAATAGGTAGGATAACAACAGATATTAACCTCAGAAATAAGAGGCAAAATTTAGAATTTTCTCAACCTTGCGATCTATCTCCAACATTATGGTTCCATTCATACTAAAATGTTAAGGAAGAAAACTGCGGCAAATAGCCTCATCAGGTAGGACAGATTTCACCCTCAACCCCTAAGGAGCGGAATTCTTTCACTCTTATCTAATGTTTAGGAATTTAACATATTCCCCACATAGGTCCACACATAAATGACTGGGACTTGCATCTGAGAAGGAAGTAAAGCTGGTCTTTATAGTTCTTCCCTGCTTCTGTGCAGGAAGGGACGCAGGGAAGACCATAGAGACTAACAGTCTTTAAACTTTGCCCAACCAACGGCTGTATATGGCTGGATTATCCCTTTATAGTCTAAAGGTAAGGATGAGTTTTTACATATAATTCATTTTAAAAACTCTATTTCCTTACAATACTTGATTAAATTATTATTATTATATTACAAAATATTTTTGAGGAGACAAAATGTGAGATTTAAATGTGGAAAAAATATAAAGCCAAAAGCTATCAAAGGCATTTAAGCTGTGTTGGGCCCAGGACTGTTCATATAACTTACTTACAATCTTAAGAAAAGATAGATGGATGGATGGATGGATGGATAGATAGATAGATAGATAGATAGATAGATAGATAGAGATAGACAGATAAATAGATAGATAAATAGATAGATAGACAGATAAATAGATAGATAGATAGATAGATAGATAGATAGATAGATAGATAGATAGATAGATAGATAGATAGACAGATAAATAGATAGACAGATAAATAGATAGACAGATAAATAGATAGATAGATAGATAGATAGATAGATAGATAGATAGATAGATAGATAGATAGATAGATAGATAGATAGATAGATAGATAGATATAAAAAAGTCGTGGATGCATTTGTAATATTTTATTAAATATCTTTACTAAATATTTTTTTGCTAAAATTCTTTCATACAGTTAAATGCAATCACATAAAGGTTTTTACAGAATCTTGTAGTTCTAGTGTATACTGTGATAGAGATTTATGACATCGGTTTACACAATTGTTGGCATGGGTACATAAGAATTATATTGTGTCCTGAAGTTTAGCAATCATCTCGAGGTCTATTAACAGCAAAAATCAGCATTCACGTTGAACATAAAGAGAAAAATCAGTTGAGCGCATCAAGGTCTTTTTACAGCTCCCACCTACACCATATGTAAAATTCCTAAGCAAACTCATGCTGCTTTTAAGACAGCAGCTGTCTGTAGCTATAAATGTTGCCTAAAAATTGGCACTGCAGGAATGTATGTTTATTAGTGGGTATAGTTTAAACCAATTATGTAAGCTATCTGATTTAAAAAAAAGGCCATAGCAAAGAAAAATGCATATAGTGAAAATTACTTTTCAGGGATAAATTGATCAAAACAAACAAGCATTTTGTGATGTTATCCCAGTGAAAACAATGGCTGATGTATTTTTATTCAGTCTTTCTTCTAAGCATTGAATGAACATGTGATCTGTGCATAGACTCACTGCAAAATAAACTTTTTCTGAATATGAAGATAACTGCTTTGGCACACAATATTCTTCCAAGAAAGTATCGCTGTGGGGCCCTATATTTTGAAAAGATCACTTAAATTTGATTTAGTCTAACTTTAAAATTGCCACTGGAGCTTAATAACATTCCAAGCTTCTTTTTTTAAAAGTCAGAGTTATTTTTAAAACGCTTTGGAATTTTCTGAAAGCTGTGGGTACAATTATTTTCAAATAGATTTTATTAAAGGGACACTACTGTCACTAGAACAACTGACGCTGAATGTGGTGTTTCTGGTGTCTATAGCCTGTCTCTGCAGACATTTCACTGTAAACACTAGATTTCCAGGGAAAAGGCAGTGTTTACATTGGTGCCTAGGAATAACTCTAGTGGCAGTCACTGAGGCCCATTCATCAATCATTCTGGTAGTAGGCAACACAGATGTTTTGCTGGTACCAACTCATGGACAATGAACACTCTACCAGATTATTTTTGATGAAGCCAATTTTTTAGCATTCCTAACACTCTAAAGAGTATTAACATTCCTGCATTTTCAATGTGAATGGTCGAGAGCATTTGGCTAAGCTTTAAGAAGGGAAAATGCCACATTATCAATGTGTTTAAAGAGGGGGAGATCTCTGGTTTATTATTATTATTATTATTATTATTATGATATTTATAGAGTGCCGTCAGATTCCGCAGTGCTTTACAATGGGTGGACGAACAGAGGGGTTAAGGGCCCTGCTCAATGAGCTTACATGCTAGAGGGAGTGGGGTAAAATGACACAAAAAGGTAAGGACAGTATTAGACTAATGACAGTTGCAGAAGAGGAATCAGCCAGGAGCTATTAACAGTTTAATTGATACGCTTGTATGAAGAAGTGGTTTTTGAATGATTTTTTGAAGGAGTGGAGACTGGGTGAGCATCTAACGGAGGAGGGAAGCGAGTTCCACAGGAACGGTGCAGCCCTTGAGAAATCTTGAAGGAGTTGCCATACAAAGCCCGATATTTGATGGTTGACATAAAAAAAAAAAGGTGGTGGGACCCAGTGATTCTATGTAACATAACCACTACTCTTAGCTGTAGTGGTTATATCACTGAGAGCATCCCTTTATTATTGGTACTTTCTCTCATGCACTAAATGCAATACAGTAACAGCTCTGTTTATCTAACTGATGATTTCATCATAACTCACAACAGGATACATATATACATGATCAGGAAGACAAGCATTCAGGCAGATAGGCAGAGTTTAATTGACCAATTTGATTTGAGCAAGAGATTATTTACTATAGTGAGAATTCAAAATGAATTTAAAATGTAAGGCCGGTATTATAAAACTAAAAGCATAGCTGATTAAGAAAATGTTTGCATTTCAGCTATTTTGACTTGAAATTCACTTTGAATTTGCTTAGAATTCTCGATTAGTGAATAACCCTATAAATTTAGTTATAAAATGTTTTTAATTGAAATATACACATCTACAGCTGTAATGAAAGTGAAAGCATAAATATCGCAGTTGGGAGTTCTCATCTGTTCTCGCTGTCAATCAACTCTTTGGCACAGGGTCTATTCAAAAGAATATATTTACAGTTTGGTGAAATACCTTCTATTAAATAGGATTTTCTACCAGCCTATACATTTGCTGGAATATCCGCTATCTCAACACATAGATAGAATTGTATGCTCTTTAACAAGAACATAGGTTCAAACTACCATAATAGGTATTCCTTAATGGACCATGCCACACTAAATACATTGCACTCTTTAGTAGATATAGATGTAGAAATCAACACTTTAATAAATGTGCCTTTTTAATGGGATATTCCTTACCCACTTTAAGCACTTCAACAAGATTATGGTCCTTTAAGCCTGATTTCCAATTTCTCATAAGGTCATGGATCTTCTCACCAAAAAAATAGAATTTTCATCTTTTTATATGGCACACAAAAGATTTAGGCACTTTTATTTACTGGTTTTTTTTTTTTTTTTTGCTAAGGCAAACTTTCTAACTTTCTATTTTACATCAGAAAAATTTACTGAAATACTGCATTGACAAATAACTGAAATAATGCATTGTTTAAATATGAAGAATATTCATTTATTTAAATTATTCATACACAGTTAAGCCATGATCACACAATGATATTGTTTTAGATACTCAAACTGTCAACGTGCTGCCAGCAGCAGAAAATGGCTACACCAACGCTAAACTAATGCCTCTATATATAAAATACATTTATTTTATGAGAAATTGTAAAAAAAAAAAAAAAAAACCTACTTAATGAAAGTCCAGAATTGGACCGAAACGTCGATGCTGATGCTGTAAACTAGCCAAAGTTTTTTGAAATAAATGTTGATTGAAAGGAAGTCCAACGAGTGCTCTCCTTCGAGTTTGTTTATATTTCTAAGGCTGGAGGTGCACCAGGTGCACCTCAACCAACTGTGCATCTTCTGATACATTCCATAACCTATTAGAAATTCCGAGCACAAATATATATATTGTTTCTATCTATTAATAAAGGAAGAATTTTGCATTGTCAAGACATAACAGAACTTTTTTTTTGTATAAAGGAGAATAATTTTAAATCATGTTATTGCTTAATCTATACAAAACACTATACTTTGCGTCTTATTAAAGAAAGAAGAATTTTAATGGTTTAACTTAGATCTAAAAAGATCTTATGAAATAATATTTAGAAAATAGTAGCCACAGACTGACAACAATATGGGTGACATCATGGTAAAATAAACTAACTCTAAATATATATGAGCCATAAATTAGTACCTGTCTTTATATGTTGCTTTTCACAGAAACTTTAGTATATTTGTTGCATTCCAGAAATCTGATCTGCGTATAGAAAGGTTTGCGCCATTACTAATGAATAGGCAGCTGTGATGGATTTGGAGGTCACCTTATATTTGCTTGAAATGCATTATGTTTGAATTATGTACCAACAGAACTCATGCTAATTGTAGTGGGAAGAGTTAAAAAAGACTGATATGATTAACTTATGTTTTGCTGTCTCCTACTTATACCTTTATGGGAGAGACAAAAACAGTTCCTTTCCAATTTGATTATTTTTAGCCTCAAATTTTCTAGTTATAGTTTAATTCACCACAAATAATCCACCAATATTGTGCAACAATTCATTTTTCTGTCAATATTTACAATATTTGTCACTCAAAAAATCAGTAAGAAGACATTTTAAAAGGTATCGGTTTAAAAAAAACAAAAACTATAATTCAGTCTTTTTGGATTGTCTCACCTGTGTCCCTTCTTAAATACATACTTGCTGGTAACTACCAAGTCTTTTTTACTCAACACTAGAATACAGTATCACTCAGAGTCTTGCTATGTACTTATAATAAATTTGCAGCACAATACGTGATTATGATCAGACTATATTTAGTTAAAGTAGTTAAAACTAATTTAATTATTAATACATTAATACTAATAAATGTTTCTACCATTAATTTTCATTCAAATAAGGTCAATAATATGAGCACCCTTGTGTTGGCTACCTTTCGCATCTATACTCCAATGGTACAGAAAATTACAATTTTTTTTTTCAAAAGGGTGAATAGCAGATTTTTTTTTTACACGAGGGCTCCCAACTGCTTCCTACTGATATTGCCCTTGTTGACTCCATATTGCACAATTTCATGGCTCAGTTTCTGTGTGCATGTTGTTGTACTCCTGGGATCCACCTGCTTTTCCTTCAAACTTAAATTTAAAATTCACTTTGAATTCACTTTGTTTGTGACAATTCTCATTTTAATATATAAAACTGAATGTGTTTTCTATAAGGGCAACCACTGGCTATGTAATAACATGCTGGCTGGTGAATAATAGGATGTGTTTATTGCCTTTTTATAAATAAAGTGTTGGCCAAAAGTGTATACTAATATATTGCATGGTATATATTTCCTGTTTTCTTCTTTCTATTACTACGCTATACACTGTGTTCAGTCTCCTTTTAGTATTTAGGTTTATTAGATGTTTGATGTAATTTAAAGTGACACTTTGGTGGTACTGCCCTAAGATTAAGATTTTCGGGATGGCAATTCAAGCACTACTAGCCCAAATTATGGACAGACCAGTAGAACTAAACCCATGGTCATTCCTGCTTGTCAGACCCCAAGACGATTGGCCCAAACCAGACCAACAACTGTTCAATAAAATAACCTTAGCAGCCAGAAGGGCAATGGCCCAAACCTGGCTACAACAAGACACCCCCCCAGTGCCGTAGTGATCAATAAGATCAAAGAATGCCATCTTATGGACAAACTCACGTCCCGAGTACGAGGCTCGACCAAAGCCTTTACCAAGACTTGGGAACTTTGGGAAACCTACATTGACCGATAAGGGCATAGAAACAGACAGGGGACGCAAAAACAATCAAATGACCGAATGACTTTAAAAGTGCTATCGGCAGTGGACAGTGGTCATCATGTGCACTCTGACTGATCTGCAACTATGCAGGCCCAGATGCAGCAATCTGTGATGCACTGTGTGTTCTGACACCTTTATATCATATCCAGCATTATGTTTTTCAGCAATTCGAACTATGGTAGCTCTTCTGTGTGAATGGACCAGACAGGCTAGCCTTCAAACCACACATGCCTCAATAAGCCTTTGGTGTCTATGACCATCTAACCAGTTCAGTATCTGTCCTTCCTTGCACCAATTTTGGTAGGTACTAACCACTACATACCGGGAAGACCACACAAAACTTGTCCTTTTAGAGATGATTTTGGAGATGCTCTAACCCAGTTTAGTCATCACTATTTGGCCCTTGTCAAAGTCACTCAGATCTTTTCACATGCCCATTTTTCAAGCTTCCAACACATGACATTCAAGAACTGACTGTTCATTTGCTGACTAATATATCCCACCCCTTGACAGGTGCCATTGTAACAATATAATCAGGTATTCACTTCACCCGTCAGTGATTTTAATGTTGTGGCTGATCAGTGTATGTTGCCTCTCCAGAGATAGATTGATATAGTCCCATACATTAAATTCAATAAGAATGAATGTACGTAATATAATATATTCAAATATATATACATATATATCTCAACTAAACTCAGTGCTCAATAAAGACAAGAAATCTAAATTAAAAAGACAGACAAAACAAATGTAGGAATAATCTTTGCATAGGACTTGCAGAATAAACCTGACACATGTTTTGTCTTCAAATTGTACTACATATATAGGCTGTAATTAATATAATATGTTATTGGTTAACCATACTAAACATAGCTGTGAATTAATTCAATTATATTTAGAATAGGATTTATTGCAACATAGTTTGGTTGTTATTATTTTACATTGTGACAATGCTTTCTGTTTGGTTATTAATCTTTTTAAAAGAGGATCGTTTGTATATCCTATTATTAATTAATTCCTCCCAACACTGAAAATGGTTGGAACAGGGTAACAATCACAGGGTCTTAATCTAACCACAATCCTTATTGCAACCTGCCATAGCATGCAATTCACAGGTTATCGACAAATGTATTGATAAAAATGCAAGGTAACTTATAGGGACACTATAGTCACCAAAACAACTTTAGCTTAATGCAGTGTTATTTCATTGACTAACAATTTTCTTCAGGTTTAGTTTACTAAAATTTTAGAGATATAGTCGACTAAAATAAGACTAAAACTAAAACAATTCAGATTACTAAAATACGACTGCAACTAAAATGACTATGATTAAAGACTATAACTAAAAGTAAATTTAAATTTGCCGCCTAAATTAACACTGGCGGGTAAGACACATAGGGGAGAGAAAATGAGACACATTGGGGGATGAGGGAATGAGACAATTGGGGGGCTGGGGGATTGAGGCACATTGAGGGTTGGTGGAATGAGACACATTGGAAGCTGGAGAATGAGAAACATGGGGGCTGGGAGAATGAAACACATGAGGGGACTGGGAGAATTAGACACATGAGGTAACTGGGGGAATGAGATCATTAGGGGGCTGGGGGAATGAGACACATGGGGGCTAAGGGAATGAGACACATGGGGGGCTGGGAGAATGAGACACATGGAGGGACTTGGTTGAAATGAGCACATGGAGGGGCTTGGGGAAAATGAGACACGTGGGAGACACGTAGGGGAGATGAGATGCATGGAGGGACTGGGGTAACACAAAGCGACATACCCTATGCTTGGGACAAATTTTTTTTCCCAGTGCGGCCCTGGCTGGGACACACACAAAGAGACAAAGAGGGGCTGGGGAAAGTTCAAAAGAAACAGACCGGATTTGGGAGAGACACAGCCAGGGGAGGTTTGGCTAGGGCTGTTTAAACAGAAACAAAAAGTGATTTAACTCCTAAATAGCAGAGAATTGAGCAATGAGACTTCAGGGGCATGATCTATGCACACAAACTGCTTCATTAAGCTAAAATTGTTTTGGTGATTATAGTGTCCCTTTAAATAATGTCCTTTATAATTTTTAACTCAGCAGAGAAAATATAGATTAAACATTACCTAGTTTGTTTCCTTTTTTTACTGCTAGCTCAATCTTAATTCCATTGCTCTCACAGTGCTGACTGAAGAATCCCATAATGTCTTAGTATTCTTGGATGGACCAACTGCCGGACAAAGTGTAACTAAAACTTAAATGATAAATTGGAAAAGTAACGGACTCTATCACTGACTCCAGGTATCAGCTACTCTCCTGTATAGTAACAGCCAATCCCATTGCTAGTGAGCTAAAGAAGTCTTCTAGCTGGAGCATTGTAGACTAGGCCTTTAGGACAATAAAATGTGTAGGTGTACTGTAAGTGATATTTTGTAAGCTGCAGGCAACAAACCACCCTTCATTAGACTCATGACCTAAGCTCTTGTCAGCAGAGGCTCAAATTCTTTTTCTAACACTATGCGTATGGAGTATTGAAGAAAATGAATGCCAGACCAGCATTGCCATTAATGACGTTAAAAAAAAAAAAAAAAAGTTACATATAGTTGAAATGTCATGCTCTATAAAATATGTTGTGTTTCCAAGACAGCTGCATTAGAATGTTGAGCAATACATTCCATTACTGAGCAATAGGCATCCTCCTGGCTTTTGTAGGGTTAAACACTCTTGGTATAAATCATGCACCTCTCGAACTTCCACTCTAACACTTTTTCCTCTTTCTTTTTCTCCTTTTATTGTGAAGTTTACATTCAGCCGTTTCCAATTTGTTTTCAACACTGTGGAGTACATTTCTTTAACCAGCGAGTCCAATGTAAATTATACGTGCACAAAGTGTACACATTGCTCTTAATGGTTTAAACAGAGGTGGTTTTCTAAACCTGTAACTGTTTCCATGAAACCGTGTGCACTGATACGGCTTCCTTTCATTAATACTGAACACATAGACAGACTGCCAGGCAATTAACTGCTGCATTATTTCATTTTTGCAAATGTTATCCAGATTTAATTGAATTGGTCCTTAACATGGAACGAGGCAGTTCTCCAGGGGTTAGTAGCCAATGAGATCATGGTCCAGAAGTTAATGTAGTCTCAATAATTAAAAACATATTTTCCAAAATGATAAAACCAGAAGCAAGCATTATACAAGGTGACTTTGACATCTATTGTTCAGGGTCCCTTTTGTCCTAAACAAAAAAAAAATTAAAACACAATACTATCACAATTTAAAGATATATCATTTTTTTATGTTCAGCACACAGCCACAGAGGGAGATAAGTGATTAAAAGTGATGAGAGTCTGTATTAAATGATTGTTACATCAATTACCCCAATATTACAAATTGCTGACCAGCCCAATTTCTGAAAGTAAGATTAATGTAGAGTTGTTGTTCCAGCCTTCTGAGCCTACATTCAGGTCCAACACCTTGTCTTGGCTGAGTCTGAGCCATTGCTAGCAAATTAATGTAAGAATTTCCAATATAAAAAAAAAAAAATCATAGAGGATCTCCAATCATGTTTGGTTCAACTGATTAGAGATCCTCTTTGATCTGAAGGTCATAAGCATACTGGTAGTCACCATCACTGGGAGCATAAGATGGACACTTCAATTAGAT
The DNA here is from genome assembly GCA_933207985.1 of Pelobates cultripes. Lineage (NCBI taxonomy): Eukaryota > Metazoa > Chordata > Amphibia > Anura > Pelobatidae > Pelobates > Pelobates cultripes. The sequence continues at coordinate 326,601,101 of OW240913.1, forward strand.
CTCTGGATTACTCCTATGTTTAACTCACCCTGTACCCATTGTGGGTGCAGGGTGTGTGTAATGTAAGTGTATAGTATTAAATGTTACTGTGCTTTTCACCTGTTCCATATACATGCATCTCAATATTTCAAATAGACAAAGGAGGAAACTTTAATTTTAGAGGTGTTGGTTGTGGTCAGGGGCGGGGCTGTTCCGAGAAATTTTAGGTGACTTACTAATAATAATTTATGTAACTAAAACATAATTTAGAACAAGAACAATGTATCTTATTTGCACAGGCTGATTTATAAACACAATTATTGTAGTTTAGACACATATTGCTGTTGAACTTTGTTACAAAACAAAAACAAAAAAACACAACATGGACATTATAGAAAAGAGGGTGTTTAGGATAGAAAAAAAAGGGTTCTGTCCATAAAATGGGTACTGTCCCTCCCAAATAGGGAATCTTGGGGAGTATGCAAATAAGAGGTTATTAATTTAGACTTTTTAAGGACAAGTGGTAGCATTCAACATTGACATTATATGGATGGGCTGCATGGCAACAGTTAAAGTGTGTTTGATTGTGCTTGGAGAGACAATCTCACGTTTTCAAGGATAGAGATTGACTTAGAGTCAATCTAAGTTATTACTCTTGGGGAAACCAGTGGATAATATATAGGTTTAGTGATGTCCCGAACGGTTTGCCAAACGGTTCGCGAACGGTTCGCCACGAACGGTTCGCCACGGACTCATCATTGAGTAAACTTTGACCCTGTACCTCCCAGTCAGCAGACACATTCCAGCCAATCAGCAGCAGACCCTCCCTCCCAGACCCTCCCACCTCCTGGACAGCATCCATTTTAAGCTGCATTCTTAGTGAGCTGTCCAGGAGGTGGGAGGGTCTGGGAGGGAGGGTCTGCTGCTGATTGGCTGGAATGTGTCTGCTGACTGTGAGATACAGGGTCAAAGTTTACTCAATGATGAGTCCGTGGCGAACCGTTCGTGGCGAACCGTTCGTGGTGAACCGTTCGCGAACCGTTCGGCGAACCGTTCGTGACATCACTATATAGGTTATATCATGAGATTTAACTAAATTCCACCTAAATTAACTAAATTCTAAATCAATCATACTTTAGCAAATAAGCCTGTTGGTCTGTGCGTGGTGTATGGCTAGTCTGTTATTCTAACTTAATTTTAAAGGGTCTAGAGTTCATTATTCTAAAAAAAAACTTTGTCTTTAAACTGAATCTAATTGCCAATTTCAGTTGATAAATGTAATCATTCTAAGTATAGTGTGATTCAACCCTTAATATACAAATATCCACTGTATATAAAATCTCTTGAAATTCCCAGATATTGAAATCAGCATTTAATTTTTTTATTTTCTTATCTACTAGATTTGAGTTGCATCATGTGTATGTGATGGTTATTAGATGTAAAAAAGCTCATTATCTCACGGCAGTGTTTTCATCGAGAAATTAAGTCATTGAGTTTGTTGAAGAACTAAAAATGACCAGTCTCTCATCCTACAATGATGCCCAGACTCCTGTGAGGCAATATGTATTAAAAGAAATGATGACCCTATTATATTACGATTATATGTACAGCCTTTTTTTTTACTAAAATATGTTCAGTTTTGTATTTTTTTTTACTATCTAAAAAAAATACAACTCAAAACTTACTAGTCAAATCAAGTAAGTAATGTCATCAAATTATGCAAACAGCCATCTTTAAAGTAAAACAAATTTTCATAATTATGAACATACAGACAGCAACCAATTTGCACTTATGTTTGCTGTGAGATTGCAAAATAAATCATTACATTACTATATGGTAAGAACAGAAGGTCAGATATAATATTATCCAACAGCTCCTCCTGTGGTAAGAAAGGCAAATTGCATGCTTGAAAAGAAAATACATTTATTAGTGTTAAATAACCAGCCCTTTGAAATTCATTATAAAATAATGGCAGATAATTAAAAAAATTACAAATACCTTTCCAATGTACGAAATACAGTGTATTGTCACTGATTTGCATTTACATCTATTTTACAGAGCTGGTAGTTCTATCTACTCCTCGTGATGACCAAATAGCTACAAAATGTAACAATACAAAGTTATTTTGATTACTATTTAAATAATATTAAAGTATATTTTAATTCATATTTCAAATGCAACGGGTCCCAAACTACCTGGAACCCAAAATTTGAAACATAGCTGCTTTAAATGCAGCAGGTCCCCAAATTGCATGCACTGCAGGATGTAGTTGTGGTGGGATGTATATAAATTGGAGGCAGGGATCATACTTGCAGCGACTTCTGGTGGCCGTCAAGAATGAAACCTAAACAATCTTAAAGTAAGTTTACCTTTTAATCAACACATTTAGTACTAATCTTGTAGGCACATAATATAATTTACTCTTGCCTGAAGCTGACTGATGTCTATATTGTACATTCCACAAAAAGAAACAAATACTATATTACTACACACTGCGCGCATTTTTTTCATGCTTACCAATTAAATTGTAATTTTGCATTTTGTGCATTGCAACGCAAGAGTGATTAAACTCTTAAACTGTAGAAATCGCAAACTCTTAAATGGTATACATATCAATGGGTGAAAACTCTAATGTTATCGTCATGTGGATGCAAGTGAATAAGGAATCATTTGAGATTATTATTCCCATGGGTGTATAGAAGTCATGCTTTTGTTTTGTTTTTGTTCATCTTTGAGAATATTATTGATTTTGTACAAAGGTGCAGAGCCTACGGCCCAGAACTCAGAAAGGGGTCTGGTGGACCTCTGTCAGAGCCTGAAGAACCACCTTTGAGGTGGTTGCAAGAGCTAGTGGCAAGGTCAAAAGATCTCCCAGTTGCGTCTACCAGTTGCATGGACATCACTTTACGAGCTCTGATGCATTCCTGCTGCTTTTCCAATTACTCTGAGCACACCAGCCAGAAATACAACAGGGTTATGTAATAAGGTGAGGATTGTCGGATATTCAAAGTAAATTTCCAACTTATCCCCCTTACTACCAAGTGGGTTGCACAAAACAAATCCACAGCATCCAAGTAGTTTGGCTATTTATGTGAATTTTTGATTCAATATGCATAGCATATTACTTAAAGGAAACAAAAATGAATATATTTTGGTTGTACTTAAAAATCATATAACAAATAATGAAGTTATAGCAAAGGAAACAGTGTTTTAATAAATATATGTGTATTGTATTATTATAGGTTGTCACATTACCATGACATTGTCCATAGCATATTATTATTATTGCAGACATGTTGCCTCTTTGGGGGGGGACTAATATATGTACACTGATACACACAGGCATATAGATGCTCTGATACATATATACACACTCTCATGCACGCACACACAAACTGATATTGAAGACAAACTCACTGATACAACTCCCAGAAACACAGATACACAGATACTCAGTGCCACACACAGACCCACGTTCTCAGGCACACAGATACACAATGTCAGAGACATATATACACACACGAGACACAAAAAATACACTGTCAGACACATACCCACCCTGAAAGACACACACATTGCCAAACGCATTGTCAGACACACAAACTGAAACATATTAAATACAGTCATGGGAAAAAGAAAGTACACCCTCTTAGAATTCTATGGTTTTGCATGTCAGGATATAATAACAATAATTTGTTACTTAGCAGGTCTTAACATTATGTAAATACAACCTCGGATGACCAACAACACATGACATATTACATAGTGTCATGATTTATTTAACAATTATATACCCAAAATGTAGAAGTCATGTGTGAAAAACTTCATACACCTTATGATTCAATAGCTTGTATAACCACCTTACGCAGCAATAACTTAAATTAATTGCTTCCTGTATGACTTTATCGCATTATTGTGGAGGAATTTTGGAACACTCTTTACAACATTGCTGCAGTTCATTCAGGTTTGTGGCCTTTGTTTATGCATAGCTCTCTTAAGTTACCACCAAAGCAATTCAATTTGGTTGGGGCCTGGACGTTGGCCTGGCCATTGCAACACATTGATTATTTTCTTTTTCAGCAATTCTGTTGTAGATTTTTGGTGTGCTTGGGATCAATGCCCTTTTGCATGACCCAATTTCGGCCAAGCTTGAGCTGTTGGACAGATGGCCTCATATACTTTATGGTGCTGTGCACTATGGCCAAACATCTCCACTTTGGTCTCATCTGTACAAAGGACATTGTTCCAGACGTCTTGTGGTTTATTCAGATGTGACTTTGATAACATGAGCCTTGCTGTCATGTTCTTTTTAGAGAGAAGAGGCTTCCTCCTGGCAACCCTTCCAAACAAACAATACTTGTTCATTTTTTTTAATTGTACTGTCATAAACTTCAACATTTAACATGCTAACTGAGGTCTGTAGAGTCTGAGATGTAACTCTTTGTTTTTTTACAATTTCTCTGAGCATTTCATAGTCATATATATATCCATACGTATTATATGTGTCTATATATATACACACACACACACACACACACACACACACACACACACACATTCTACAGTCTATAGGTGTATTGGGGTGAATTTAATGGGAAATCCACTTGTGGGAAGATTGGCAACTGCCTTGAATATTTTCCACTTTTGAGCAATCTTTCTCACTAAAGAATGATGGACTGTAAATTGTTTGGAAATTGCCTTACAACCCATCCCAGTTTGATGTCAGCAATAATTTATTCTCTAAGATCTGATGTCTTCCCTCCTTGGCATTGCGTTAACACACACCTGAATGCTCCAGCCAGCAAACTGCTAAAATGTTGGCTTCTATACAGGTGGTCACACGTGCTGATAATCAATTATTCAAGGGCATTTGCTATTTAGCCTCTTAATTCCTATGGAAGCAGGAAGGGTAGTTAGTGTTTCACACATGGCTTCTCCATTTTGGCTTTATTTTTGTTAAATAAATCATAACACGGTGTAATATGTCATGTGTTGTTCCTCTGAGGCTGTATTTACATTTTAAGACCTGCTAAGGAAGGGATGGTTGTTATTATGTCCTGATATGTAAAACCATAGAATTCAAAGAGGGTGTACTTTCTTTTTCCCATGACTGTATATGTATATTCCCATAACTTTCTGGATGCCCTCACACACATTGACCCTGGTGGTGTAGTGGTGATATGTTGATAGTCTGCTGGGAGAGCTGCTGCAGTCATCAGTCTCTCAGCATATGCTGCTTCACTGTTCCATTATGATGTAATATGTAGATTCACATTGTGATGGAGTGGAGAAATCAGTTTGCTGAGAGCCTGTCTGACTGTCTAATAGCTGCTGCCAGTCTTTCATCACACTACCTGCTCTCCCTTCTGCTATCTCTCCATCAGCCACCCTCTGATTACCTTATTCTCTAGGAGGGCGGCTGTTCCTTTGCCTGCAGTCTCCCCCAGCATGTATTCACTGAGCACAGGAGGATGGCAGGTCATGTCACACCCTCTCAGTGCTCTTTGTGAATACAGGGTGAGGAGAAGAGCTGCTCTCTCTTTCCTCTCTCCAGACTCGAGCAGCACTAGCACTGTATAGGAACACTGTATAACTAGTCTCTTTGTATTCAGAGCTTGGATGCTCGCAGCATCATGGCTCCATGATTTAGGGGTATGAGTGCATAGTGCTGGGGTTAAGGCAAAAGTAGCTAAAATGGAAACATAGAAAACGATAATTCAGTTTGGGTTCATTTTGAATTCCAAACAATTCTCACTTTAGTAAATAACTCCATAAGTCTTTGACTAAGGGATCTGGGCGGGGATCCCAATCTGTCATTACTGGGCAAAATTATGTATTAATACAATCAGAGTGTATATTTATACTTGGTTTTCATTTTTTATGAAGCAGTAGTACTTTTGAAGTGCAACAAAGAAAGCTTGCACAAAACTGAAAGTATACCCATTTTTAATGCACATTATATATAATTCATTTAAAACCCAAAAATGAAAAAGAAAATTACTTTTAACCCCTTACTGACCTCAGACATGAAGGGTATGTCCCACAAAAAACATCAGTTAATGACCGCGGACGTACCCTGCATGTCCGCAGCTAATGACCCAGGTACTCACCTGGATGGACAATTTGCGGGGATCCCAGCAGTCCCCCTGCTGCAGCTCCATCCTTTACGGCACTCAAGGGCCATGTGACCACCACATAGAAGTCTATGGAGCTGTCAGCAGGGGCCCTGCCTGAGCAATCAGGCATTCCCCCAGGCACCTAAAATAAAAAAATAAAAATAAATATTGTATATATTATATATGTATAATATATTATACAATAATAAGAAAGAATTTTATAATATATTATACATGTATAATACATATATATGATTGCATTATAAGTGATCTTTGAGATAGATACACATAAGACAATTGAAATGCGGTCTGGTCACTAAGGGGTTAAAGATCCTGCATATCTGTGCAAATGTTATAGCATCAGACTCAAGTTTTGTCCACATTGGAAAATACATTGGATAGTTAGGGGCCTCTGATTCTGGTCTATGGAGTATAAACTGATGGACATATTTAACAGAGCCCTGCAAGTCCTAATGTGCACTAACTATTTAACTTTTTAATGTAGATTAACAATTTGCCAAAAGCCAACATGCAGATAATTTCCATTTGTTTTCCAATTAGCATTCCAGATCAATACCATGGAGTACAATATAAAATAACAGCTCAGGAAATGTCCACCAACAAAGAAAATGACACATTATATACACAACCATCCTAACATTCCGTTAATCAAAGCCAAGGTGTGTTGTTTGCAAAGCCAGAGACATCCTTATCACAGGCACAAAAATGCAGGTCACAGAAATCACTGCTACATCTGTGAATGATATGAAACCCAAATGTACGGATATAAAATAGAGAAGACACATGATGCACCAAAGTCAACAATACCATAGATGAGATCTTACATACCCCTCCATTCACATGCCTTTATGAAGCCATAGCTTTCATTGACATGACATTGCTCACTACAAATAAGTAATGATGACCTTCAAATTGCTTTGATTATTGGCAATTATTTAATCAATTAAATTTTTACCTTGTTTTGGGGCGTGACTTAAACATGTAGAATTCTTATCATTTAATTTCCTTCATTTTGCATACTACCAGACAATATTTACATTTGATGACGAAAAGGATGATAAAGTATTATAGAAAAAGTACTGCTTTAGGTACAGTCTACAAACTATCTGCAGATCCCTATATCCTCACCACTGTGGAACTGAGCTTTCTAGAGGTTCTACTACTGTATTTTAGTCCTAAATGGCCTCTTTTAGCCTCTTTAGTGTCTCTTGGTTAGTGGTGTCTCTAAAACACGTTGATGGTGTTATATTTCTATAATACATGCTTCACCACCATACATCTTCAGTTGGAGGATACACAGAAGGCTGCTAACATTGCTCTGTCAACAGGTACATTAACTTTTTGTTTTTCTATTTTGCTACAAAATATACAGAAATGTAAGTCAAATGGACATTAACATTCCATGATGGCCTCAGATTTAATGATATTTTAATGTTACACTGAACACAGACAGGTCATTCAACTTGACTAATTTAAGATTAAAAAAGTGATCTCACCCACTGTTGATCAGCAGGTTCCAATGATGGTTGCACATCCTGCACATCTGTATTAACAATTAGCTTTCTGTACACTTAATCTTTGGAAAGTCCCAAAAAAGACCACTTTTAGCCAAAAATCAGTATCACTCAAAGTCTAGTCCTCTCGTACAATTATTTTAAAGAACTGCTTTATACATGTTTATTCTTAATATTTCAAAATGCTTTTATATATTTAAATGATTATTTTAATTTTTTTAATTAGTACTTATTTATACTTAATTGCTATAGAAATTGGAAATGGAAATATCATACAATTTATAACGTTTATTTGTCAACAATACTTACTGCTGAATAATGGCAAATGCTGGCCAACATTTACTGTGTGACATGTCATGATTCCCTTTTATTCCAGAAGTTTGCAACTGGGCGCCTCCAGCTCCCTGTCAATCATTGACATAAAATTAGTCATTGGCACCAGGCAGTCAGCAACATACAGAGGACAGGAAAAATGCAACAATGTTTCTATCTCACATCTTCATGTGTAATGTTTGCTAAATCTTTAATATAAATTTAAATGAATATTGAGCATTTTATGAAAAAATGGTTAACACAAGCCATAGGTGAATTTTACAGGGTTACTTATTAAAATGAGATTGCAAAGGGAATTTCCAATTTAAGGTCAGAATAGCCAAACTGAAAGCATAGAATGTTCGACTATTGTGACCTTAAATTTTAAATTCTCACTGAATTCATTTTGGATTCTCAATTTAGTGAATAACCCTGTCAATGTTTTATCCAAGGTGTAAATTCCAGGAAAGTGACAGTTGCCCTTTAAGAAAACATGATTGGTATTATTATTATATTATATATATAGCGCCAGAAAATTCCATAGCGCTGTACAAAGGGTGGACTAACAGACACGCAATTGTAACCAGACAAATGGACGCACAGGAACAGACGGGATGAAGGCCCTGCTCAATGAGTTTACATGCCAGAGGGAGTGGGGTATAGTGACACAAAGGGTATAAGTAGGGGTAATGAAGTAGGTTGCTAGAAATGTAGTCACTGAGAACTTAGTAGGTTATTTTTGACAGTTGCAGAAGAGGAGTCATGGGGGGGGGGGATGAAAACCTGCTAACAGTTTAAATGATATGCTTTCCTGAAGACGTATGTTTTCAAAGATTTTTTAAAGGAGTGTAGACTGGGTGAAAGTTTAATGGAGAAGGGAAGGGAGTTCCACAGAAGAGGTGCAGCCCTGTTGAATTATTGTAGGCGAGCATCAGATGTCGGAGTACAGACAGAGGATAGACGTAGGTCTTCGATGATATACACTGATCACACACAACATAAAAACTACCTACCTAATATATTATAAGTCCCCCTCATGCTGCTAAAACAGCTCTAATGCGTCGAGATATGAACATGTCCTGTGGTATCTGGCACCAAGATTTTTTGTTCCAGGACATCAAACAGATGCTCAATCAGATTGAGATTTGGGGAATTTGAGGCCCACACAACATATTAAACTCTTTGTCATGTTCCTAAAACCACTTTTGAAAATGTTTTCCAATTTGTCAGGATGCATTATCCTGCTGAAAGAGGCCACTGCCATGAAGACATATAAGTGGTCTGCAACATTCTCTAGGTAGGTGGAACATGTTAAAGTAACATTCACATGAAAGCAAGGACCTAAGGTTTCCCAGCAGAACATTGCTTAGAGCATAACACTGTGACCACCGGCCTGCCTTCTTCCAATAGTGCATCCTGCTGACATCTCTTCCCCAGGTAAATGATGGGCACAGAGCCAGCCATCCATCTGATCTAAAAGAAAACATGATTTATCAGACCAGACAATTTTCTTCCATTGCTCCATGGTCCAGTTCTGACACCCACATCCCCATTGAAGGTACTTTCATCTGTGGACAAGCATTATCATGGGCACTCTGACTGGTCTGCCGGCCACGCAGCCCCATACGCAGGGGCCATTGTAATGATATAATCAATGTTATCACTTCCCCTGTCAGTGGTTTTAATGTTGTAGCTGATCAGTGTGTGTGTGTTTGTTACCATACATATATACATATAAAAGGTATTCTCATTTTAGGAACTGTCAATGGATGTATACTTATGATCCCTCTATTCTGCTATTACAGAAAATGTTTAATCTTCCTAAAAACTATAAATCTTCATGAAAACCTGTATTTTCTCCTCTGAAACTCCAGTTGCAAATTATTTTATTGATGATGCTGTTTATAGGAGTATCAGTGACATTTTCTGTCTGCTAGAGTGCTTAGAAGACGTTGAGAATAATCTTCTATTGTCAAAAAAATTTCTGCTAGTTATAACATCCTTCACAGATCATACAAAATTATCAACTTAAAAATTAGTTCCTATCTGTCTCTTTTGCTCCTTCCCCAGTCCCTCTGTGCGTCCGTTTCTCTCTCCAGCTCCTTTTGTGTGTCTCTTTCTCCCCTTCCTATGTCTCTTCTACTACCAGCCTTTACATTCCAGTTGTATCTTTTCCTCCCCCCAGCCCCTCCATGTATCTCATTCCCCCAGCCCCATCCATGTGTCTCATTTCCTTCCCCAGCCCCTCCATTCATGTGTCTCATTCCCCTAGCCCCATCCATGTGTCTCATTTCCTTCCCCAGCCCCTCCATTCATGTGTCTTATTCCCCCAGCCCCCATTTGTCTCATTTCCTCCCCACTATGTGTCTCATTCCCCAATCCACCTCGTGTGTCTCATTCCTCCTGCCCCTCCATGTGTCTCATTCATCTAGCCTCCCTTGTGTTTCATTCCTCCATCGCCCCATGTGTCTCATTCTCCTAGTCGCACCATGTTTCTCATTGCCCCTGGTCCCCGTGTGTCTCATTCCCTCAGTTTCTCTGTGTCATTTATTCACCCTGCACACCCCATGTGTCTCATTTCTCCAGTTATTATTATTATTATTATTATTGCCATTTATATAGCGCCAACAGATATTTTGAGAGGGGGGGATGTAACAATAAATAGGAAAATTACAAGAAAACTTACAGGAACAATAGGTTGAAGAGGACCCTGCTCAAACGAGCTTACAGACTATAGGAGGTAGGGTATTAGAAACATTAGGACATGGAATATCAAGTAGGAGTGAAGCAGAGCTGGAGGAGAGAGCAAAGCACTGTCCCATAGGAGAGAGCAGGAGACAGGTATGTAAGGTAGAGATTACTCTGGGAGGCCATAAGCTTTCCTGAAGAGATGGGTTTTAAGGCCCTTCTTAAATGATTGAAGACTAGGGGAGAGTCTGATGGCAGTAGGCAAGCTATTCCATAGGAGAGGAGCCGCCCGCGAGAGGTCCTGCAAGCGCGAGTTGGCCGTACGGGTGCGAGCAGCGGTCAGGAGGTGGTCACGGGCAGAGCGGAGGGTACGAGGAGGGGCATATCTATGGATTAGTGAAGAGATATAAGTGGGGCTAGAATTGTTCAGTGCTTTAAATGTATGGGTTAGCACTTTGAATTGACTCCTATAGCATACAGGGAGCCAATGTAAGGACTAGGCAGAGGGGTGAGGTGTGAGAGGACCGACTAGAGAGGAAAATCAGTCTAGCTGCAGCATTCATTACAGACTGTAGCGGGGCAATACGGCTTTTGGGGAGACCAATCAGGAGAGGGTTACAGTAATCCATGCGGGAAATTACTAGAGCATGGACAAGCTCCTTGGTAGCATCTTGTGTAAGAAAGGGGCGAATGCGGGCTATGTTTTTGAGTTGGAACCTACAGGACTTGGCAACAAACTGGATGTGAGACTCAAAGGTGAGCCCAGAGTCAAGTATGACGCCAAGACAGCGCGCTTGCCGGGATGGACTTATGTGGATATCACTGACTTGAAGGGAGAGCGAGAGAGGAGGAACAGTATTAGGAGGAGGAAAGACAAGGAGTTCAGTTTTAGAGAGGTTAAGTTTCAGAAAGTGTGAGGACATCCAGTCAGAGATGGAAGAAAGGCAAGCAGTGACACGTTGCAGGTATATCTGAGTGTCATCAGCGTACAGGTGGTAGTGGAATCCAAAAGAGGCAATAAGTTTACCAAGAGAGGCAGTATAAAGAGAAAATAGAAGGGGACCAAGGACAGACCCTTGGGGAACTCCAACCGAGACAGGACGAGGGGAGGAGGTGTCCTTGGAAAAGGAGACACTGAATGAGCGTTGGGAGAGATAGGAGGAAAACCAAGAGAGGACAGAGTCCCCATGTCTCTCATTCCCACAGCCCCCCTCATGTGTCTCATTCCCCCAGTCTCCTCAATTTGTCTCATTCCCCATGCCCCTCCATGTGTCTCATTCACCTAGTCTCCCTTGTGTCTCATTCCCCCCAGCCCACCCCATGTGTCTCATTCGCCCTGCCCCTAATGTGTCTCATTCCCCCAGCCCGTAATGTATCTCATTCCCACAGCCCACCCAATGTGTCTCATTCCACCTGCACTCCCATGTGTCTCATTTTTCCTGCCCTCAATGTGTCTCATTCCTCCAGCCCTCTCATGTGTCTCATTCTCCCTGCCCCAATGTGTCTCATTCCCCCAGCACTCCCTCCACGCATCTCATTTCCTCCCCCCCATGTGTCTTACCCCCTTTTACGTTGCCCCCATATGTCTCCTCACCTCCCTCCTGTGTAGCATTGTCGATCCGCAGATCAGGATAAGCTTCAGGGACCTCTCCCCGATCTGACAGGAAGCAGTTTGGAGTTCCCTACTCTATCCCGGTCTGTGGCTAGGCCATGCTACACATGAGTAACTGGCAAGAGGGGAGCGCTGTGCAAGCGGGATGTTGCAAATTATTTTGCGGGCCAAATCTAAATAGTATTCCTTACATACTCAATATAAATAGTCCTCATTACAGAACATGCATATTCCCTAATGTAATTTCAATATTTACAGAATTGGAAGAAGAGACCTACATATAGGTGTATATATAAAGGCTAATCGCTGACCTGAAATATTTTTCTACCTTGAAATTATGGCTATTAAATTTGATATATGGACACTGAATTAGATTGCATATGAATAAGAGAACACCAGGAATTCCTTACTATGCTTTTCTTCTCCATAAAATGTGTATTTTATCCTGTGACATCGCTTTACATGATGGCAGAAGAACCGGAAGACCACATGAAACATGGTAATCTGTGAATCATTTTGAAAGACATTTAAACATGTACCTTACAAACATATTCCATCCATGTACTCCATCATACAGAAAGACCAATCTTTTTATAAAGTCTTGATAGCACAACCTCTTACTCTGGTATATTTACTCCATTTACCGCAGGTGCGCCTTGGCATTATTGTGCATCTTTGTGTATTATTATTATTATTTTATACAGTAATCAAGGTATACCTGAAAGTAGCAGTGCTGAATCCAATTTATGCTTCCATATGCATTATTTTTATTATACTATTTTTTCCTATAATATGCATACGCAACTAGGAAACAATGATACATTTGGCACAGAAATAGGTTATCTAGTTAGTTTCTCTGTTTCTTATGTAAGTCACTTCACACCTTTTACTTTTTTAGGATTTGTATTTTTTCATCAGAGGCAAGTAAAAATGTACGCTTTATCCCTCCAGGTACATTCAGCCACTGGAAAGTGTAGCGGAATTAACTCCTTCTTTATGAAGAACGATTTGTAACGTTAGTATCTCAGAACGTCGTGTTCTTTTCTGAGCAGTAAATTGGGTTAAACAAAAAAATAATAATAATAATAAAAATCATAATTTTACATGATGAAGTGACAGAAGCATACTGCATACCATGAAGGTTGCCAGAGACCAATATGAAACGTTTTAAATGCTTCAAGCTGTGTAATCATTCATTTGTTTAAATGGACCTAGCTGCTCATTACAGATAGTCAAAGTCATAGTTAAGGAGATGACGGCTGCAGTTTCTATAACCCATTATTAAAAATATGGCAAGGATCGGAGGTGAGCTAGTGATTTGGAGTCTAAAAGGGTAAACTGATTATTTTAACTCTTAGACGGACACTTCAGGAACCACAAACTTTACAGTTTATTGTAATATTCATGGTGGAGTTCCTTCATTTTTGGAAAAACATTTTTCCAACTTTGTGAAAAAAAAGAAAGGAGTCATTGGTATGCCCACCAACACAGTTTGGGCATAGTTGTGACAGTTTCACCTTCCTTATTATTCATCCAAAATATGTGCACAGTTAAACTTTTAACCTCTTCAACACCACCAAATCGATACAGACTTTTCTTAAACAATTTTAAAAATAAAGGAAATGCTCCCACAGAGTCCTTGTACAACGTAGTGCTTGTGGTGCGTGAGTCCTTCTCAACCAGTTGCAACCAAAAAGTTTGTCCTTCAGGTGTATTAAAATTACAGCTTCTGTGATGTTACAGTAGGCAAAGTGTTTGGCTACCACTGGTTTTAGTAAGTGCATTCCTAATCTTTCCAGTGTTAAGACATCCAGAGTCGAAGGATATATGTGATGCAACACACTTTGCCAAGTCTGGAATGTGTAGGCATGAGCTGTCATGAGAAATGTTGGGGGCTTTTACTCTGCTCAAAGCCTGAGCCAACAGGGCTCCAGAGTCAACTCTCAGGGCCCACCACCAGAAACCACCCACAGGGCTGGCCCCCAGGTCTGCCATCAGGGATATCGTACTTGTATAGTGAATGTAGAGTGCATGTAAGAGATACGGTGTGTGCCGACAAGCACCGGGCATTGTATTGGTTGGTATAAGGAGTGCAGGTTTGCTTGTTTGATATATATATATATATACACATTTGTAATATAGAGTCTGCCGGGCCCCTTACATCTGTATCAGCTGTACACCCTGCTGGCCGTCCTGTGTGAAGGTTAACACTTGCAAGTGAATGTTTTATTCAGATACCTGGCACATAAAGTATGTGGAGCTTAATGTATAACCTCACACTTTTATCTCTGCTACCTTTACAATAAAAAAGAAGTATTAACAGAAACGTACATGTTGTCAAAAATATTTCCCTGCTGTGTCATTAGGAAGGTTTCTGATCCAAGAAAAACCTCCTTCCTTCCTTCTGTGCTACACTCTTTTTTTCCCCTGTGTTTGGCTCACCTTCACACCCTCGTTAATATCTTTTTGAAGTTTCCACCTTTCCCTCCAGCTCAAGTGCAGTTTTCCTTCCATAAGTGAACAGAGTTGTATTTTATTTTTAGATTAAACGCCGTCTATTCCATGTTTTAGAAAAGGGGCCATGCAAAGGAAGCACATTACTTTTTTCTCTCTGTTTCTCTGCTTGTAAAGAGTTCTCATATAATAAACGATGCTAGGTTATGGAGAATATGGTAAAAAAATGGGGTGAGAAGGTATATTCTGGGAATACAAGGACCAGATTAAAATGAATATGCACCCAAATGCCAGTGATGTCTACAAAATAAGTTTGCTCCAGTCAGCACCTCGCGATCACATGGCCCAGGGAGGCCAAAGAGGAAGGAGGGGGACTCCCTGGGCTCCCAGGTAAGTCCCAATACCGCGATCGCCAGCGTGGGATCGCCGGCGACCGGGTAAGTACATAAGATCGCTGGGCGTTCTATGCCGCCCTGCGGCTTTTAGAGCCACCTAAATAGGGACGACATAGAACGCCCTGCGGTCTTAAGGGGTTAATTATTCAGTTTTGACACTGCAATTTTTTGAATTGCTTTTATCACATTAAATTTGCATTATATATATTCCAAATGCTCTTACAAAACAATATATTCCCAATGCTCTTACTTTAGCTTTCTTAGCACTAGCACTATTTAATTTGTCTCCCACATTGGAATTAGTGTAGGACCCACCGATATTG
This sequence comes from Pelobates cultripes, assembly GCA_933207985.1. Lineage (NCBI taxonomy): Eukaryota > Metazoa > Chordata > Amphibia > Anura > Pelobatidae > Pelobates > Pelobates cultripes. The sequence goes on from OW240913.1 coordinate 326,616,515, forward strand.
TGGTACTGTGAATTAGTGGTGGGCTTAACACAATGTAGCCATATGGTGAAACTTAATACCCATATTTGTTTGCTGAGATAGATGACATTAAGTAACCTTATGAAATGTAAAAATGTATTTTTGTGTGTGCACTGTACCTTAATCTGTATTATGTATACATTTTCGTTACTACGGCACACCATTCCTGAAAAAAATGCATGTTCCTGGTGTGCCCCCAATTCCCTTTTGTTTTCAGTGACATACCAATTAGAATTCAAAGGGACATCAAGGGATAGCACCTTTAAGGCACAACTGCATGTAGCACACCCACAATACAGCAGATATTATTACATAGATAGAACGTGTGAGTGTTATAAATGTGTTGTAAAACTGTAACTTTTACTTTGTTCTTCTGTAATATCTAATTGGTCAGATTCTAATTAATCTCTGGTAAAGTGCTGACTGTTTAATAGTAATAACAGGTAGAATACTTTATTAGTACTACACATGGGGATAAAGTTATGTGTTAGTCCTTGGAAAAGGTAACAAAGAGATATTACATTCATTATTAAAACACAATGTCACTTCTGGACGCTGCCTCACCATGTTGAGATGTTGAGAAAGTGTCTATTAAGAATGGGAAATGCGTTCAGTTCCCAGTTTCATTATTTTTTTTTTGTCCCCCTCTTTTTTGATGCCTGGCACAGAGCTGTGTTAGCTACAATACTTATCACTGCTGCTTATGATGGTGGGCATGCCTTGCTCGCAATATTGTAATAAATCTGCATTACAAGGATACTCGTTCTCCAGATATCCTTTTTTTTCCATTAAGTGCAGTACTTATCATCATTTTGTGAGAATCTTCAGAATTGGAGGAACATTGCTACCAGTACTGAGTGGGTAATTTGTTTGCTGCTGTTTTTGTGATATTTTATATATCCATTTTCATTAGTTCTTTTTTTTGCTTGCTTTATGTCATATACTGGCTAATTAGCCTTCGTTTTTCTTTCAGAAAATGCTGACTGAGGTGTGAAATAATGGATTTTATATTATCTGCACTGATTAAATTCCATGCTTACAATGCAACTAAGTAGAAATCATAAGTAGAATGATTTCCTCACCCCTCCTGAGTGGCAAATATATTATTTGCATATTCCTCATTCTCGGGTCCTCCACCAAAGGCCTGGGAGTCTGAAGGTTCTGCCCAGTAGATTTGCTGTTACTAGAACTGCACTCTTCTGGACAACGATCTCAGATGCCCCACTTGGAATCTTCTGAAGTCACTCCCCCAAAGTTGTGCTCCTTTCACAACTGGGATTGTTATTGCCTTCACTTTCCACATCCTTTTGAGCTCATCGATCAGTCCTTGGTATTTGCCCACCATCTCATTTTTCTTATTCCTGATGTTATAGTCTGGGTTTTTCCACATCCACCACAGTCTTCCATTTCTTGTCTAACACCACAAAGTCAGGTTGGTTTTCCACACCCTGTTTGTCTGTCTGGATCTTAGCCCTGACATTCTCAACTACTCTTTGTGGTATCTCTCATCTGGACTTAGGCAGGTCCAGCTCATATTATGTGCAGATTTTCCTGTACCCAATCACAGCAACTTGGCTGTGCCTTTCAGTGTATGCTGCCCCTGCTAACACCTTCACCCAACTACTATATGCTAGATTGTCTAAGAGGCCCCTTTGCACACTATGCACCTTTTTTGTCTGGTGTGGAAGACCCCCGCTTCTATTGATCTGGTGCTGAGTGCCTGTTCCTGAGCTTTTAGGATTGGTGCCTCAGTGTCATTTTACAGTCCTTCATTTTCAAACCACTCATAGGATTTTGTAATGTGAGCCATATCCACTATCTGCCTGTGGTACACCCCATGGAGAGGTTTGTCTTGCCATGGGATCCCCTCCTTTTCTGCATTCTCCATCTGTTGTTGTCTCAGGCATTCCTATGGCGGTTCATCTTTGGGAACCATCTTCGTGATGTACTTGTGGATGCTCTGTTCCTCCAGGACTGTGGCCTTGACACTCATCAGAGCCGGACCATCTTTCTTCTGGCTCATGTACAGTCTCTGGGTACTGGAATCGTCTGGAATCTGAGTAGTTTCTGGGTCTTGATATCCATGACGACCAGCTCTTCTCTTGGCCAGGTTACTATTTCAGCTGGATACCAGATGACTGGCAGGGCATATATGCATATGTGACTATGCATTTCCATGTTTGAATGTGAGTGCATGTATGATTGCATATCTGTGTATGCATTCATGTCACTGTGTATGTATGTGGGGAATTGAAAAGGGTAAGAGGATTAAGTAACAGATAAGAGGTAAGTAGGGTAAAGAAGAGATAATGTGGGTTAAGAAACAAACACAGAGTGAAAGGGTTTAATATAAGAGACACACACGGTTGAAAAAGAGATTAGGAGAAAGACACAAGAAGAGGCAGGAGACTCACACAAACAGAGAAGAAGCAACACGCAAAAATAAAACATTTGTGTGGGCGTGTGAACATAGATTTTTGGCTGGGTGTCAAGCGACCTAGCTACACATCTGTTTGTTTATATGACAGAAGTTACACCGTGGCCACAAATATACTGAGACATCGAGTGCAGAGCCCTTCTTGATTGTACATTTTTTTTGCATGCAACAACATCTGAGTGTTTTCAAGATAAGATGTGGGTGAGCCACTCTGTATAGTACATTTTGCTTGTTATTTTGACATTTGGATTAATCCTGATGGCAAGAACTATGGGCACATTGAAGTGTTTTTCTAAATTAGTATCCTGGAAATTAGTTGCCAAAAAACTGACATACCTTTATAACAAGACAGGCGGACAGAAAATCTTAACATATTCCAGGGTGAAAATTAGATTTAGCAATTAAAGGGATTAAAGGCTTTGCTTGTTGCTGAACTCTATGCAATTAGAGAGGCATTATGCAGAATAATTTGGTGTGCTTCGTTGGATTTCAAAGAATGTAAGAAAGCTGGATCAAGCACATGGTTATTCGTAAAATTCAAAAAAGAATCTGTCTCTAACTTTAATTTATGACTAAAGGAATTTTCTTCAATGACACTTTATTCTTGGGTGATTAGGTATCCTTAGTTACTTTGAAGTATTTTGATAAACTATTTCTACCATTGAAGAAAAAAAAAACACTGCACGCATTGTAACTACCTTTATTCTTTACAGAGGTTAAAGAACAAGAAACTCATGGACCAAGTCCCCATTTGTTTTGATCATTGCAGCTACAGAAACACTTGCTGTAATGTAAAGCGACCTCTCTTGTACAGTTCTCAAAGTACAGTGTGCAAGTAACATTGGTACAGCTTATGATCTTTGCTCTCTAGTGACATCCTTCAATATGACATACATGTGTCTTTTTAGTCTCCTGCTCCATCAAGTTTGGTCCTACAGCTCAAGAATCCTTTGGTCACACTTAATATAATGTCTCTGGACAAAATCTAATTCACTTTTTAATTATAGGTATTAAACATTTTTCTTATCCTGTGCCAAGGCCACCCTCGTTGAACCTAAACAAATATAATGTTTCATTATTTTGACTTCATGTTTTGTCTTTTGCCAGACTCTTTGTGCTTATCCATTATTTGCTCTTCTGTCTTACATGCTTAGGTCTTCCACCTTTCTTTCTCCTTTAAAAATGTTTAGTCACAGTTATATTCCTTTGCTGTTTCCAATATAATTGTTTCCTTCAGAACGTTCCCTGCAAGATATGTATAGACTTTCACATCACTACATAGGGCTAATTCTTTGTTTGTTGCAACAATTACTGACAAACTGGTCATTTCTAATACGGCTGTCGGAAACGTTATCTACTCAAGGTTGTTTCCAAAATGTATCGAATAAATACTAATAGCATTCCTTAATTGCAGCTGTAGATCAGCCACAGTAATAGATTGGATTTAAAATATGTAGATATTTAATAATATATCAAAAACAGATCAATAAATAAACCTGGAAAACTGATCCTTAAAATATGCAGTAAAAAAAAAATAAAAAAAAAATAAGCAAGTACTAGAGCAGGAGTGCCCAATAGGTAGATAACCAGATGTTGTAGAACTACAATTCCCATGATGCTTTGCATGCCTCTAATATACATTTAACATGACAAAGCATCATGGAAGCTGTAGTTTTAAAACATCTGAGGATCTACCTTTTGGACACCCCTGTACTAAAGTCTGTGCAGTCCTCCAGCACACATACGGGAAAGGATACTATATAACACTTAGGTTACTGAGTAACATTTTCTTCTTGTGTCCAGCAGTATGTTAAGTGCAGTATAGTGTACAGCCTGGTTTCAGCCTGTGTTACGTGTACCCCAGGGAGCAGTGGTGTATTTTGGATTTGTACTGTCCTAGGCATGACGGAACTCGGGCACCCCCAATCTAAATTTACCCCGCCCCTTCCTGTCAAAGACGCAACTCTTCCTGTTTAATACCAACACGCTGTTTGATTGACAGACAAACATTGACACACCCACTCACTGACAGGCACACACTCTCAGATACACATACAATGACATACATTCAATGACAAACACATACTGACGTACATACACACTCACTGACAGACACACACTGAAACACACATACACTCACTAACAGACACATACACTCACTAACAGATACACATTCACACACACACATTCACTGGCAGACACACACTGACAGAAACACACACTCACTGACTGAAAGACACACACATTCACTGACAAATAGACGCACACTGACACACAAACATTCACTAACAGACACACTGACAGACACACATTCACTCTCAGACATACACATTATATGACAGACACACTGACACACATTCACTGAGAGACACACACACATTCACTAACAGATACACACTTAGAGACATCCTGGTACCGTCACACTTACATAACACATTGTCTCACACAATTACAAATTATATATAATTATTTTTATTTTTTTTATTTTAAAGCCACCTCTACCTTTGGGAGAGCTGGATTGGATTCTTCATTGGGATCCAGTGTGGCTGATGTCACTGGGGTCCAGTGGGGCTGCTGTTGGCTGGGCGACCAGTCAATGGAAGGCGTTGAGGGAGCTGAAATCCTCCTGCTCAGCTCCCCCTTACTGATGCCGGAAGCCAGAGTGATGTCATATTCCTGCTCCCAGCATCACTCTAGTGCTCAATGTGAGCAGCTGCCAGCCTTGGGGGTCCCTGAGGTGGCCAGTCGGCCAACTCTTGGGCCCCCCATGAAAGAGGCTGACAAGACATCTGCCAGGGTGTTTGGGGCGGTATTTTTCAGTGCCCCCTGAAAATGTCACCCAGTGCAAATGCCTTGTTAGCCTCATGGAAAATACAAAGCTTCCAGGGAGGATGCCAAGAGCTGGCTGGCCACCTTAGGAGGTGGATGGCTGTGTGCTAAGGCAAAGTAGGTACCTGCTTATCCAGATGTCTACTCTGCCCAAATACAGGTATCAGGTACTACATTGCCACAGCGAACCGTGGTAGCACACTCCATTTTTATTACTTATTCAATATCGGCTGCTTAGTGCAAACGTCCCACAGACTGGAAGCTAGCACTCGTGCTACGTTACTTTGCAATATGTGATTAAGAGGCCAAAACGCTCTCAGTTGAACACCATCATTTATTTGAAAACGATGACCTCAGAAAGCCAGATTTGCAATTCATTGCTCACCCCTCTGGCACTCGAACGATTTTAAATATTTTGTCTTCCTCAAATTTTCCCACAAGATGAATATCACTATCAAAATAATTTCAAAGACATATTTTACTGACACTGGCTACGCAATGTTTAAGGTTGTGATAAACAATATTGTATTTTTTATTTTTTTATTTTTTCTATACTAAAATAAACATATTACTAGTGGCTTGTGTATTGAATCGTAAGCATAATGTGGATTTTCATTGTTGGATTATATATACATAACCCCTAGGTGGCTTACTAATTACATTCTAATATATGGTATGTTCAATCTGAAAATATCACCTAAATAATTTATAACAATTCTTTTATGTAGCAAGTATTTATACATTTATTTTGGTAACATTTTTATCGGTTTACGGACAAATGAATGTGAGATTAGTTATGGCCACATTCCAATAGACAAATCAGAGAGAAATCCAAAGAAAGGTCACAAATCATGCAAATTATACTGATGTTATTATGAAAATAGCATCATCAGAATGACAAGGACCAAAATGTCAAGAGTCATTAAAACAATGCTATATCGGCATTATAGTCATAAAAGCACCGTACCATTACACCACTGTACATTAAAGGGTTACTCAAAGCATCATAACCACTATAGCCCTCTATAGTGGTTATGGAGCCAGGCAGAGCTAGTGTAAGGATTTTTGACTACACAACAAAGATATATTTTACTAACCCCCCCACAAAGCGTCTTTTCCTATTGTAAGCCCAGATTTATGGAAGTGGGCTATCCCCTGACATATATATTTCCCTGCTGACCGTTAGCAATTTTGTGCCCTACCTCTCCATCCATATCAATTTGGTTTTATTCTTATATTCATTTCCACATACTGTATGCCTCATATTTTATTACTATATTGTGTAAGTGACATGACTATATATCTAGATACACATATACACACTCTCTGAGGCACTGACACACACAATCACAGACCCACAAACACAGTCACTGAAACACTCACTGGTATAAGCACATTCTCTGTGACAAACACTCAGCTTTAACACACACTCATTTGAGACTTACACACTGACATACACTTACAGGGGGGTGTTGATGAGGCTGCACAGGTTCTTACATCCAGATCCTTTCCCATTTATGTACAGCTATTAACAGCGCTAACACCACTGGAATTTGACATCATGCATGTGAGGTCTTAGCTCTGTGCATTGCAAGGAGAGTCTGGCCTGTGTTAATCTTCACATCTCCCAACTCCAGCTAATAGTGGCCCACATGGAAATATCTCGGTATCCCATTGGGCCCGTCTGTCCAGCACAGAATGATCACTGGGAAGGGGAAACTATGTGCACCTGCCTGTCACCCAGACTTTTCACTCCTGGGCCAGAGTGCTGTACTGCAGCTGCCTCTGCTGCCTTATGGTTGCACTGGTCCTTATGCCATTAACACCCTTACGCTATTCTCCAGAAAATAGGCAAACCTTTTTACAATAAAAGTATACAAATAAGTGCTCTGGTGCTTCTTGATAATATTGGTTTGATAAAGTGCACATGCAGCCTTTTACAAAATGGTACTCACAAATCATCAGTAAAACATACAATTAAAAAAACATTAAAGTGCGCTCAGTGCTAGTGCATAATACCCCAACACATGGGATACTTTATTTTCATGTGACGTAAGGACTGGAGACCAGATTCAATCAATTAAAAAGAAAGAGCTTCCTAGCATAGTATGTATTGCACAATTTGGTATAAAATGATAGATGTAAACCACTCACATGGCATGGAGCTGTGACTAGGCTCTAAATAGTCAACTATTTAAGTGTAGTACTTGTACAAGCCTGATGGTGGCCCTGACCACAGGTGCCCATAAAATATCTGAACATAATAATTTGTTGAATCTCTTTAATTTAAGATATATTGAACATAGATAGTCATTATTAACATATGAGCCAGTTATGGTCATCTTTTGCAAGTTGCAACACCATTGGCATAGGCTATGATATTAACATTATTAACCCCTTAAGGACCAAACTTCTGGAATAAAAGGGAATCGTGACATGTCACACATGTCATGTGTCCTTAAGGGGTTAGTGACCAGCCCTAAATGATTATTACAATGGGTTCTAAAATTTGTTCTTTGAGTTTATTATGAATGGGTCAGAATTGTGTATGGGTAAACTGGTCTTCGTAAGCATAATTGTATTTTAATAATTATATTGTATTGATACAATCCTTTTCGTTTATATTGGTTTGTGTTTTTGTAATTTAACTTGATTTCACCTCCTTGCCTTGACATTGACTACATTTAGGTATACATATCTACCTTATGCCCACCCCCACATTGAATTCTCTCTGTAATAGCAAAGTGTATGTGTCTTTGGCAGCTTCACATCTCTTGGTAGAAGTTTGAATTTTTAGCCAGATCTATCTATCATGCTCAGATCCACCTCACTAATAAGTGAATGTAATAAAGATCAGCTGCATTTCTCTGCAACTATTAAGAGGAAAGTGGATAAAACTTTAAATATGGGTCATTACCCCTGGAACATCCCTGTAACATCCCTGTATCTTAGCATTAAAAATCTGGTTTCTCCACTGGAAACAGACCAGAGCAGCAGATTGCTTGAGGCTAAGAAATATGTAGTGGGAATCCTGTACTCCGACTGAGTACCTCTGCAAAGACATTCTGCTCTCAGGGACTCTGGATATCTTCAGACCCAGTTGCAGAAGCTTAACTGAGGTCTCTGAGGACCTCTTCTACCAGATCAGGCTGCAGCTCTCTCCTTCCAGGCTGGTATTGTCCCCTTTGCCTCGTCTGTTCCTCTCCCAGGAAGGTAGACACCTCTGCCTGCTCTGCCTACAACTACTGCTTTACTAAGGCTCTTGTGGCTCCCAAGCCTAGCTCTTTCTTAACATGTCCCCATGATTAGGGACCAGTGCAGCCTGCCAACGGTCTGGAACTCTGTTACTGGAAACCCTAAACAAATTAGGCAGGACACCTAGTACCCAATGGAACTAACACACAATGTTTTATTTTTCACTCAGGACTAGACCCTATCCACATTACATTAAACTTGTGGCGACACACTCAATCCAATACATAAAACAAAATCATATAGAGAATAATACAGGCACTGATAATAATACAATACAATATTTATAAAAGGGTGGGGAAGACAAAGACTAACAAGAAATACGTCCCCTACTTGCATAAACCATAATAAGCAAATCTGTCTACCTTAATATGCAAATTAATTATCCTTTCATTCAGGTAGCGCACAAATTGTTGCAACCAACAGGTGGTGCTGCAAAAGCTTGCAAAAACTTTCACAAACAACAGGTGGCTCTGCACAGGCTCTACAGCCAAATCCACTTAGTTGGTACAGAACACGAGAGAACACAAGACATTTAGCAAATGACATTACAATAATACACACCCTGAACCTGTAATGAGCACAGGGTGACTTAAACAAAAGAGTCATCCGGGTACCTACATATAGTATCAGTCTTATGCTTCCAGTATGGTGACTACATGCGCAAAATATTTTTAGAATATAAGAGTCAAACTAAAATACCTGACCACAGGGTATATCATAAAACATGTTGGTGGATATAAGTCAGTTTGTCCATTTAGGGACATGGTCATGCACACATTCAATAAAAAAAAAAAAAGATATGCACAAGGAGTGTGCCGATGACCAGAGATTTTTCATTAACTGCTTCAAATATAGTTTATTTACAATGTTATACCGTAAAGTGGTTTTGTACAGAAAAAATTAACTGGACAGCATACAATATCAATGTGAATATAACCGTCATAAGAAAAACAGATGTGAAATTACTTCACATTATAATAATTGTTCAGAGAACCATTTATTTTATTGAGAGAGCTACATAGGGGTCATGGTGGCCGCTGATGTGAGATCATTGTTGGAAATGAATGCCATATCTTGCGAAACAAATTATCTAATAGGCTATAATAAGATAAATTTGCAACTTGACCGAGTATACAATGATTGCATATCAACTAAAATAGCACATAATCATCAGAACCATTGTCATTAATTAGAAATTCATAATATGGCTTATTTAAAATTGGTAATGGACTTTTTGGCTTATAATGATATCTAAAAAAAACACAAGTTCCCAATCAAATTTTAATGATGCAGATCTCATCTGTGAGCCTGTTCACCTCAGTGAAGAGAATGCTTGCCTTAAACATCTGGGTGCCAGCTAATGCTGATAGTAGTGGGGGTCCTCCTTGGAAGGGGGGGATGGAATACTGTTGATCTGGGTTATAGGGGGTCTTTAAATTTAACAACCATTGTATATGCCACATGTTAGAGCAGCATGAGACTGTGTAGGTGCAATAAAATTTCTAAGAACAGGTGAAACCCAAACCTGAAGATGAACAATAATTTATCTTCATGCATTTCATGAAAATGCATTTTTAGCATCTCTCATTTTTGAACTTCGCATAAATCAAAGAATAGATGAGCACTTACTAAAGTGGTGTGCTGTATAGACCTCCAGTATCCAAAGTCAACAATAAAGTCCAAACAAAAAAAATTATGGTCGGAGGCGGAGCTTGCCAATCAGCCAATGCAGGAGCATAGTTTGTGGCTCTCACAAATCTTTGACAAAACTAGCTATATTCTCAATAATTGTAGAATATAGTCTGCGGCACAAGTTGATGCTGTTTTTCCTGATTCCAAAGCTGAAATGATTGTGTCGTAAGGTTGGGGCCTACTCAGTGGTGGAGCTACCACATTGGCTGCACCAGGGCTCACACACTATGGGGGCCCATCAGGTGGCCTTTGCACTAAGGGCCATGCGGTGGGCATTTGTTAGCAGAAGCATACCTCTAGCCACAAGCCAGATGGGCCCCAACAATGTGGTGAGGAATGTTATTGCTCTGTGCCATTCTGTCAGGGTTCTTACCTGAGATGGGAGTCTGTAGCGCAGATATGTATGCTCACCCTTGCAGATAGACACAGTCCAAGGTGACCAGATAAGAAGCCACCTGGACTGTGCACAGGGGCTGTGCAGGAAAGGTAATTCCAGTGCAGTACCGACAAGGACATAAACAGCAGGATAGTCAATGGATTAGCCGAAGTCAAAGGATGCCAAAGGTCAGGATTAACGAAGTGTAGCTGAAGTCAATGGATGCCAGAGATCAGGATAAACAAAGACAGAAGCCGGGGTGAATATGGAGTATAAGTTCAAGAGACTGGAACACAGGAACTAAACACATACAACAGGATCAAAGACTTGATAAAGTTCCCAGGTTGAGGCTGTGTTTATATACCCTGCTGATGACTGATCTAAGTCAGATGAAGCACTTGCAATGACCACAGACAAAGTCCAGCCCACAGTGCTGCTGACATAGCCAGGAATAATAGGACAGCTCGCAATAAACATAACTGCTGTGGCTCAAAGGCAGATAGCAGGCCCAGGACAGCAAAGTTCAAAATCCCTGTCGGGCACTCATGGGGCGGCCACGCCTGGCTGCCTGTATGGCACGGTGAGAACCCTGACACATTCCATGCATGCAAAAAGCCTCATTATGACAGTTCTACGGGATAAGATGCCTTACCATTTCGATGATGCCACCTTGACTTTTTATCAAGACCTAACGAGAGCCACACTGCAGTGGTGCAGATCCCTAGCACTGGTCACAAAACAACTGCAAATGGCGGGCCTGGAATATCGCTGGGGAGTATCCTGGTCCCTCATACTAACGAAGGACGAAACTAGCTACTGGCTTTCTACGTCTGCAAAGGCCTCCACATTCCTTAAGGCACTGGGCCTGCAGGCCATCGCCTCTGAGGCAGCCATTCAGTCTATGAGTGGGATCCCTTTCATCCTGAGGGAAACCTGAATGAAGTTGCTGCTAGATAGAGTAGAGAGGTTACCATGTGAATTCTCACACACCATGTTTTTAGAGATGACACATGCTCACACTTTTGTCCTTTAATCCTTTTATTTTGTTACGTTATCTATTTCTTTCGGTTTTTACATGATTTACCTTGCATGCAAAAGCAGCAGTTACAAATTGTCTTGGCTAAAAGGCCATGTGTGTGCACTGCCTTATTTAATTGCTACGTCCACCCACATAGGTGAACATGCTTGCCCCCCAACCTCCCCCTCCCCCCTTTGCCCTCTTAGGTTTTTGGTATACCTGGCAGTTCTGCTGTTTTTCTAATCTTATAAAATAAGTTACCAACATCTGATCATGACTTGCTTGGCACATATCGGAATCTACTGTCAAAAATAAAGAATTTGTTTTCTGAATGGTCAGAACATCTTCAGAAATAACATATAAGGATCACACACAACAACGTTTCTACATACACGGGCACATTTTTAAAGCTTGAAAAAAGGCTCTCGTGTAAGCTGAAACATTGCAGTTTGTATTCCTGTTATGCACTAAATAAAACAACACTACGTTATTTTTGGATAGCGATGGACGATTCTTTTTTGTTTGGAAATGTTTTAACATCAGGGAGTACCTTTAGCCAAATATCAATTACTGAAATTGTAATCTGTAAGTTTAAAACAACAAATGATTTATGTGGCTATCTGACAAAAATAAAAACGTTTTAACTCTAATGTTGTCCAATATTTTACAAATTGTAGATTTATATGGGAAAAACATACGCCCACTACATATGCCTTGGTGATTGACGGTACCACAGTATGCAATCGTACATCCCTTAATCAGCCTTTTAAGTTTATTCACTGTATAATAGTTTCAAAAAAGGGCGACTGTGAGCAACACTACATTGTTTAAGTTTGTAGTTATTAAAATAATTTTGTAAAAATGGAAGAAGAAAGAAAAAAGAAGTTCTATATAATGCTTCAGTATAGAGCCGGTTATCACGGCTGGCATCACTGCAAGACTACTAGTCAAGTTGGTAATGTCCACTCACTTGCAACCCTTGACATAGAATAGGGCAACCTAGACAAGCTTCTTCTACTTGCGGAAGAGTAATGACATTATAGCATAAGCAGAATGGAGAATATGTCTATACTAGAACTCCCTCTTCTGGCTTCAGCAGCCTAAAACTGAGCCAAGCCACAGCTCACACCTAACACATCTGACACTCATCCCAATACTGTAAGACTCTTGAACCAATGAACAGCAAAAAAGTACTTATCACGCAGTAACAGTAGTCAATATATCCTTTGTGTCACATAGGATTTGAATTAACTATCATGTTCACAATATGCCCGTTCTAGAATTAGCTTTAGTTGCACTACTATAGGATCATCATATCATTAGACCGAAAAGGAGGCCTCTAAATAGTCCTGTTCATGTTGCATTGACATATGATCACTAGGCGCCCTCCCAGTGTTAGTAGTCAAACTATTTACTAACAGTCAAACTTCTCACCTGACGTACAAATTATTTGCTAAAAGGGCCTTCGAATGAAAGAAATTGGAAAATAATAATGGTTAATAATAAGATAACTTTTCTTCTACTTAAAATTCTTAACGAGCTAGGTGTCTTTAAAATGCCCACACCAAGTAGCAAAGAAAACAAATAACCACAATAGTGTGATATCAAATGCCAAAATAATGTATTCAAAATAAAATCAAATAACTGCCAAAGATCCTACATGTAAGAAATACAAATAAGTTCTCATTTTGAATAAACACATTTTTTTTCTGTATAAAAATGGCCATTCTTAAATTTTACACACCACTGATAACCATATACGTCCTTTTATTGGAACGTGATTCTTTAAAATGGGATGCGACTCTTTACAGAAACAAAAATAAGAAGAAAACAGACATTCCTGACCATAAAATAAAAACATCCTTATCCATCAACCACTGAGGATATGGGTGGCTCATTATGTTATGTTAATATACATAGCTTACACTGTATTTAAAGAGGAAAACAAGAATTATAAGAATTACAAGAATTATTAATACAAACATTCCCAAGTATATTTTTTATTACTTTTTTATATTTTATATTTAAAAAAAATGTTTTATAATAAAGTGACTACTGTTGTATAAAATCTTTCCTTAGAACATTCTATAACAATGAGATCTGAAATCTAAACGTTATCTGAATTGAAACACTGGTGGTCTCTGTCTATCTTGGCTTCTTCTTAGCTTAAACGTTTGGCAATTTTTTCTCTTATTTTCCTAACCAGTCAATTCTCATAAATATTTTCAAATCCTTTATATAAGGCTCACAATTTCAGACCTGCGCTAAGGCAAATTGCCGAGATGGTCCGATAAACACCAACTATCTGATCCTCCCACGGGACACCATAGTCTATACTAAATGTCAGACCCAATATATACACTCATCAGGCAGCACTTGTTGTGGTGCTTTAATGTAGGAGAGGAAAGAAAATAAGGTCCTACATGAAAGGCCCACAGTCCATACAGATGTTAAGAATAACCCATTTGTCACCTGTAATATCTACTACATGTGATTAGACATCACTAACATCATCTAAAGCGCTAGCAAAGGCTCAATGTTTTTTGACACAATCAGGGTTATTTACTAAAGTGAGAATTGTTGGGAATTCAGAGTGAATTTAAACTTTTAATGGGAAAACAGACAAACTGAAAGCATTGCTGACTGACAATTACCACACAAAAAGAGAAAAGAAAATTGAACACTATATCCTAGTTCCAATTCTTATTGTCATGTATATCTTAACACTTTATATCAAGCTTCTCCAACTCCATCTGATAATATATCTCATTCACTCCCCACAGGGTTAGTGTGGCATGGTTGGGGTGTTGAGTATGACAGAATTGGAGCGGCTAATGAGATAGGGTGAGTGTGGCAGGGTGAAAGGGGGTGAGTGTGGCAGGGTGAAAGAGGGAGAGTGTGACAGAGTGATGTAGAAAGAGTGTGACAGGATTGGAGGGGTGAGTGTGACAGTGCGAGAGAAGGTGAGTGTAATAGGGTAAATATGGCAGAGTGATGGATGGTGAGTATGGCATGGTGAGTGACCGCATTGGTGAAATTATTGTGAGTGTGCCAAGGTGAAGGGGGTGACAGTGTGTGTGGTAGGGTGACATACACTGACACACATGCAGATATACAAACAAACACACACTGACATACATGCAGATACACACCATATAACACACACAAATACATACATGGACACACATGCTGATACACAGACACACATACACACACTGACACACATGCAAATGCAGACACACAAACTAACACAAAGATACATATATACGCGCATACACATATGCAGATACACAAACACTTAAGGACAAACATCCAAATACACAGAATGACACTCATACATATACAAACAGTGACACACATACAGATACACAGGGCACACACTGGCATACAGATATGCAGACATACGCATGCACATGCAGACAAATAGATACACATACAGACACACACATACATACAGACACACACATACATACAGAGATATACATACATACAGAGACACACACACACACATACAGAGATATACACACATACAGACACACACATATATACAGACACACACACACACACACACACACACACAGAGACACACACACACATACATTAGTCACCCTCCTGTTTACTACTTTTTAGGTGTAGGAGGGTGACTTCCCTGGGGTGCAATGGTGGCTCAGGCTGACAGGGGTCAGAGTTCCCACTCTGACTCCCTCATCTCCTTCCTCCTGCGCGGGCTCTGTATAAGCAGGGAGGAGTGACCGGGGCAGTCACTTCCTCCCAGCTCTGATGTCATCACAGAGGCCAGGTCATGCTGTTAAAGCACCGCAGCGCTGCCCGGGCCCCCTGGTAAAACTTTGCCACCTGGTGGCCCTAACAGCATGGGCCACCCGATGAGACCCTGAACTTGCGACCCGGTGGTTATACCGCCCGGGCCAGGGCCGCAACACATGGCGGCAGGCACCCAGCTGCAGGGGTCCGCAGGGCGGCCTGGCCCCCTGGAGTGGTGGGGCCTTTTGCAGCGGCGATCCCTGTGACTGCGGTAGTTTTGCCACTGCAATAGCCATAAAGAGACTGAGTTCCCTCTTTGGTCTTTGATCTCACCTGCTAGTTTGCCCAATTGTCTGAGAATGCAGAATGAAGAGAACTAGAGTAATAGTGTGAGGATAAGGAATTAAGTCACTTATTTCATCTCTATCCTCATATTAATACAACTATACGAAGAATAACAGAGTACCACTGATATCCATGTGTTTATGGGAGCTGGTAGTGAAGCCGTAAAACTAATTTTCAATAAAATGTTTGAAAACATTAATGTTGTGTCATAAACAGATATTATTTGTTTTTCTGATATGATTGTATTGTTTAGTTACAGTAAATGGCTACTATAGAATATCCTATAAAACACATTAGATATAGTATTCCTTTTTAATGAGATGGAGAAAGATATTTATGACATGTTGGAATGTCTTGAAATGTAAATCCTGAATACTTTCAACATTCTACCAGAGTTTGTGTGATCTGATTGGCAGCAAAATAAATAAAAAGGGTGGTCTGTTTAAGACTCTTGTCCAAATCCAATCACATTACATTTTCATAGTATCAACATTTGAAAATACTGCGGCTGTTACATTAACAAAACTGTATGGGAATCTTTTGAAAGCAGATGACTACTAGCACATGACAGAAGCATTCAGATCAAGCAGCACAGATGAGCATATAATAATAATTAAAAAATATCCTGAATCCTGCACAGTCACTATCCAGCAAACAAAGCTAAATATACACTTTCATGATATTAATGTATCTGAAATAAAGTAAAGAAAGCCTTATTGCAAGAATTGTTTTGCCCACTCCCCCCCTCATTGCAGGGATGTCCAAACGGTAGATCTGCATCTGTCGTACAACTCCGAATCTAAAATGTGCACATCCTAGCAGGGTTGTATTTAGCATTGGGTGCTGTTAAGGTGCCGCATAGGCCAACCGATGTGTCCCCTCAGCATCTATGCCCTGGTGCAACTGCACTGGTTGCACCAGCAGTAGCTCCACCTGTGCTACTAAGTACTAAAACGACTTCATCTTAAGGTAGTGGTTTTGTTGCAAAGAGCCGGTCCCTGAAGACTTACAGATGTCAGCATTGCCATTTTTGAGAATCAATCAATCAATCAGTTAATCACTAGAGGCACTGGCCAGTGAAGACTTTGAATGAATGTTGAGTTTCATCACGCCAAACATTTTGATGCCAAACTCAATGATAATCAATATTGATGCTCTTAGAAAAGGAGAAGTGCCTGCTGGGGCAAGACCAAGACAGAAAACCAAATGGTGCATCCTTTAATGTCCCCACAGGCAACAAACATGATTGCATGGTGGCACCCAGTGGGAAAAGGGAATGTGAGTATACTGGCTTCTCAGCACTTCCGGTTCTTGCTTGTATCATCATCACTGCTCATAGATCATCACTGCTCATAGCATATTTATCCAAAAGGAGACACCTGAGTGATGTTTGCACCAAAGTAAAAAGCAATGTCTATGAAATAACTAGTGGAATTCCCCACACAGTATCTCATGTATGCACAATGAGTCTTTTTTTCCCCCTTCAAATTTTCTACGATATCTTAAGGGAGTGTATCTCGTTTTCCTATGACATGACTGGTCAGAGTAAAGGAGGAAGGAAGAGATTATACAAGTTAAGAGTGAGTTTCTGTCTTTACGTCCTGACAAGGTTATTCATTAAAATGTGAATTGTCCCCTTTCCCTTTGTTACAAAGCCTGGCTAGAATTAGCACCCCATAAGCCAACGACATGCAGACTTCACTGGGAGGCAGAGACAGAGACTGGGCTAACTGAGGAAGTCTGGTTGTCAGCTCTAAACGGTCTAAAAAGATGGACCAAATGCTACTCCCATATAGAAGCGCACCGGAAGCTGCTTTATAGATGGTATATGACCCCCAATAAGCTGCATAGGATATACCCTGCGGTACCAGCCGAATGCTGGAGGTGCAATACAGAAATAGGCACGCTACCACACGTCTGGTGGCACTGTAGCGGCATACAACCGCTGTGGAGGGACGTTAAGGTTATAATAGATGCCCTGGGAATCAAAGACTTCCCCTTAAACATTAAGGCCTGTCTACTCCTACTGTTCCCCAAAGAGACACACAAGAGCCAAAAACAACTGCTCCTGCTAATCTTAATGGCAGCACGCAACCTGATAGCGCTCAACTGGAAAAAACACAGTTGCCCATCCACACAACAACTGAAAGACAAAATACAACAATTTTACATATACGAGAAAATGTCCACAGACACTACTACAGCCACCGCAAAATTCAGGGAAACATGGGAAGGTTGGGAGACATGGTACGAAAAGGGGAATTGTCTAGGATAAGCAAAACAGCATAGAAGAGGGAAGTAGTCCCTAACCAGGCTAGAGCCAAGCAAGGAGTAGTATGCCACTTTAACGTGGAAAGGGGTAAAAGGACTGTCAATACGTCATTTTTTTTGTTCTTACCTGCACACCTGTTTTGTATATACCTCTGTTATGTTCGGTAAACTATCCATCCCCGACTGTTATCATGGGGCTGCATTAAGAATTCATTGTACGACAGAATGTATATTCCATGAGCTGTGACTATGTACTGAATTCATAATTGTGAAAACTTTAATAAAATACAATTGAGAAAAAAAATGTGAATTGTCAGAAATTTAAATTTAATTACAAACATGTAAGCTAAAATTAGCCAAATTTGGAAAAATTCTCTAGGTCGGCTAGGTTACTCAGTTTAGCCTAAAATGTTATAAGAATCTACTACAAAGTCCAGAAAATTTACCCTTCAGTGAATAACCCAAAATGTGACAATCCTACAGCTAAATTGCTATTAATGGCAATATCATACACAGATGACTAAGGCACGTACGTATGCTGCAAGTGTTCACATCTGCATCGGAATAACTGTGTCACGATCATGCTTACGTAGTAGTCTAGAGTCTAATGAGTTTGTTACCTGTAATGATGTTCACACAGTGTTTCCTAATGTTCCCCACCGAAATACCTTTTCAATTAATCATTTAAAAAAAAAAAAAATTTTTAACCAAGTGGCGCAAACCACATTTGATGCATTCCTAGGAAATACATTGTTAAGCATTGCTACCGTTTCTTGTTTTTTTCCTTTCAATCTGATTCTCATTTCACGTATAACGTAATACAAATGAACTACATGAAAATGTGAATGTAGAAACACATTTTAAGATTCAACAGTTTTATGTATGCAGTATAATCAAGTCTAAATATACAATTTATCCCAAGGAAGGCTATTGCTACATCCATTAAACATATGCTTATAAAGACTGCTGTCTCTTCTGATGACTGCTGTCTATAAAAAACTGATACTCATTAAAGTAATTACTAAATGACTTGATCCTACATCGTTTTTTCTATTGTCTGCAAAGAGGTAGCTGTTGGCACTAAAAAGTACTGTCAGCACGTGGTTCCCCTCCTATAAAAACTATATATTTCTACCAAGTACTGGTTCTCCTGATAAACACGTCATTCTTCTTTAGCCACCCCTAGTCCTTAGTGGACTCTTATCTAAATCTTGGGTCAAAGCTGTCCCATGTTGGGGCTAACTGAATAAGACTATGGTACAACTCCTAATAAGGCAATTTTATTGGAACCACAGAACAAAAAGCAATGTTTCAACCCCTTAGGGCCTTTGTCAAGCTTGACAAAGACCCTAAAGTGTTGAAACGTTGCTTTTTGTTCTGTGGTTCCAATAAAATTGCCTTGTTTGGAATTCAATGGAGTGCCTGGATTATATTTATATTCAAATTCTACATTTGGTCCTCTTTGGTACTGGGACTTGTCCAGCATAGCACCCAGGATTCCAGGGCGAAGGGATGAGTGGGCTTCCATCACATATATGGCTATGGTACAACTCTTGACTTGAACAACATAAGCAGCTCAAAATCTCAAATTGCAATGATTTAAAATGTAAATATCCAAGGACCAGTTCCTAGCATAATACCTATTAAAATAAACAATAGTAGTAATAGTGTTTGGAGTGTTCCTTAAGGAATTCTGACACTCCAAGTACCAGACAGTTCTACGTACATATAGTCTTTACCAATATAATTGAATATCATTCATTCATTTGAATCCTGCTAGACTCCATGAACTTTGTCTCTTCTGGTTCATTTAAAGATTCCCCAACATTAGATGTGCTTCTTTAAAAACTATTCCAGATAAAAAAAAATCCAAAGACCGAACTTGTAAGTGAAATGGCAGCTATTTCTAATAGATAAAGCTCTGGGAGATTTCCATAATTTCCAGAACTTATGTGCAAAAAAGGGACTATTGAATATGTTTTAGTGCAAAGAAACCTAAGCTAATAAAGACGGACAATTATTATTATTATCACTAAACTCTGAATTTTCAGGGGGCGGAGCTAGCAGCCAACTGAAGCAGACTTGCATCAACAGAGCTCCGTATCTAAAAGCTTGAAACCCGCTAATTATCTACCCAAAATTTAACAATCTTAACCCACAACACACTACCAAGAGATGGGAAAGAAGTCCAGGCACCAGGGGGCCGTAAAACCCGGTGGGGGTCCGCGATATTGGAGACCTTCTCCTTCGCCCCGCAAAGGCCGCAGAAGATTCCGCGCCAAATTACAATGGCGATGCGACCTCTGCCTCCTCTGGGGAACAGGTACTGGATGAACTAGACGACTTCCCCGGCACAGGGGGACTACACAGCATCTCCTCAGACACGGACAATGACCTACCCTCCACAAAGGGTGACATCAAAGCCCTTTTGCGCAACATCCGCACCCTGTTCGCGGCAGACATAGCGGTACTGCGGGAGGAGATCCACACAGTGGAAGGTCGCGTCAAAAAAACAGAAGCAGACTCACAAGGCCTCACCGCACGCTGTATACAACTTGAGGCCCAAAACGCAGAGCTGCAACGCAACCAGACCCTGCTCGCTAACCGCATGGACGTGCTGGAGGATCGACATAGGAGCCGGAACATAAAGATAAGAGGTGTCCCTGAGACCGTGTCTCAAGAAGACTTACCAAGCTACCTCGGTAGACTCCTCGCCTCCTTACTCACACCACAGCAGGCGAAGGCAGTCTTAACAGATGGAGCCTACCGCGTCCCGAGAGCCACCAGAGCCCCAGCGGACACCCCAAGAGACGTCATCCTCCAACTCCAGACAAGGTCAGCCCAAATGACCCTCATGGCTGCGGTTCGAGGAAAGGCCACCCACCTTTTCGAGACAGCTACCCTGTCATTCTTCCAAGATCTGTCCAGGCCCACGCTGACATGGAGAGACCTCCTCAGACCCCTGACCACCACACTCCACCGAAGCTCAATCCCATACCGCTGGTCATTCCCCAGAAGCTTAGTCATCACGCACAGAGAAGCAACAACCCGAGTAACCTGCCCTTCGGAAATAGATTCGGTGCTGGCAGCACTGGGCCTGCCACCACGCCAGGAACAAGCCCCTCCAGCTCAAGGACCGAAGAACCCTCACACCCGGGACATGGCGAACGTCAGACCATTCCAGCCAGCAAGCCCCAGCGCCCCGACCTCAACTCCCTTCAAAGCACAACGGGCAAACCGACACCTAACAGACACTTAAACTCCACAGGTGCCCGAACTGCAAAGATCCTCAGGCAGGATTACAGCTAAGCTGCAACACCGAGGATTTACTCCCCACTCCCAGTTATTTTGATCCCTGGACAGGTTCTAAAGCAGCCACCTCACGAACACCAGTCCTGTTCTCAAGCCACAGAAGGGGACAATATACCTGCCTTGCAGCTGGACTTTTCCTTTATGGCCCGATAACGGCATGGGACGGCTGAAGCTGGTAGCTATTCTCACACCGTCCACAATGCACATGTTATTATGGTTAAACTGACAAATACGTAGAACTTCTGCTCCACAACCCATGTCTTTAAGCTTGTTCGGACTACCTGTTTTGTTCTGTGTTTGCTACAAATATAGTTCTAACCAGATCACAGAAGCAACATAATACCAGTACCAAGCCACAGCCCAACACGGGTTAAAACCTGCAGAAGGCTGCAAACCCCACACACCCAGCCTAGATAGGTTTCAATACTCATTGAGTACTCAGACACACAGCCTGAGGGCCTATTTTAGCGAGTAGTTACCAAGAAATTGCCAGTTCACAAGTCCAATATTAATGCTAGACCTACCTACTCATTCATGGACACACTTGGTGAGAGCATGCCATATTACCTTGACAATTTGTACGGGGCTGTTTTGCGCCCATGACTGGGGTTTTACCTACACTCGATCTTTGCACCCTATCACTAACACAATATAGATAGGCCATGAATATACAAATGCCGTAGACTACTTATCACTTCTGCGAAAACTGACCATATATTCCCAACTTTCCAACATGATCCCAGTCCAGAAATTCTGATATAGTACCCATGCTTCAAGCTTATCCGAGCTACGCGTACAGCTCGGTTGGTGTACCCATCTAGCACTAATCAGACCTCTAAAGCACCAGCATGCTAATACACAGCGATTTAGGGCAGACTACAATCTGCCGAAATCCTTAAATCTCACAGATTCAGCCCGGACTAGCTTATTGAATACCCATACACATGGTCTGAGGGGGTGAATCGGAGTACCTTGAACACAAAAAGTCGGATTACAAGTCCAGTCCAGTTCTACTAACATCCACAAATTGCACAGCATCATTGTGTATCCACATCTTCTGCAATGCCTACACTAGGTCTTGGCACCCGGTCACCTACCCAGCTTGAGCTTGCCATTAATATAAATATTGTGCAGGTAACTTGTCTTTAGATACTGGAACTGCTGTATGATTTGAATGTTTCACCAATCACCTGTTTAATTGTTAGTTACCTCATGTTATAATCCTAAAAATGTGCAGTGTTTGCAGATGCCGTGTTGCTGTCTCAACCTATATAAAAATGAGCCGACTAATAATGATGTTGCGGCAGCAAGACTAGCCTGTAACTTTTGCACGCAAAAAATAGAGATTTAAAAAAAAAAAGGAAATCATGACATGCCACACATGTCATGTGTCCTTACGGGGTTGAGCACCGCAATTTGGCAGTTGCGGTGACACAGGCTGTCCCTACTTTCTCGCACATTGTCTTACCCAGTGGTATTTGACTCCCATCTTTTGTGTATTTTAGCTCCTACTCCGTGGCATAATAGCATGTTATTTTAGTTTTTTTGGACTTTTTACTTATACAAGGGGTAACCATGACCAGCAGCTACTCATGTTGTGGTCTAATATTAATAATCATACTTACCTAACATGTTTCCCACTTGAAAAGTGATAAATGTGCAAATTGCCGGAACATTTCATGGTTTATCTACAATCCCATGCTAACATATAAGTAAATCAGAAGCTGGTTATACCTGTGAAGCATACTAGTATTATCTTATTATCCTATTTTAAATGCCGAAATTACCCTGTTTACTTAATTAAAAATTGTGCAGTTCTATCCTATGTCATTATACAGAATGCCTTGATTTGCCTGTTACTGCTATGATGGCACTGCAGGCCTGTTTGTAAACCCTTTTGCACTATAAAAATAAAGAATATTAAAAAAAAAAAACTCTGAATTTTCACAAATCAAATCTGAAAGGAAAAAATTTAGCAAAAATAGCTGGTCTGGAACAATTCCTTAACTGACCTAAAGTTAGTTATAGCTCGGCTGTTTTTGCCACTTCTTTTTAAAGGACCACTATAGTCACCCAGACCACTTCAGCTCAATGCTTTCCTATGGGCGTTTTTAATGCTCTGGCCGTGCATTCACATTCGGCTCTACTCGGGAGCTGGCGTCGGAGGAGGAGGAAACGTCACCAGCGCCGAGGGAGCCCGGCGCTGGATAAAGGTAAGTGGCTGAAGGGGTTACCTTTAGATGGAGGAGTGGGGCCCTGAGGGTGGGGGGACACTAAGGATTATATAGTGTCAGGAAAACAAGTTTGTTTTCCTGACACTATAGTGATCCTTTAATTCTCAAAACTTTTTAATGGGGTTTAATGAATGAATATATCACATGGTATATATTTTCAGTATTATTATCAGACCTGATTGGACAACCATTACCATAACTTGTTCTGATTAATGAGAAAGAGAGAGAATCTGTTTATTTTTTATGTTATTCTTCCAGGGGAAATTCTGCTTTTGAAAGTGTACTCCAAACAACTTTATTGTATATAACATGCATGAGCTGTGCTCAACATAAAACACTAAATTTTACTGCCCAGGTGCAGTGTGTTTGGAGTAAAATGAAGATCACAGCATACATTACTGTACACCATAGACTGTATAAAAATAAATAAAAAATATTAAGAAAATCCATAAGCCTTCCTTATAAAGAAAACATTTTATAGAGCTACACTACAAAAAAATATTTGTCTTTCATGCATGGCTGGCTGGTTTTATTGAACGGCAAGTTTATTGCGCTTAACCCATTCAGTAATTGAATCAATTGGCCACTTCTTTAGGCCCTAACGAGGTTAAGTTTTCCAGTATTTTATGCAGAAGTGTTTCAAAGTATATAACCCATACACAGCTGTGCATTATGAGATTTAAGTGTTTTCTTTCATCTAGTACTTAAAAGTAGCAGTTACTCATGTTTTTTTTTTTACAATCTATTTTATTTTTGGAGGAGTAGCATTGTGCATCTCATTGCAATCAAAATAGTGTTACAGTAATTAATCCGTTGTACCAAGCACTACAATACTGGTCATATATCAAGCATTGTATACAGACTAAACATATCCATTTTTGTAAGGGTTACATTACATGCGAGAACTGGTATGGTATGGAGCTGTGGCTTGTGGCAAGTCGCCCATCCCCTGAGCCGGGAAGTCGCCCCTCTGGCTGGGCGCACTGTATGTTTGGACATGAAGTCTAACCATGGAGTCCACATCTGTTGGCAATGTTCTGTTGTCCCATGTAGCTGTAGAGTTGGGACATCAGTCGGACGCCACCGAATCGGGATGAGGGATTTTGCAGCATTCAAGAGTTGTCTAGTGAGTGAGCGTTTGTAGGCTCATAAAGGAAGTTTTGTGTGATGTAGGAGCATATAGGTTGGAGTGGCAGGTCCGTGTCTAAGATCTCCATAATCTTTCATGTATTTTTTGCCAGAATGGCTCTATTTTTGGGCATGACCACCAAATGTATATTGCTGTACCAGCATCAGTCTCACATCTACAGCAGGTATCTCCAGCAGCTTCACAAAGACCTCTTAGCAAGTCGAAACGTTCCTGCTCTTTTCTTTTCTATTAAAACTGCCTGCGGCTTGAACATCTTGAGTGCCTGGAGAATTTCTTTTTTGCTTTACCCTATATTGTTCCTTTAACACACCCTGGTACAATTTGTGCCAAATAAATTGTGGGGAAACAGAGCTCATGTCCCTTAATCCCTTAACGCCGTTACAGCGTTCTATGCCGTCCCGCTTTAATTGGGCTTTAAAGCCGTTGCGGCGGCATAGAACGCCGTAACGTCTTTGAGCCCTGGAGCGCCCGGTATACTTACCTACCAGGCACTCAGCTTCGGGAGGACTGCCTTACAGCCGAGGCAGCCTTACCCCGGCAAAAGAAGCCCCCGGGGGCCATGTGATCGCTCTCAAAGAGCGATCACATGGCCCCCTATAGTTGGCTGTGGATCTGCCAGCAGGGGGACTGTCTGAAATGTCAGACAGTCCCCCTGCTGGTAGGAAATGTAAAATAAATAAATTAAACGTGTTTTAAAATAAATTAAATATATAACGTCATACGTAATGTATTTTAATATTAATATAAGTATATATATTAGTATTAAAATACACTTAGAATGATGTTACATATATATAATATCTATATATATTATATATATATATATATATATATATATATATAATATATATATACACTTATATTATATATATATCCGTATAATTACAATAATAAATAAATAAAATAATAAAATAAATAAAATATTGAAACAAAATTTAATATAAATTATATATTCATATGCAATTTCATTCTAACTGTATTTTGTTATTAATATATATATATATATATATATATATATTGGTAACAAAATACACTTAGAATGACATTCTATATATATCTATCTATATATAAAATACAAATAACCGCAAATATATATATATAGATAAATACATATAATTACATAAAAGATTACATTAGTATACACGTAGAATTTAAGTACATATAAATGCATATATATTAAAATTCTACATGTATATTTAAGTAATCTTTTAACATAATTATGTGATTTGATTAATTAAAATTTGATTGACATGCCTGACAACACAGGGAGAAAGTGCAGAGAATTTAATTTGCAAGAACTATATTTGACCCTGTAACTCTCTAAGACACCATAAAACCTGTACATCGGGGGTACTGTTTTACTCAGGAGACTTTGCTGAATTCAAATATTAGTGTTTCAAACTGGTAAATTGTATTACAACGATGATATTTTAAGTAAAAGCAAAGTTTTTTGAATTTTTTACAAATGAACGGCACTTTTATGGACTATATTATTGTTGTAATATGTTTTACTGTTTTAAAACACTAATATTTGTGTTTAGTGAAGTCTCCTGAGAATAACAGTACCCCCATGTACAGGTTTTATGGTGTTTTGGAAAGTTAGAGAGTCACATATAAGGCTTGCATTTCATTTTTTTGACATTGAAATTTGCCAGATTGGTTATGTTGCCTTTGAGAGCGCATGGTAGCCCAGGAATGAGAATTACCCCCATGATGGCATACCATTTGCAAAAGTAGACAACCCAAGGTATTGCAAGTGGGGTATGTCCAGTCTTTCTTGGTAGCCACTTAGTCACAAACACTGGCCAAATATTAGTTTTTTGCTTTTTTCACACAAAAACAAATATGAACGCTAACTTTGGTCAGTGTTTGTGACTAAGTGGCTACTAAAAAAGACTAAACATACCCCACGTTCAATACCTTGGGTTGTCTACTTTTTCAAATGGTCTGCCATTATGGGGGTAATTCTCATTCCTGGGCTACCACACCGTCTCAAAGGTAACATTACTAATCTGGCAAATTTCAATTTGAAAATGGAACGTTCTATATTTGATCCTGTAACTTTCCAAAACACCATAAAACCTGTTAATGGGGGGAACTGTTGTACTCGTGAAACATCGCTGATTACAAATATGTGCATTTTTTTTGCAGTAAAACCTAACAGTATTATGACATTCACAGCTAAAATGTCGGACGGAAATACACATTTTTTAAAAAAATCTTATTTTCTCACTTTTTTTAAAAATTTTATTCATAATAAATTATGTTCCATATATGAATAGTTAACTATAAATTAAAGCCCTGTTTCTCCTGAACAAAATGATATATAATAAGTGTGGGTGCACTTAATATGACAGCGGTGAATTACGGTTGAACAGACATATAGCGCAAATTCCAGTTTTTGTTTACATTTTGTTTTGATCAGAACGTGCACTATTGACTTTGTCCTGAAGGGGTTAAGCATGCTCAGAACCCTGTGAAAGCTTATATATAATATCACATGTCACTACTCCAGCAGCCTCCATCTATCCATGTATATTGCATTCTATGCAAAAGTAGGACCATTCACACAGAGATCTGTGATCTTTGTGCACCAACCTTTTGTACTTGTACTTGCCCCACAGGGCAAAAGTGTCAGCACTTATCTGTTGTTTCAGATATTTTACCTTGGTTTTAAAACATTCAGGCTTAAATATGGTTTGTACTGAAAAACTATTCATTGGAACCTTTAATATTCATCAAGTGTATCTGGAATAAAAAGGCAATCAACCATTTACTAGACATGTGCAGTTTGTCTCGTTCTGATGAATTTCGGCAATTTGGACATTCGGATGCTTCCGAATGTCCAAAGTGCCGAATTGCCAAATATCCGAAGTGCCAAACCAAACCAAATTGCCGAAGTGACGAATTGCAGAAGTGCCAAATTTCAGAAGTGCCGAAGTGCTTTGGATTTCTGAAAAGTGGTAAAACAAGAGAGGGAGGGAAAAATTATGTGAATGATGACAGGAATCTTGACCAATAAGCTAATTGGCACTGAGAGCCCTATAGATGTGTAAGTGGTTGTGGTGGTAAGAGTTAGGGGTGTGGTTAAGGGTAGGGTTTTGAAGTACAGGGGTAGGGCAATGGATAGGGTTAGGAGTAAGGCTAGGGGTAGGGTTAGGGGTAGAATTCCAAATTGCTGAAGTTCCGAATTGCCGAAGTTCCGAATTTCGGAAGTGCCGAAACTAACCGAATTGCCGAAGAGCCAAATTTTTTTTACTTACCCGAATTTCCAAACCAAAACAAATTTTTTGCCCATGCACATCTCTGCCATTTATTCCTTTCCCCAGTGGCCCTAATTCATTTCCCAGCTTCTCTAATTATATCAAGTTCCCATTATTTAACCAATGTGAACTAGAGATGGGAAATTGTGGTTTTATAATTGGACATGGACCATCAGCCTTTGTGCAGACATATTTGTACGTTTGTATGTTTATGTAACTCACAAGGAAGTGAATATTTATTGTTTTTGAGATTCTCTATCGTTGTACATTGTCAAACAGTGCTTTGGGAAAATCTCTTAAACGAGTGATGTTTCTGACCACAAATATATACTTGATAAATTTTTCATATTTTGATATTTTGGAAGAAATTATTTTAAAAGTTTACCTAAAAATATTAAATCCTTCTAAAAGCATAACCAACAAAATATAAAATTAAAGGACCACTATAGGCACCCAGACCACTTCAGCTTAATGAAGTGGTCTGGGTGCCAGCTCCAGCTAGGATTAACCCTTTCTTCTATAAACATAGCAGTTTCAGAGAACCTGCAATTTAACCCCTTTCATCCCCTAGAGCCTGGCGGGAAGGGGACCCTAAGGGTGGGGGCACCCTCAGGGCACTATAGTTGTCCTTTAACCCCTTAAGACCGCAGCCAAATGTACAAGTTGTGATCAAAACAAAACGTAAACAAAACCTGGCATTTGCGCTATATGTCTGTCCAACTGTAATTCACCTCTTTCATATTAAATGCACCCATATTAAATGCCAGTGTTTGTGACTAAGTGGCTACTAAAAAAGACTGAACATACCCCATTTGTAATACCTTGGGTTGTCTACTATTGAAAATGGTATGCCATCATGGGGGTAATTTTCATTCCTGGGCTACCGTACGGTCTCAAAGGCAACATAACCTACTTAGCGAATTTTAATGTGAAAAAAACAGAAACGCAAGCCTTATATTTGACTCTGTAACTTTTGAAAACACCATAAAACCTGTACATGAGGGGTACTGTTATACTCGGGAGACTTCGCTGAGCACAAATATTAGTGTTTTAAAACAGTAAAACATATTACAACAATAATATAGTCCATAAAAGTGCCGTTCATTTGTAAAAAATTCAAAAAATGTAACTGTCACTGACGATATCGTCGTTGTAATACATTTTACTGTTTCAAAACACTAATATTTATGTTCAGCGAAGTCTTCCGAGTAAAACAGTACCCCCCTTGTACAGGTTTTATGGTGTCTTGGAAAGTTACAGGGTTAAATATAGTGCTAGCAAATTAATTCCCTGAACTTTCGGCCTGGGTTGTTAGGCAGGTCCTGCAAATTGTAATTAATAAATGACCTAATTATGTAAAATTATTACATAAATATATACGTAGAATTATTATATATATACACGTGTGTGTATATATATATGTGTGTATATATATATATATATATGTGTATAGAATTTTTTTTAATGTTTTTATTTATATATAGGTATATATTTATAGTGATATATACGTATATACTTATGTATATAGATATATATTATTTCGTTCTACATGTATTTTGATATCAATATATATATATATATATATATATATATTAATTTTAAAATACATTTAGAATGAAATTACCATGTATATATATTTTTTATTTATTTATTTTTTAAATTTTATTTTTTAACATATTTACATATTTATTTTTTATTATATATAAATATATATATATAATGAAAATTATATATATATTTAATCAATATAATTGTACGTGCATTTTGATATTAATATATATAATTATATATATATATATATATAAATATTAAAATACACTTAGACAGTGTATGTGTATGTGTGTATATGTGTGTATGTATACTTAGATCATATATATAATAAATATATATATGATCTAAGTATATATTATTAATTTTTACACTGTTTTAACTTTTATTTTATTTATTTTCAGACAGCAGGGGGAGTACCTGTCATTACAGGCACTCCCCCTGCTGGCAATGCCTTGGACGGCTATGCCGTCCATGTGATCGCGAGGTCCTCGCAAGGACCTCGCGATCACATGGCCCAGGGGGGCCGAAGAGGATGGAGGGGGACTCCCTGGGCTCCCAGGTGAGTCTCCATACTGCGATCGCCGGCGTGGGATCGCCGGCGACCAGGTAAGTACATAAGATCGCAGGGCGTTCTATGCCGCCCTGCGGCATTTAGAGCCATCTAAATAAGGACGGCATAGAACGCCCTGCGGTCTTAAGCGGTTAAGGCCATGGTTCGCTTAAATCAGTATTTAAGCAATGGTACGCACATAACATTCTAGTTAAACAGGATACACATGCACAGAAAAGTGATTCCATCTATTTTTCTCTGGTGTCTGAAAAACTCAGGAGTCCAATGGGGTAGAGAGATTTAACACTGTCCCTGTTATTTTTTGTTCTGTGGTAGCCAGATGCATATCATATGAACTGTCCAGTGCAGACTTATTTAAAGGGACACTATAGGCACCCAGACCCAGTCTGGGTTCCATGTCCCTGTCATTTTAACCCTGCAAATTAAAACATTGCTGTTCTGCAGGAATGGCAATTTTTACATTGCAGAGTTTAAATGCCTCTAGGGGCTGTCACACAGAAAGCCAGTTGGGGGGCTTCTGAGAAAATAGCCGAGTTAAACTAGACTATTTTAATCAGATGGTCTCATAGAGGTCATTTAATTGGCACAGAGCTGTGCATGTGTGCACTAGCCTCCCAATGCTTTCCTGTAGTAAAGCATTGGATTGGCTGAGATCATCAAGATTGGTTATCATGGCCAATGAGGTGCAGGTTCACCACAGAGACTGGCAAACCAATGGATATAAGAGGTAAATTTACTTTTTAAATTCTCACAGTGGGGGGAGATGGGAGACCACCTATAGGCAGAGGAACACTATAATGTTAGGATTACCTATTTGTATTCCTAACACTAGAGTGTCCCTTTAATCATACATATGCATGTCAACATGAACTATCAACAACTGATAAACAATTTTATATGAACAACATGGAAAGTCACCTTCACACCTACAAGTCAATTACATATATCAACTTCTAAGAAACGTAGCAACTATTTAATAACTCAAATAATGCCTAAATACATACACAAACATTCACTGGTTCTTCCTTGTCACAGATCATCACATCCAGTAATATCGGAAACCTGATATCTGGATACATATCATATTTAACAACCAGTCAAAACAATACCTCAGACAGTTCTTGTCAAGTATCTTCCTTCTTATTTTACAGGCTTCTAGTTCAGTCTACTTTTACTTTTGCATAAAAATAATAACTTAATGGATAACAGGTCCTCTGTAAAATAAATTCTCACTGGAGTTTGCTTGAAAGTAGGCTATTTAAAGTAGTCTCTTTTAAGTAGGAGTTAAAACAACAGGAGTTTGTTGGTGAACTGGTGGGCTGTGGTTGGTATTAGTTAATACCAAGTGGAAAAGAAAAGCAGGTTTAATTTTTTTTATTTTTTCTTGTTTTTTTTTACTTTTACCCTTTTTAAAAAAAAATATTTCTCCTTACTGTTTTGATTTATTTTAATATTTAGTAACTTTTTTCCCCCTTTTCATATATATATATATATATATATATATATATAATATATATATATATATTTATTTTTTTCTCTTGCTGGATATATTTAAACTTTGTCCCTTTTTCTTCTTCTATATTTTCACCTTGCTGGTGTTATTTAAAACGTTTTCCCTCCCCTTTTTTTTTTCCCCCCACTCTCTTGTTGTTTCTATTCCCCTCCTTGTGGGTGCTGCTGCTGAGCTAATTAGGGGGAGTGCCCCTTAATTTCCACCTGTGTGGGATTTGTATTGCCAATATAAACCCACTACTGACTCACAGAGCTTGCTCACTGGAGTTTGCTTGAAAGTAGGCTATTTCAATTAGTCTCTTTTAAGTAGGAGTTAAAACAACAGGAGTTGAAACTATAAGGGAGTTTAAACCAAGAGGGTTAATATTGTTTTTGCTCACTTGTGCTTTTTGTAACTGGAGATGAGAGCTAGAAAGATTGTGAGTTTAACTCAGTGCACATCATGCCGCATGTATGCATGCCTGGATGATGCTATACTGGGTCCATACCTCTGTGGTGGGTGTGAGTGAGTGGCATTTCTGGAAGCTCAGATTAGAGATCTGGAGAGGCAAATTGTAACACTGAGGGAGATTGACAATCTTGAGAGGAGTCTGCTGCTCACTGAGCAGAGTTTAGTGGGGACAGGTAGTGTAGAGGGAGGAGATAAGACAGATGGGGAACAGGCATGTAGCTGGGTGACAGTGGGGCGAGGAAGCAGGGGGGAGGGAAGAGAAAAGGTTTAGCTAGTCCTGATCTCATGCAGCCTAACAGATTTGCCCGTTTGAGTGAAAATGTTGGGAGCATCAGCTCAGGAGTAGCTGTACTGCAGGAAGCTGTTCCTGCTAACAGCCGTGGAAACAGCCACTCTAGTACGGGTGGGGTTGAGAGGGTAAGGAAGTCTAGACAGGTTGTGGTGGTAGGGGACTCTATTATTAAGAGAGTAGATAGGGTAATCTGCCACTCTGATCGACTCAACCGGACAGTTTGCTGTCTCCCGGGTGCTCGGGTCCGGCATGTTGGGAGGGGCTGGAGATGACCCAGCTGTCATGGTCCATATTGGTACCAATGACAAAGTCAGAGGAAAATGGAAGGTCCTAAAAAACGAGTTCAGGGAACTAGGAAGTAAGCTTAAGAAAAGGACCTCCAAGGTAATTTTTTCAGAAATATTACCTGTGCCGCGCGCTACAGCAGAAAGGCAGCGGGAGATTAGAGAGGTCAATGCGTGGCTAAAGTCTTGGCACAGGAAAGAGGGTTTGGGGTTTTTAGAGCACTGGACCGATTTTGCGCTTGGGTACAACCTGTATAGTCATGATGGATTGCACCTAAATGGAAGAGGGTCTGCTGTGCTGGGGGATAGGATGGCTAGAAGGTTGGAGGAGATTTTAAACTAGTGGTAGGGGGGGAGGGTCAAAGCAATCTAGAAAATGGAGATAGGATGGAAAGGAGATGGGCTTTAGCTCAGAACAAAGGGGGTGGAGATGGGGGAGGGGAAAGCTCAGAACAGAGGAGGTATGTAATATTGATAAACACCAAAAAAACAAAAAAGATTTCAGACCTAATAGGTGTTACCACCCTTTAGGTCTTCTATCTTTAAGAGTGCAGCGCTGTATAGTGTGTAAAAATACAGTGAATTACCTGTGGTTCAAAGGCAATTATCCTTTATATTCTCCAATGTAATATACATACAAAAGAAAACAGAAATATATACAGATAATTGTGCAGTATATCTATTACTTTAGTGAAGTGTTTAGTGGGTAACATATATATCTCCACTCACATTTTTTAGAGCCTTTTCAAGTGAATAAGGCTCTAAACTTTCGTGCGTCTGTGTCTTTAAGGGTAGATCACACGACCCCTCTCTCCAGGTTCTGTGTGTATTTTCCTCTCCCCAGCGTATATAAAAGACACAGGATTATCCAACTAAGTGTAGCATCCTTTTGTAATATTTTCATATAAATAAAAATTAAAGTGCTCACCTTATTTAGAGCCTTTTGGTAACTGGCTCTAAGTGTATAGGCCTAGTGTCAATTTGTGGGGTGACACTGCCCCTTCCCTGGAATCACTGGTACTGGTTACCGTGGATAGTATAAAATAAGGGAATTTATTACAATGTATATAAAAACAGTATAAAAATATTTCTAGAAAATAAAAAATTGGATAAGAACAAAATATTTCAAGTATTGGTGGTTCAGAAAAAATAATGAGTCCACTTTAAAAGCCAAAACGCGTTTCGCCGGTAAAAACAGCTTCCTCAGTCAGCTTGTGAGTGTCCTCTTGATGTTCTGTAATTTAAGCGTCCAAAATCCCGCCTAAAATGTCTTCTTCCAATCAAAAGAGTCATGTGACGCGGCTAAAATGCCGTCGCGTCACTTCCGGTTTTTCGGCACTACAGGTTCCAGAGTGCTTTGCGCCTAGCGCGTCACTTCCGGTTTTCGTCCGATTCTTTATGGGAAATATAGTCCGTTCTGGGAATTTTATTCAGTTCATATTAGAGCCCTCTTGGGCTCATATACAGTTTACAATGTAAATAAGGGAAAAAAAGGGGAAGAGACATTGTAGTAAAATGTTATTGTATATGCCATATCTGTAAAAAATGTGTCTTTATAACATCCTACTTATATACTTCCATTTCTCCATATGTGTTCTAATTTTTAAAGAGCAATGACTTTGATTATATACAATTTGATCTCTTATCATATGTAATAGTGTCTCTTACATAAAAAACATGCAAATATAAACACAGTGGAAAAAGTGGCTTTTGTTTCAAAGTGTGCATTCTTTGTGCGAACATATTCCACCTTTTGTTCATTTTTAAAATACCAACTATTTTTTGTTCTAATCATTCTAAATGTATAAAATTAGTATAAAAGTAATTATTCTTTATTTGAAGCAGTGGGGATTCTTAAATGAAATGATGCTGAACAAAATGGGCCCAATGAGAAACGATGATGTTAATTGGTATATTTTATATATATATATGTAATCTAGTTCATAAAAAATGGCATAATTCAAAGTCCGCATTTAGACCTGTAGGGGCCAAAGTGTTAAGATCAAAAATCCATTTTGTTTCAATTTTTCCTAATTTTCTAATTTCATCTTCCCCTTGCCAGTTAAGTGTGACTTTCTGGATAGCCATAAATTCTAGAAATTGGGGATCTTTATTATGTATTAGGCTAAAGTGTTCTGAGACACTATGTTTATCATATCCTTTTTTAATGTTTCTAATGTGTTCATTTATTCGTGTTTGTAGGGGACGTTTTGTTCTACCAACATAGAATAAATTGCATGAACACTTTAAAATATATATAACCCTCTTAGAAAAACATGTGATCATTTGGCGTATCTTGTATTTTTTCTCTCCTTTAGGGTCATAAAATTCTGTGATGTGTCTTTTTGTGCTTTTTGTGCTTCTACAGGCTAGACACTGTCCACAGCCAAAAAAACCTTCTTTTTGAAAAAAGGGGGTAGATGTGTTTTCTTTGATATGATTATGTGTCAATTTTTGTTTTAAGTTAGGAGCTCCTCTATATACTAATTTTGGTCTCTCTGGTAGTATAGAGTATAACATAGGATCGTTCCTTAGCATGGGCCAGTGTTTGTTTATTATTTGTTTGATTTTGTGACTTTCTTGGTTGAAGTTACAAATAAATGGCAAATTTATATTTATATTTTTGCTTTTTGGTTTGTATTTTAGCAATGAGGTTCTTTCCATGGTTTTAACTTCTTCTATAGTGTTTGTGAGGGAGATTTCTTCGTATCCCTTTTCCATGAAATCTTGTTTAATTTTAATAGCCTGTATCTCAAAAGTGCTTTGATCAGTGCAGTTTCTACGAACTCTCATTAGTTGTGCTTTAGGTATATTTTTTAACCAGGGGGAAAAATGGCAGCTGTTTAGGTAGATATAATTGTTTACATCTACCGGTTTAAAAAAAGTTTTAGTTTTAATACTGTTATCTTCTATAAAAATAGTTAAATCTAAAAAATTAACACTTTCTTTGCTGTATTCTGTGGTTAATGTCACTCCCCAGTCATTTGTATTTAAAAAAGTTAAAAATGTTTTTAAAAGATCCACTGAACCATTCCAGATTAAAAAGATATCATCTATGTACCGTTTATAGGAGACAAGGCTCGCTCCCCATTCCAGATTATTGTCTATAAATTGTGATTCCCAGTAAGCCATAAATAGTTTCGCGTAGCTTGGAGCGAACCTTGTCCCCATAGCAGTGCCAACTTTCTGTAGAAAAAATTCATTATTGAACCAGAAATAATTATTATGAAGGATAAGGTCTATTCCTTCCATAATAAAATTTATTTGTTCTTCTGGATAGACGTTATCCTTTTTGAGAAAAAATTCCACTGCTTCTAGCCCTTTCGTGTGTGAAATGATGGTGTAAAGGGAACTGACATCTGCCGTTACCAGGATGTAGTTGGGTTCCCATTGAATATGCTGTAATGTTTGTATGATGTTTAGTGTGTCCTTAAGATAATTTGGAGTTTTTTGAACCAGAGGTTGTAGACATTTGTCTAGGTATTCCGATAGCCTGCTGGATACAGAATCTATCCCTGAGACTATCGGTCTACCTGGAGGGTTGGTTAAATGTTTATGGATTTTGGGAAGGTGGTAGAAGACTGGGATTTTTGGTTTAACAATGTTGATATATTTATATTCCTTTTCATTTAATATTTCTATTTCCTTTCCTTTGCTTAATAAGTTATCGAATTTATTTTTAATACTGATTGTTGGGTCTCCATTTAATT
The DNA here is from genome assembly GCA_933207985.1 of Pelobates cultripes. Classification (NCBI taxonomy): domain Eukaryota; kingdom Metazoa; phylum Chordata; class Amphibia; order Anura; family Pelobatidae; genus Pelobates; species Pelobates cultripes. The sequence continues at coordinate 326,652,848 of OW240913.1, forward strand.
TTTGATATGTTACTGTGTCTTCTACTAATCTGAGTCCCTCTTTAAGGTAATCTTCCGTCTTCATAATAACAATCCCTCCACCTTTATCCGCTGGTTTTATAACCTTCTTTTTATCTTTCTGTAGTGTTTTCAGGGCTAGCCATTCTTCTTTACTCAAGTTCATATGTTTTTTATTCCTAGGTTTTATTTTGTTAATGTCCTGCATTACTAATTTTTCAAAGGTGGTCATTTCTTTAGATATGAAATTATTCGGGAAAAAAGTGGATTTAGCTTTCAAGTCCGTGTGTATATATTTAGAGTTGTTAGTTGGATTAATTAATTTCTCTGTTCTCATAAAACACTTTTTTTAGGCATAATTGTCTTTTATATCTATTAAGGTCTATGAATATGTCAAACTTATTTAGTGGTTGTGTGGGTACAAATTTTAGTCCTTTGTTGAGGATTTTTTGTTGTGCTTTTGGTATAGGGTCTCCTGTTAAGTTAAAAATAATAGATTTGGTCTGGGTGATTACTTTATTTACCTTCCTAAGTGTCTTACCTCCCCGAGTTCCTCTCCTCTTAAATTCCTTTGTCTTTTGGGGGGGGTATGCGGAGGTGAGGAGATGTCCTGAGGGGATTGTGCTCCTTTGTATTTGCCTTTTTGGCGTCCCTCCTGAAAAAAATCATCCTTGTCTTGTCTATCTTTTAAAGTGTCAAACCTATTTGAAGTGGTGATGTGGTTCCTATAAATTTCTTTTCTATTTCTAGTGAGGATTGGTGATCTCTCCCTACCTTTTCTTATTATATCATTTCTCTCCTGATCTTGTGTTTGTGTAATCCTTATAGGTTGTGTTTGTTGTGTGGGGAACCGTACGTGAGGTGATCTTGCTCTAAAGTGGTGTCTCTCATATGGTGATGTTTCTTGTCTTTGCCATGAGTTTATCCTGTTTCTGTTGTGTTGGTTTCCCTGTCTGGCGACATCTGAATAGTTTTTAGTTGGTTGATACTGTGAATGCCCTCTGTTGTATTGTTGCCTAGAATTTGCATATATTGGTGTATCTATGTGTCGCTTTTTTGTGGCATATGTGGTGACTTGATTGTTATCATAATCGTATTTGTCCCTTTTGTATTTCTTTTTTTTAATTTGGATGGTTTCTGTTTCTGTTTTTTCTATTTGTTTTTGGATGTTTTTTGTAATTGTTTCATATTCCTCGGGAGATGTGTGATTTATTAGTAAATTTTGTGTCTCATTTATATCTTTATCTAGTTTAGATAGTGTGATTTTTCTTCTTTTTATTATCATTCTCATGGTAGTAAAAGAGAAATTTTCTAGCATCTCTTGCCATTCTTCTATGAACTCCTCCTCTCCTTTATCAAAAGTGGGATATTTATTATATCTCAATCCCCTAGGAGTGATTTTTTCTTTTAAATATTTTTCTAAAGTGGCTACTTCCCAGATAATACGAACTTCCTGGTTCATAGCTTTTGTTAGTTTGTATTGATAATCTTTAATGTTATAACTATTTGTTTGATTTTGAGTATTTTGAATTAAGGTGGGAGTATCAAACATTGTGTCTATGTTTGTACAATAATTTTTCCTTTTATCGAAAAGAGACATATTGAAAGAAGCTGCCTCCACACCAATAAGGAGTAAGATACACAACAGATTGAATATATTAACAATAGGTGTGGAATATGTGGCGCTGAGTAATTAATGTGAATAGTGTATTTTAGCTGCTGTTTACACTCTGTGGGTACTCCTAAAAGCCCACCATACAAAGATAAACACCAAAAAAACAAAAAAGATTTCAGACCTAATAGGTGTTACCACCCTTTAGGTCTTCTATCTTTATGAGTGCAGCGCTGTATAGTGTGTAAAAACACAGTGAATTACCTGTGGTTCAAAGGCAATTATCCTTTATATTCTCCAATGTAATATACATACAAAAGAAAACAGAAATATATACAGATAATTGTGCAGTATATCTATTACTTTAGTGAAGTGTTTAGTGGGTAACATATATATCTCCACTCACAGATGTCAGTTCCCTTTACACCATCATTTCACACACGAAAGGGCTAGAAGCAGTGGAATTTTTTCTCAAAAAGGATAACGTCTATCCAGAAGAACAAATAAATTTTATTATGGAAGGAATAGACCTTATCCTTCATAATAATTATTTCTGGTTCAATAATGAATTTTTTCTACAGAAAGTTGGCACTGCTATGGGGACAAGGTTCGCTCCAAGCTACGCGAATCTATTTATGGCTTACTGGGAATCACAATTTATAGACAATAATCTGGAATGGGGAGCGAGCCTTGTCTCCTATAAACGGTACATAGATGATATCTTTTTAATCTGGAATGGTTCAGTGGATCTGTTAAAAACATTTTTAACTTTTTTAAATACAAACGACTGGGGAGTGACATTAACCACAGAATACAGCAAAGAAAGTGTTAATTTTTTAGATTTAACTATTTTTATAGAAGATAACAGTATTAAAACTAAAACTTTTTTTAAACCGGTAGATGTAAACAATTATATCTACCTAAACAGCTGCCATTTTTCCCCCTGGTTAAAAAATATACCTAAAGCACAACTAATGAGAGTTCGTAGAAACTGCACTGATCAAAGCACTTTTGAGATACAGGCTATCAAAATTAAACAAGATTTCATGGAAAAGGGATACGAAGAAATCTCCCTCACAAACACTATAGAAGAAGTTAAAACCATGGAAAGAATCTCATTGCTAAAATACAAACCAAAAAGCAAAAATATAAATATAAATTGGCCATTTATTTGTAACTTCAACCAAGAAAGTCACAAAATCAAACAAATAATAAACAAACACTGGCCCATGCTAAGGAACGATCCTATGTTATACTCTATACTACCAGAGAGACCAAAATTAGTATATAGAGGAGCTCCTAACTTAAAACAAAAATTGACACATAATCATATCAAAGAAAACACATCTACCCCCTTTTTTCAAAAAGAAGGTTTTTTTGGCTGTGGACAGTGTCTAGCTTGTAGAAGCACAAAAAGCACAAAAAGACACATCACAGAATTTTATGACCCTAAAGGAGAGAAAAAATACAAGATACGCCAAATGATCACATGTTTTTCTAAGAGGGTTATATATATTTTAAAGTGTTCATGCAATTTATTCTATGTTGGTAGAACAAAACGTCCCCTACAAACACGAATAAATGAACACATTAGAAACATTAAAAAAGGATATGATAAACATAGTGTCTCAGAACACTTTAGCCTAATACATAATAAAGATCCTCAATTTCTAGAATTTATGGCTATCCAGAAAGTCACACTTAACTGGCGAGGGGAAGATGAAATTAGAAAATTAGGAAAAATTGAAACAAAATGGATTTTTGATCTTAACACTTTGGCCCCTACAGGTCTAAATGCGGACTTTGAATTATGCCATTTTTTATGAACTAGATTACATATATATATATATAAAATATACCAATTAACATCATCGTTTCTCATTGGGCCCATTTTGTTCAGCATCATTTCATTTAAGAATCCCCACTGCTTCAAATAAAGAATAATTACTTTTATACTAATTTTATACATTTAGAATGATTAGAACAAAAAATAGTTGGTATTTTAAAAATGAACAAAAGGTGGAATATGTTCGCACAAAGAATGCACACTTTGAAACAAAAGCCACTTTTTCCACTGTGTTTATATTTGCATGTTTTTTATGTAAGAGACACTATTACATATGATAAGAGATCAAATTGTATATAATCAAAGTCATTGCTCTTTAAAAATTAGAACACATATGGAGAAATGGAAGTATATAAGTAGGATGTTATAAAGACACATTTTTTACAGATATGGCATATACAATAACATTTTACTACAATGTCTCTTCCCCTTTTTTTCCCTTATTTACATTGTAAACTGTATATGAGCCCAAGAGGGCTCTAATATGAACTGAATAAAACTCCCAGAACGGACTATATTTCCCATAAAGAATCGGACGAAAACCGGAAGTGACGCGCTAGGCGCAAAGCACTCTGGAACCTGTAGTGCCGAAAAACCGGAAGTGACGCGACGGCATTTTAGCCGCGTCACATGACTCTTTTGATTGGAAGAAGACATTTTAGGCGGGATTTTGGACGCTTAAATTACAGAACATCAAGAGGACACTCACAAGCTGACTGAGGAAGCCATTTTTACCGGCGAAACGCGTTTTGGCTTTTAAAGTGGACTCATTATTTTTTCTGAACCACCAATACTTGAAATATTTTGTTCTTATCCAATTTTTTATTTTCTAGAAATATTTTTATACTGTTTTTATATACATTGTAATAAATTCCCTTATTTTATACTATCCACTGTATCCAGTACCAGTGATTCCAGGGAAGGGGCAGTGTCACCCCACAAATTGACACTAGGCCTATACACTTAGAGCCAGTTACCAAAAGGCTCTAAATAAGGTGAGCACTTTAATTTTTATTTATATGAAAATATTACAAAAGGATGCTACACTTAGTTGGATAATCCTGTGTCTTTTATATACGCTGGGGAGAGGAAAATACACACAGAACCTGGAGAGAGGGGTTGTGTGATCTACCCTTAAAGACACAGACGCACGAAAGTTTAGAGCCTTATTCACTTGAAAAGGCTCTAAAAAATGTGAGTGGAGATATATATGTTGCCCACTAAACACTTCACTAAAGTAATAGATATACTGCACAATTATCTGTATATATTTCTGTTTTCTTTTGTATGTATATTACATTGGAGAATATAAAGGATAATTGCCTTTGAACCACAGGTAATTCACTGTGTTTTTACACACTATACAGCGCTGCACTCATAAAGATAGAAGACCTAAAGGGTGGTAACACCTATTAGGTCTGAAATCTTTTTTGTTTTTTTGGTGTTTATCTTTGTATGGTGGGCTTTTAGGAGTACCCACAGAGTGTAAACAGCAGCTAAAATACACTATTCACATTAATTACTCAGCGCCACATATTCCACACCTATTGTTAATATATGTAATATTGATAATTCACAAAAAGTACAAAAGACTCATGATAATATTAAAGGTATGCTTACTAATGCAAGGAGCCTATATAACAAAATGGGGAACTAGAGGCAATAGCATACACTAAACAATATGATATAATAGGCATAACAGAAACATGGTGGGATGAGACACATGACTGGGCAGTTAATTTAAATGGGTACACGTTATTTAGGAAGGATAGGAAAAACAAGAAGGGTGGTGGGGTATGTTTATATGTCAACCATGAGTTAAAGTCAAATCTTAGGCATGTGGAGTGTGACGAGGAAAAGGTGGAGGCTTTATGGGTAGATATCTGCTTGGGGAAAACAAAGGGAAATCAATTATTGGTTGGGATATGTTATAAACCTCCTAATGTAAATATTAATGAGGAAGAACAGCTGTTAGAGCAAATTGAGAAAGCTGCAAATCGAGGTAACACGTTAATTATTGGAGATTTTAATTATCCAAACATAAATTGGGAAAGAGGGACTAGTACTTCAGCAAGGGGAATCAGGTTTTTGAATGTGTTAAATGACACCTTTATGTCACAACTGGTACAAGCACCAACTAGACAGGATGCTTGTCTGGAACTTGTCATAACAAACAATGTTGATCTTTTAACCAACATTCAAGTAGGGGAGCATTTGGGAAATAGTGATCACAATATGGTAAATTTTGAAATAAACTCAAAAATGCAAAAGCAGGTGGGGTATACTAAAACATATAATTTTAAAAAAGCCAATTTCAATAAGATTAGGGCAGCTCTACAACATATCGACTGGCATAAACTCCTTAGTGATAAAAACACTGAGTATAAATGGAAACTGTTCAAACATATATTAGAAAGGTACATTTCTCAGTATGTACCATTGGGTAATAAATATAAAAGAAACAAATTAAAACCAATGTGGCTTAGTAGAGAAGTAAAACAAGAGATTAAAAATAAGAAAAGAGCATTTAAAGCATTTAAATCAGACAAATCAAAGGCATCCTATTTAAGATATAAGGAAGCCAATAACACTTGCAAAAAGGCAATTAAAGTGGCTAAACTAGAAAATGAGAAATTGATAGCTAAAGAATGCAAAACCAACCCCAAAAAATTTTTCAAGTACATCAATTCTAAAAAAACAAAAAATTAAAGTGTAGGTACACTTGAAACAGAGTTGGGTTTATTAGCTAATGAAGACCAGGAAAAAGCAGAAATTTTAAATAACTATTTTTCTTCAGTATTTATTAATGAGGATCCTATGGCAAGGGTAATACAGAAATGTTTGCTGCAAAAACTTGCAAATAACTTGTGACTGGATAACTTCGAGACGAGTGCTACAACTATTAAGAAAATTAATGTAAATAAAGCTCCAGGGCCTGACTGTATTCACCCACAGTATACTTAGGAGCTAAGTAGAGGAAATAAGTGAACCTCTGTATTTAATTTTCAAAGATTCTTTTTTGTTTTCAGGTGTTGTACGGGAGGATTGGAGGGAAGGCAGATGTTGTTCCTATATTTAAAGGGTTCAAAATCCTTGCACGCAGGTATAGACCTGTAGAGAGCTTAACTTCAGTAGCTTTGGGAGAAAATATTTGAAGGGGCTATTAAGGGATAATATTCAGGAATTCATTGGGAAGAACTTTTGTTGTACTTAATAATCAGCATGGTTTTATGAAACATAGGTCATGTCAAACTAACTAATTGCATTCTACAAAGAAGTAAGTAAAAGTATAGATCAGGGTGTTGCAGTGGATGTGATCTACTTGGATTTTGCCAAGGCATTTGATACAGTTCCTCACAATAGGTTAGTCTTCAAACTAAAAGAAATTGGTCTAGATGAATATTCTTGTTCTTGGGTAGAACATTGGCTTAAGGATAGAGTACAATAAGTTATAATTAATGGTAAATTTTCAGGCTGGACAAAGTGGTAAGTGGTGTCCCTCAGGGTTCTGTTTTGGGACCACTTCTATTTAACATATTTATAAATGATCTTGAAATAGGCATTGAAAGCCATTTATCAGTGTTTGCAGATGACACAAAACTTTGTAAAGGAAATGTGTAGGGAAAATGTAAGGCAGGATATTTTTATTTACTTGGAGATTTGGATGGGTGGGGGACTGGGCACTAAGATGGCAGATGAAATTTAACATGAGAGTGCAAGGATTATTACCTTTGTCCCGGGTTAAGATGCACAAGCAACTTACACACTAAATGGTAGTAGTGGGGCCCAACCACCTGCAGCGAGGGATTTGGGAATTGTTATAGACAACAAATTGGGCAGCAATATGCAATGTCAATCTGCAGTTGCTAAGGCCAGTAAGGTTTTGTCATGTATAAATAGGGGCATAAATTCCCGGGATGAAAATATAATTTTGCCTCTTTATAAATCGCTGGTAAGACCACACCTTGAATATGCTGTGCAATTTTGGGCGCCTGTTCTAAGAAGGATATCATGGCACTGGAGAGGGTCCAGAGACGAGCTACAAAATTGATAAAAGGAATGGAGCATTTTAGTTATGAAGAAAGGTTACAAAAAGAAATTAAATCTGTTTCACGTTTGGAAAAGCTTGGCTGAGAGGGGATATGATAACTTTATACAAATATATTACAGACCAGTACAAAGGTACTTTATCTGGAAATCTATTCATAAACAGAGAGGGTTATACATAGGACCTGAGGGTGCATTTTACAGGCTGGAAGAGTTTCATCTAAGGCAAAGAAAAGGTTTTTGGTAAGAACAATGAGGATGGAATTCTCTGCCTGAAAGGAGGGTGGTTTATTAAAGGTGGTCCATACAGTGAACTTCAAGCTGAAATTGGATAAATACTTACAAAAACATAACATACAGGGATATAATTTCTAAAGGTGAGTAGGGGTAATAGCTGATTGATCCAAGGAGACATCTGGCTGCTATTTTGGGGTCAAGAAGGAATTTTTTCCTAGTTTGTGGCAAAATTGGAAGTGCTTCAGACCAGGTTTTTTGCCTTCTTTTGGATCAACAGCAACAACATTTCTGAGGAAGGCTGAACTTGATGGACGCAAGTCTCTTTTCAGCTATGTAACTATGTAACTATGTAACTATATAACTATGTAACTATGTTGTTCACCCAGATCAGGGCTATCAGGGGATGTATGATTTAAAGAGGTACCCCTACGTTTAGGGGTGCATCCAGAAATGGGGGGAATTGGTGTGCTGGATAAGGGGATTATGATGCTGGCTGAGGGGAGGAGATGTGTGGGAGGTTACCAGGACAGGATTGGCTACTGTAATAATTACTGTAAGTTCCTCCCTTGCATGGGAGCATGCTTTATAAGGAGACTGTGATTAAAGGATTGTCAGTTATGCTCCTGAAACTGTGTGTCGTCCAGTTATTGGGATTGCTGTTGGGATATTGCTGTATTTTACCTGCTGGAAACCCTGCCTTTGGATTTACTATTTACTTGTTCCTGAGTCTCACTTGGATTATAAGCGGAGATAACCTGGGTAATATTGCATCTCCGCTACAATACATTTAACATATCCCCAGATAGCTCAGGTCTGAGCGCACATTATTAAGCGTATGGCACTCAGACCACACGAATACAGTTTAATCGCCATGGAGCCAAAGTCTTTACAGTCAGTTTCATACGAATGGGCTCCATGGGATTCCTATCTGGGGTATAACACATTCAAACAAAACTACCGAACACCGGGTCGTTCGTGCACTTCCACCGAACAAGAAGGGAGGTCGGCGGCTTCAGCGGTGTTCGCGCAAAACTGTGTCCGATTTTAGTTCCATGAAAATAGGGGCGAACACCGCTGTGCATTCGTATGTTTAAAATGGCCGCAACCTCGTGTTCGGGATACGAATGGCGGCCACCCAGCATTCGTCAATTAAGCTGCGGTTAACAGCAGCTTCAGGGAGGTTAATTGCCGGCACACTCCAGCTCCCAGGTGGTCTATTCATTCGTGCGGTTGTTCGGTAGATTGAAACTACCGAACAACCGGCAGAAAAGCACGAATACAGCTTTTCTGCAGGCAAAATAAAGTCTTTTAAAAGGGGGCCATAGTCCAGAGGCAGCAGGCGAGCAACCAGGCTTCTCCAATGCAATGTGGCGAGATTGGTCTCATCACATCTCTCCCCTTTTCCAAACAGACTAACAGGGTATCTGACCTCCTGCCGGTCAGTGCCCTTGTTAGTCCAGCAGCCCACCCACAAAACACAATCAACAGCACAGCCCACCCACAATAAATGGTTACTGCACCTGGGTAGAGGAGAAGCTTGTCCATGTCCAGGTGCCTCACCACAGCTGTGCTGGGTACGGGTACGCTGACTTGGTGGGTTGCTGCGTGGGCAGAGACCAGCAGCACTCTGCCCTGTTGCCAGCACTACTGGGAGGGTAGCCTGGTTGAAGCCTGGTTGTTGGAGGGGGATACCGACTGTCTCCCCTTTAGACACACTGCCCTGCTGCTGGAGACCGACTGTCTCCCCTTTAGGTACACAGGCTTGCTGCTGGAGACCGACTGTCTCCCCTTTAGATACACAGCCCTGCTGCTGGAGACAGACTGTCTCCCCTTTGGCTAAACAGCCCTGGTGCTGGGGGGCAGAACTGACCGTCCCTACCCCCTGTGCTGGACGTGCAGAGACCACGGTCCCATCTGCACAGTTGTGGGGCTTACTGTCTCCCCCTGGTACATTAAGCTGCCGCTGGGGAGAGGGGGTAACAAACTCCTCTCCCATATATACTTCCAGCCGCGGGGGAGGGAGACCGACTGTCTCTGCTCCCAATACAGAGTCCTGCTGCTGGGGAAAGGAGACTGGGCTCTCTATTGCCCGGTAGGACCCTCTGCCGCTGGGGAATGAAGACTGGGCTCCCACTTCCCTGTTTTATCTCCCGCTGGGGAATGGAGACGGGGCTCCCAATTCCCAATAATCTGTGCTGCCGCTGGGGAATGGAGACTGGGCTCCCAATTCCCAAAACATCATACTGCCGCTGGGGAATGGAGACTGGGCTCCCAATTCCCAAAGCATCATACTGCCGCTGGGGATCTGAGCCGACCGCCCCGCATCCCTGTAGCTCACCCTGCCAGTGGGGAGGGAGGACGCTGCTCTCTTCTCCCTGCAAGGAACACTGCCGCTGGGGGACAGGACCACTTGTCTCTGCCAGGGGTCAAGTCCTGGGGAAAAAGGTGTGGGAACTCACCCAAGATCCCCTTAAATTTTTTCTTTTTTTTTAATTACACTCCTATGCATATAGTGCAGTGCAGGGTGTGTATAATGAATGTAGTGTGTTTGTAGTGAATGCAGAGTATGAATAATAAATGTAGTGTGTTTGTAGTGAGTGCAGTGTGAATAATAATTGTAGTGTATTTGTAGTGAGTGCAGAGTGTGTATAATGAATGCAGTGTGTTTTTAGTGAGTGCAGAGTGTGTATAATGAATGTAGTGTATTTGTAGTGAGTGCAGTGTGTATAATAAATGTAGTGTGTTTGTAGTGAGTGCCGTGTGTATAGTGAATGCAGTGTGTATAGTGAATGTAGTGTTTTTGGTGTGCAGAGTGTGTATAATGAATGCAGAGTGTGTATAGTGAATGTAGGGTGTAGTGAATGCAGAGTGTGTATAGTGAATGTAGGGTGTAGTGAGTGCAGAGTGTGTATAGTGAATGTAGTGTGTTTGTAGTGAGTGCAGAGTGTGTACAATGAATGCAGTGTATGAAGTGTGTTTGTAGTGAATACAGAGTGTGTATAGTGAATGTAGTGTGTAGTGAGTGCAGAATGTGTATAGTGAATGCAGAGGGTGTATAGTGAATGTAGTGTGTTTGTAGTGAGTGAAGAGTGTGTATAATGAATGCAGTGTGTGCGTGTGCTGGATGATGTGTGTGCGCGCGCTGGATGACGTGTGTGTGAGTGCTGCATGATGTGTGTGTGTGTGCTGGATGATGTGTGTGCTGGATGATGTGTGTGTGAGCGCTGGATGATGTGTGTGCTGGATGATGTGTGTGTGTGAGTGCTGGATGATGTGTGTGTGTACTGGATGATGTGTGTGTGTGCTGGATGATGTGTGTGTGTGAGGTGCTGGATGATGTGTGTGTGTGGGTGCTGGATGATGTGTGTGTGTGAGTGCTGGATGATGTGTGTGTGTGTGCTGGATGATGTGTGTGTGTGTGTGCTGGATGAGTGTGTGTGTGTGTGTGCTGGATGATGTGTGTGTGAGTGCTGGATGATGTGTGTGTGTGTGAGTGCTGGATGATGTGTGTGTGTGTGAGTGCTGGATGATGTGTGTGTGTGCTGGATGATGTGTGTGTGTGAGTGCTGGATGATGTGTGTGTGTGAGCCTAAATAACAAAATGGGGGAACTAGAGGCATTAGCATACACTAAACAATATGATATAATAGGCATAACTGAAACATGGTGGGATGAGACACATGACTGGGCAGCTAACTTAAATGGGTACACGTTATTTAGGAAGGATAGGAAAAACAAGAAGGGTGGTGGGGTATGTTTGTATGTCAAACATGATTTAAAGCCAAATGTTAAGCAAATGGAATGCGAGGAGGATAATGTGGAAGCTTTATGGGTAAATATCTGCTTGGGGGAAAAGAAGGGAAACCAACTATTGGTTGGGATATGTTATAAACCACCTAATGTTAATATTGACGAGGAACAACAGCTGTTTGAGCAAATTGAGAAAGCTGCAAATCTGGGTAACACTTTAATTATTGGAGATTTTAATTACCCGGATATAAATTGGGACAGAGGGACTAGTGCCTCAGCAAAGGGAATTAGGTTTTTAAACTTGTTAAATGACACCTTCATGTCACAACTTGTGCAAGCACCAACTGGAATGGATGCTTGTCTGGACCTGGTTTTAACAAACAACGTTGATCTTTTGACCAGCATTCAAGTAGGTGAGCACTTGGGAAATAGTGATCACAATATAGTGTCCTTTGAAATAAACTCAAAAAAACAAAAGCACATGGGGAATACTAAAACATATAATTTTAAAAAGGCCAATTTCAATAAGTTAAGGGAAGCTTTACAATATATTGACTGGCATAAACTCTTTAGTGAAAAGAACACTGAGGATAAATGGATCATCTTCCAACAAATATTACAAAGGTACATTTCTCAGTATGTACCGTTGGGAAATAAATATAAAAGAAACAAATTAAAACCAACATGGCTTAGTAGAGAAGTAAAACAAGAGATTACAACTAAGAGAAGGGCATTTAAAGCATTTAAATCGGACAAATCAGATGCATCTTATAAAAGATATAAGGATGCAAATAATGCGTGCAAAAAGGCAATTAGACTTGCTAAACTTCAAAATGAAATAATGATAGCTGAAGAGAGCAAAACTAACCCCAAAGCATTTTTTAAGTACATAAATTCAAAAAAAAAACAAAATGAAAGTGTAGGTACACTAAAAACTGAAACGGGGGTGTTAATTAATGAAGACCAGGAAAAGGCAGGAATTTTAAATAACTATTTCTCCTCCGTATATATTAAGGAAGAACCCATGGCAATAGATGTGCAAATGATTGCTACTAAAAACTTGCAGAATAATTGTAATTGGTTAACTCAAGACAAGGTGCTGCAGCAACTAAAGAAAGTTAATATAAACAAAGCTCCAGGGCCTGACGGTATCCATCCACGTGTACTTAAGGAACTAAGTGCAGAAATAAGTGAACCTCTGTTTTTAATCTTTCAAGATTCTTTTCTTTAAGGAAGTGTTCCGGAGGATTGGAGGAAGGCAGATGTGGTTCCTATATTCAAAAAGGGTTCAAAATCCTTGCCTGGAAATTATAGACCTGTGAGCTTAACTTCTGTGGCTGGTAAAATATTTGAAAAGTTATTAAGGGATAATATTCAAGAATTCCTTGAGAAGAACATGGTTATCAGCAAAAATCAGCATGGTTTTATGAAGCACAGGTCATGTCAAGCTAACTTGATTGCATTCTACAAAGAAGTAAGTAGAAGTATAGATCAGGGTGTTGTAGTGGATGTGATCTATTTGGATTTTGCCAAGGCATTTGATACAGTTCCACACAATAGATTAGTGTTCAAACTCAAGGAAATCAGTCTAGATGAAAATGCTTGTACTTAGGTAGAACATTGGCTTAAAAACAGAGTACAAAAAGTTGTCATTAATGGTAAATTTTCAAGCTGGACAGAGGTGGCAAGTGGTGTCCCTCAGGGGTCTGTTCTAGGACCCCTTCTATTTAACATGTTTATAAATGATCTTGAAGACCGCATTGAAAGTCATGTTTCAGTGTTTGCAGATGACACAAAACTTTGTAAAACAATACAATGTGAGCAAGATATTACTTTGCTGCAGAGGGATTTAGATAGACTGGGGGACTGGGCACTCAAATGGCAGATGAAATTTAATATTGAAAAATGCAAAGTTATGCACTTCGGCGTAAAGAATACACAAGCAACGTATACCCTTAATGGAAGCGAATTAGGGATAACAACACATGAAAAGGACTTGGGAATTGTTATAGACAACAAGCTATGCAACAATGTGCAATGTCAATCAGCAGTGGCCAAGGCCAGTAAGGTATTGTCATGCATGAAAAAAGGCATTCATTCTCAGGACAAGAATATAATTTTGCCTCTTTATAAATCACTGGTAAGACCCCATATTGAATATGCTGTGCAATTTTGGGCACCTGTTCTAAAGAAGGATATTATGGCACTAGAAAAAAGTGCAGAGGCGGGCTACAAAATTAATAAAAGGAATGGAACATATCGGCTATGAAGAAAGGTTAACAAATTTAAACCTATTTAGTTTAGAAAAACGTCGCCTGAGAGGGGATATGATAACATTATACAAAATATATTCGGGGCCAATACAAACCATTGTGTGGAAATCTATTCACAAACCGGACTTTACATAGGACACGAGGCCATGAGTTTAGACTGGAAGAAAGAAGATTTCGTCTAAGGCAAAGGAAAGGTTTTTTTACTGTAAGAACAATCAGAATGTGGAATTCTCTGCCTGAGAAAGTGGTTTTATCAGAGTCCATACAGATGTTCAAACGGCTACTAGATGCATACTTGCAAGAACAGAATATTCAAGGATATAATCTTTCAATGTAGGGTAATAACTGCTTGATCCAAGGATAAATCTGACTGCCATTCTGAGGTCAAGAAGGAATTTTTTTCCTAGCTTGTTGCAAAATTGTGCTTCAAACTGGGTTTTTTTGCCTTCTTTTGGATCAACAGCAAAAAACAAATGTGAGGTAAGCTGAACTTGATGGACGCAAGTCTCTTTTCAGCTATGTAACTATGTAACTATGTAACACTGTGTGTGTGTGTGCTGGATGATGTGTGTGTGGTGCTGGATGTTGTGTGTGTGTGTTGGTACTGGATGATGTGTGTGTGTGTGTGTGCTGGATGATGTGTGTGTGTGAGTGCTGGATGATGTGTGTGCTGGATGATGGGTGTGTGAGTGCTGGATGATGGGTGTGTGAGTGCTGGATGATCTGTGTGTGAGTGCTGGATGATGTGTGTGTGCTGGATGATGTGTGTGTGAGTGCTGGATGATGGGTGTGTGAGTGCTGGATGATCTGTGTGTGAGTGCTGGATGATCTGTGTGTGAGTGCTGGATGGTGTGTGTGAGTGCTGGATGATGTGTGTGTGTGTGAGTGCTGGATTATGTGTGTGTGTGCTGGATGGTGTGTGTGTGTGTGAGTGCTAGATGATGTGTGTGTGTGTGAGTGCTGGATGATGTGTGTGAGTGCTGGATGATGTGGTTGTGTGTATGCTGGATGATGGGTGTGTGAGTGCTGGATGATGGGTGTGTGAGTGCTGGATGATGTGTGTGTGTGAGTGATGGATGATGGGTGTGTGAGTGCTGGATGATGTGTGTGTGTGCTGAATGATGGGTGTGTGATGTGCTGGATGGTGTGTGTGTGTGTGTGTGTGCTGATGATGTGTGTGTGTGCTGGATGATGTGTGTGTGTGTGCTGGATGATGGGTGTGTGAGTGCTGGATGATGGGTGTGTGAGTGCTGGATGATGTGTGTGTGAGTGCTGGATAATGTGTGTGTGAGTGCTGGATGATGGGTGTGTGTGTGCTGGATGATGTGTGGGGGGGGAGCATTTTTTTTTTTACTTTATGTATATTTTTATTTTATTCCCTCCTCCCTGCTTCTTACCTTGTCAGGGAGGGGGGAGATCGCCTGGTGGTCCGGTGGAGGGAGCCAGCCGCTGCACAGAGGGGCCATCACACACTGTGTTCCCTCTCCAGCTCTAACTCTCGCGAGACTCGCCTGTGCGGAGCGTTGCCATGGAAACAGCCGCGGGTCTCGCGAGAGTTATAGCTGGAGAGGGAACACAGCGTGTGATGGCCCCTCTGTGCAGGTAGCAGGGCCGGTCCTGCAGGACAGGTAACGGGAACGGCATTCCTGCTTTGGAAAAAGTGCAGGAATGCCGTTCCCATGCGTTCCTGCAGGACTCGAGCCCTGGTCTCTGCCCCCTGTAACTCAGCCTGCCGCTGGGGAATGGAGCTTGGGCTCCCAATTCCCTGCAATTCACTCTGCTGCTGGGGGACAGAAGCAACTATCTCTGTCCCCTGTAACTCTGCCTGCCGTTGGGGAATAGAGCTCAGGCTCCCAATTCCCTGCAATATCGGTGGAGAGACCTCGGTCCCATCTCCACCCGCCACCTGTGTTTCTTCCCAGTAAATCTCAATAATGTCTTCCCAGCTGAATGGATCTGGATCTGGGTCTCTGCTTTCCTGCTGAGCCTTCTCACTAGAGTGGAACAGATCTTGGTAGCCCTGCTCCAGCTCCATCTCTCGGGTCACCAGGTGGACCAGGTCTTGCTCAATTTCTTGAGTGTCGTCCCAGTCATACCTGCTCTCCCTCCACTCCAAGAGATCACTGAACCGGGCTTGTGTAGGGCTTCCAAACTCAGGCTCTGCAAAAGACTCCCATAACAAGCCAGGCCCATCAAACTCCTCTCCCTCTGGCTTGTCATGCTCTGCTGTCCAGGGCAGGTACTGTGCCCCATACCACCAGAGCGCCTGGTAGGCATCTTCCAGCCAAATCTCCTGCCATACTCGGTGCTCCAATTCCTTCACCCATTCATCCAGGGGCTGCTCTCCCAGAAAGGGCATCCGCAGGGCTACTCGCTTCCTTGGGGAGTCTCTCGCCCCGCTGGTACTCCACAATACCCAGTGCCTGGTACCAGATGCCTTTGCGCAGCACATCTCGGTCATCCAGGGCACCCTCATCATACTCCACTGCTGGTTCCATTCTGTTGCTTTTAGGGTCGCTGTACTGGGACATGCGTTGCCCTCAAATTGTAAAAATCCACGGAATGGTGTCGCCTGTAGCTGTCCTGTAGTCTGTGGGAACGATTCCACCGCTGCCACCAATTGTAACGGACCGTTTTGCACAAAAGGGGTAAAAACCGTTTAGGCGATCGGCCCCCTTTCCAGAGATGTAGGCACAGCTACTGCAGAACACCAAACACACGAACCGCCAATAAGTGAATGCTCCAAACACCCGAACTGCATACAAGGGAATGCTCCAAACACCCGAACTGCATACAAGGGAATGCTCCAAACACCCGAACTGCGTACAAGGGAATGCTCCAAACACCCGAACTGCATACAAGGGAATGCTCCAAACACTCGAACTGGAACCTCACGAATAGCTGCTAGCAGACGAACAGGAAAAGCACCCAAGCGGCTTACACTCCTGGCAATCAGTCTCTATCAGCATACAGTAAATCCCCCCCAAAGAGAGACAGAGCTCCGTGTTGAGGGTCAAGCAGTGGTCTGTTTAATGAGGGCTACCTGCCCAGTATTTATGCAGGTCTCCCACCTGGTGGACACTCCCCTAGGGGACCAAATGGGAGACTGTGACAAGGGACAGACAAGCAGACAAATAGGACACACAGTCACAGTATATTCCCACAATGCATCCTGGCTTCCTCCCCTCTGCCCTGGGAGATAATTGAGAAGTAATTCAATTATCTCCCAAGACAAAGGCAAATCGCCATTATGCACATGGGGATACTAAAACAAGCATTACTGTTAAAATACACCATGTAAGACACATTACATTAAAACTATACATTTAACATATCCCCAGATAGCTCAGGTCTGAGCGCACATTATTAAGCGAATGGCACTCAGACCACACAAATACAGTTTAATCGCCATGGAGCCAAAGTCTTTACAGTCAGTTTCATACGAATGGGCTCCATGGGATTCCTATCTGGGGTATAACACATTCAAACAAAACTACCAAACACCGGGCCGTTCGTGCACTTCCACCGAACAAGAAGGGAGGTCGGCGGCTTCAGCGGTGTTCGCGCAAAACTGTGTCCGATTTTAGTTCCATGAAAATAGGGGCGAACACCGCTGTGCATTCGTATGTTTAAAATGGCCGCGACCTCGTGTTCGGGATACGAATGGCGGCCACCCAGCATTCGTCAATTAAGCTGCGGTTAACCGCAGCTTCAGGGAGGTTAATTGCCGGCACACTCCAGCTCCCAGGTGGTCTATTCATTCGTGCGGTTGTTCGGTAGATTGAATCTACCGAACAACCGGCAGAAAAGCACGAATACAGCTTTTCTGCAGGCGAAACAAAGTCTTTTAACAGGGGGCCATAGTCCAGAGGCAGCAGGCAAGCAACCAGGCTTCTCCAATGCAATGTGGCGAGATTGGTCTCGTCACAATGATGATCTGCTTAAACATCTAGACAGCCAATTCCAGACCATAAGAGAAGAAATACAATATCAAACTAAAGACATTAAGATAGACCTCGCCACGCTTAATCAAAGGCTGTTGGGTATGGAAGGAAACATAAAAGAATTGGAACAGATGGGAAACACCTATATACAAGAACAGAAGGTGATAGAGAAAAAAATAGAGGAAATGGAAGGCAAGCTGATAGAAATGGAAGACCATGCAAGACGGAACAACTTGAGAATTATAGGTATTCCTGAACAACTTAAGCCAATAAATCTGCAATCATATATAGAAGAAATCTTTAAAGATTTGAAGATAGAATGGGACCAGAAAATCCCTATGATTGAGAGATGCCATAGGGTATACAAATCCAAAGGGGTCCCAGAACACCTTCCATGGGATGTGATATTGTGCTGTACCACCTTCAAATTAAAAATGCAGATGTTCTTAAGTGCTATAAAAAAATAATGGATGCCAAGAAAAATATGACATGCTTAAAGTATTTCAAGATCTGTCATGGGCAACGAGACAATAAAGGAGATCCTTCTCTGCAGCCACACTAATCTTAAGACAAAATATTAACTATCGCTGGGGTTTCCCTACGAGGATTATCATAATGTTTGAGGGGAAACGTACACATTGCAGTAATGTAGATTTAAAAAGTGTATAGTGGAAAATAGAATTGGTAACTGCTCCGGCCAGTAAGAGAAAAACACGTAAGGAAGAAGTGGGTGGGTGAAAGGGAATAGGGGCTTCTGTATGTATGTAGGGTTGGATAGGAAGGGGAGAAGTTAACATGGGTTTTAGAGATACAGTACGAAAGCATGTGGATTGTCTAAGACTAAACAAAAAAAGGTATTTTTTTGTTTTGTTTTCTTTTGCACCAAATGCAGATAAATAAGGGAATGAAGAGAATGATATAAACACATAGGCATCTTTAAGACAAAGGAAATAATAGGTACTTAAGATATATACATTTAGGCACTTACTAATATTCTGAACGAAAAGAAGTAAAAAACAAGGGGAAAGAAAAAGATATGTTTACACAACTAATTTGAAATAAAATAAAACACAGATACTCACATATTTTATAAAAAAAGGAGTGGTGCAAAGAGGATGGTTAGAGAGGAGACAAAAAGAAGGGAAAATCCAACACATGTAGCTAGTAAATATGTAAATAGTAACAAACCTATAAGGAATAAGGGGATAAATGTTTAGGAAGTAAGCACATATGGGAGGCACGAATAGGATGCAAGCAAATATAAAAGCACTAGCATATAAGCAGATTAGATAGATAAGCAATGGGAAGGCAGGGGGGGGGAGGAGGGGAGCAAGATAAAGGGAGGAGAAATGGGTGATAAGATTTCTCTCCCCCCCCGGATTCCCCGACCTTCCTTGAAAATGTTCTATTCCTCACTCCCGGTTTTGTATTGTTTTCCAGCCACACTGCATGCAGTTACCCCGCTCCCTTCGCCCCAAAGCAGCTGCTCCAATTACACACGCGCCATGGGTCACTTATTTTCAGCCGGCATTTCCCACAGGATGTGGGATTTACATCTGTGTGATGGCTACCATCACCCAAGATACGTTATGGGGGGTACGTCCCACCACACCTCTTATTAGTTTTAGGTTGATGCCTATACAAAGGCTCAACCCGTCTTATTTGTTCGACAACAAAAAAAGTATAAAATTCCTTTTTCTAAACATTAGTCCGTTAAATCTAGTAGAGAGAGAGCCTAAAAAAAATAAAAGATCACTATAAATTAAGCTGATTTCGATAAATGCCCGGGGGATAAATACACCAAACAAAAGGTTAGTAATTTTAGATTATTTGACAAAAAATCGGATACAAATCTGTGCTATCCAAGAAACCCACTGGATAAAATCTATAGAAAAGACAATAAATTCTTCTAGATTCCCTACAATCATAAGTGCTGCACTAGAAAGGGGAAAAAAAGAGAAGTGTCATCTTTGTTTGCAATTAATATTTCTTTAACTATTACATTTCAAGATTTAGATCCAGAAGGGTGCTTTATTATTTTGATATGTGAAATTAACAATAAGTCATTTACACTGGTTAACATATATGCCCCTAACAAGGCTCCAATCAGATTTATTTCCAAAATTTTTAAGAAGGCAAACCAGATTCGACAAGGTTTGGTACTAATAATGGGAGACTTCAATTGTGTGGTGGACCCATTGAAAGATAGGAAAAGTCAGGAAGCCAACAAAAATAAAAAATAAGAATAAACTGCAAAATCTATTCAATAAATATAATCTAAGTGACATGTGGAGAACATTCCATCCCACGGAACTGGACTACACATGTTATTCGAAAACATATAACTCATATTCGAGAATAGACTACTTAGTGGGAGATGTAGCTATGCTCTATATTATCAAAAAAACGAGATACAGGATATAACGTGGTCGGATCACAGCCCCATCATATTAGAATATAAAGATAGCTTTGACAAATTCCGTAAGGAATGGCGGATGAAAGATTTCCTACTATATAAGAATAGCAACCTGAAAGAATTAGAGAAGATAACAAAATGCTTCTTTGAGGAAAACAAAGATAAAGACACCACAGAGACTACAGTCTGGTGCGCATACAAATGCGTAATAAGAGGTCACTTAATCAAGCTGGCATCCATTGTAAATAAAAAAGGATTACAACCCTTATCAAAGTTATACATTATATTAAATGAACACAAAAATCAAAACAAAATAACCCTGTCTATACAAGGTGCTTGTAAGATTAATAATATAGAAACTCAGATTAATGAGCCATTAGCAGATAAAGCATCGAAACAATTCGAAACACTCCAAGTTAAGTTGTACCTAAAAGGCAATAAACCAAAATCCATGATGACCAATAGGATGAAGAAGGAAAGAAGTAAGCGTGTAATTTATAAAATAAAAGAGAAGGACACTTATGTAATGGCTCTGGAGAAAATTGGTGCAGCATTCAAAAGATTCTACCAAGACCTATACAGCCAACCAAAAGAGACATTTGGGGATCCAAACAAGATTGAGAGATTCCTTATGGATCTGCCCATTCCAAAAATCTAACTGGACCAACTAGGGCAACTAAACCAGCCTATCACAGAGGAGGAGGTAGAAAAAGCAATCGATAAACTTAAAATAAAGATGGCTCCAGGCCCAGATGGCTTCACAAACAGACTTTACAAATCAATGAAGAACTGTCTAAAAGGAGAACTAACCATCGTCTTCAATTATATAATGGAAACAGGAGAGTGCCCAGAGGAGCTTCTAATGGCAAATATTGTGCCTATTCCAAAAGCTGATATAAACCTGGAGCTGGTAAGCAACTTTAGACCTATATCATTGATTAATACCGATATTAAACTATCTTCCATCATAACAGAAAGACTGAAGCCTGTGATACCACATATTATTGATGATGATCAAGTTGGTTTTGTCTAAGGGAGATCCCCGGTGAATAGTCTCAGAAGAATAATCAACATTGTGGAGGAAGCGGAGATCAGTGGAGCCCCTCTAATCCTGTTGTCATTAGACGCAGAGAAAGCGTTCGACAGGGTTGGATGAGGCTTCATGTTCTCCGCTTTAAACCATTTTGGAATAACTGGGCCAATTTTTAAAGTAATATCGGCTTTACATAGCGCTCCATCGGCTAAGGTCACAGGGTCAGGATTCACATCGCATTCCTTTAGTATAAAGAATGGAACCAGACAGGGATGTCCCCTTTAGCCTTTACTATACATAATGGTATTAGAGCCCCTCACCATCCTAATCAGACAAAACAATAAAATTAAGGGATATACATACACTACCGGACAGACCAAACTTAGTATATATGCAGATGACATCCTGCTAACACTTGAAGATCAAATTAGGTCGGTACGAGAACTACTTAAAGATATAAACAGCTATTCTAAAATCTCTGGCTATAAGATAAACCTGGAAAAATCAACATTCATAGTGAAAAATATGAATAAAAGATTGACCAATGATCTCGAATAAAATAATGGTATAGCCGGAAATAGGGACAAGTTGAAGTACCTGGGCATTATCATAACCCCACTATTAAAAGACATGGTAGAAGCCAACTTCCTTCCATTGCTGAAAAAAATTGAAAGACTGGAAAAATGTGGGATTCTCATGGTCAGGAAGGATTAACATATTAAAATCATATGTCCTACCAAAGTGGCTATATATTTGGTGAATGATTCCAATCAACTGCCCAGAAAACTGGTTTTCGTTACTGCATAGGTCCTTCGTTAAATTTACCTGGAGTGATAAGAAACCAAGAGTAAATATGAAATTACTGGCTAGAGCAAAACAGGATGGAGGGTTGGGATGTCCAGAAGTCTTCCAGTGCTACAAGGCCAGCAGATTGTTTCACATAATGCTTACACAGAACAGAGCGGCTATTAAAGAAAATTGGTATAAGATGGAACTAGCAAAGACTGGTGTAAGGACTTAGCCTCACTATTCTGAACGGTTGATACAAACAGAAATATCATGAGAGGCGTCCAGCAAATCCCAGATACTCGAAGAACTGACAAGATGGCGGAGCAATTTTACAAGTAAGAAAGGCCTTAGCAATAAAATAACTGCCCTCCCTTTCACAACTATTGAAGATATGTTGGAAAATCTAAGAATGGATTCATGGTCTGAGAAAGGGGTGGGGGATATTGGAGATATCATGGCAGAAGGTAAATTGAAATCTTTTTCCCAAATCATGACTGGATTTAACATCTCCTCTAACCAAAGGTTTAATTATTTACCAATTAAAAGCTTTGTAATAAAATATATATACATAAGCAATGAAGAGGACACTAGCAGTGGCGTCTCTAGGATTCATTTTTAGGGGGGGCACATGGAGGGCCAGGGACAAAAGTAGGGGGGCACATTTAACCCCGCATATATATATATATATATATATATATGTGTGTAATTTAATTATAAGTGTATTT
>OW240913.1:326678443-326694859 GCA_933207985.1 Pelobates cultripes
CTTGCGCTGATAATAATTTAATGAAACACAGATGATTCTCAGGCAGCCAATGAGTATGGATCCTTTCAGGGTTATCAACGAATTTAAAAAGTACTTGGAATTCATAGTGAATTTTAAATTTGAGGCCAAAGTGATTAAATGGAAATTCTCCAAGTCAGCTATGCTTCCTGTTTGGCTATTTTGTCCTTAAATTTGAAGTTAACTTTAAAGTCCTACTGTAGTGAATAACCCTGAAAGTTTGTAGCAAATATGTACATATTATTGCCCAGTGGACTACAACAAGGGAGACATAGTCTAACAGCCTGCAGAGCTTTACCCGTTTGCTCCAAAACAATGCACTAACTATACCCCAGCCCTAAAAGGGTTTAAAGGAATATTTGAAGCACCATAACAGTACGCAGCAGTAGTTATGGTGCTAGTAGTGCCCTTGCAGCTTAAATAGTGATAGAAGGAGTTTCCATTAACTCCACTTTTTTAATCCCGCTGGCTGAGATGGTAAGGTGAGCACTCTCAACCAATGACCTAAGCCCTGGAATACTGGTTTAGTTCATTGCAGGAGCTTTTGGGCACAATCTCAAAAAGTTTGACTACTAATCCTGTGAGGGCGGCAGGAAAATTCAGACACCATAACTACAACTGCCCGGTTGTGCTTTGGAAGGTGTATGTGAGATATAATATGGACTGAATCTATAGGAATTTTTTTAACTTAGCAACGGCCCTGGCAATAAAACACATCCAAAGAACAAACCAACATCAGTATAACAAGGTAAATTTGAAGAACAGACTTTATTTTTGTAATAAAATGAACAATATATAAAATAAATATTTCTAGGAAAACAATGGTGGTTCTGGCATGCTAAGTGTGAATTCTGCAGGTGAAGGCCAGTGAACCTTGCATGTTGTTAATGTGCATTTCACTCTGTATTTTATTTGGCAATGATGAAAATAGCTAAATCATGTTTTTATGCTACCACTAATGTGTTTGTTTCATAAAATGGGTGTGCCTTTTTATCTGAATAAATATTGTTAAAGTTGCCATTAGGAAGTGTGTGAGTGTATGTGAATGTTTGTCTTTGCATAATTGTCTGAATTTGTCTTTGAATAAATGTTTGTGTTTGTGCATGAATATGTATGTCTCTTTCTGTATATGAGTATGTGTTGCTTTGTGAATAAAAGTTGGTTGTCATTGCCTTAATTATTTTTTATGTAAATGAATATGCAGGCTTGTCTTTGTGCATTTGTTGCATATGTCCTTTTGTCCGTGGAATAGAAACATAGAAACTTAGAATGTGATGACAGATAATAGCCATTCAGCCCATTTAGTCTCCAATTTTATGAATGCTTTCATTAGTCTCTTGTATCTAGAATAGCCTTATGCCTATCCCACGCATTTTTAAACTCCCTCACTGTGTTAAACTCTACCACTTCACTTGGAAGGTTATTCCATGCATCCACTACACTCTCAGTAAAGTAAAACTTCCGGATATTATTATTAAACCTTTGCCCCTCTAATTTAAGACTGCCCTCTTGTTGTGACTGTTTTCCTTTTAAATATACTCTTCTCTTTTATGGTGTTGGTTTCCTTTATATATGTAAATGTTTTTATCATATTCTCCTGTCTCGTCTTTCCTCCAAGTTATACTTTCCTCCGAGCTATACATGTTCAGATACTGTGTGGTTTTTTTTGGGGGGGGGGGTTTACTGAACTTTTTTTTTGGATTCCTGTTCTGACTCTTTATGAATTTGGTCAATTGTTTTTGGCCCCTCAGGTTTGTGTCGTGGTACCCAGTTATTTTTCCTCAGGTCCAGCACATCCTGCACCAAAAATCTAATCCTAGAAGAGGTCTTGTTTTTAATAAAGGTATTAAGCTTGTTGAAATAATTGTCCATGCCAGGCTGTGCATTTTCAAGGTGTTTTCCAACTGATGTCAACAACTGGCAGATGCATTCCATGGACTCCTCGGTGTTCTTATTTAGTAGCTTAATAAGGCAGTCTTTTATGGTGGCTTCTGAGAGTAACTTTAATTTAAATAGCTCCCCAATAAATTTGATGTTTCCAAGGGATCGCCTGAGTGCTCTTTTACAGGCATCACTCAATTCTTCCTTTATTCGAGCCTTTTCATTAGGTGATATAGTTGCCTCCAGTTCCTTCTGAAGTTCTTCAATTCTTTCACCACCTTTTTCACGTCTCTCAAACTCCACCTGGCAGAGCCTTATCAGCAGCCTGCGGAATGTAATGCACACGTCACGATTTTCTTCAGTTGGGACTTCAAGCCTCATTAGCCAGTTGCACATGTTTGCATATATAACAGCAAAATGAGGCTCTGCTACTGCTTTTTCAAATATGAGTTCTGCGACTCCTTTAAGTTGATGCTCTGTGTCTACAGAGAGGTCCTTTACCTGGTGAATTAAGTGCTCGAATGTCTGAGGAGTTATCTTATTCAGGATACCGCGAACTTTCCGAAACAGTTCTTCAGCCTTGACTCTACTGGGATCTTCGGTTGCCCTTTTCATGGGAGGTCTCCAAGCTTTTTCACATTTTTGCAGTTTCACATTCTCATTTAGTTCAAGGATTCGTCGATGTTCTTTAACAGGAGCTTGCGGAGACCTCATTTGATGGATTCCCGGTGGCAATCTGCGATTACCCTTAGAAGGGTAGCAGGAATTTGCAGATTGAGGTGTCCAATTTCTGCGAGTTAATTGTGATGGATCCACTGGCCGAAGGTGAGGTCTAATAACCATGCCTTGGTGGATTTTACAGATTTCAGAAAAGTCCTTTGGTTCCTCCGTGATCGATTTGAATTGGAGCAAGAAATTCCTGTCGTAGGATACCCTTTCTACCTTTGCTTTGATATCCAACTTATTTTGGAGTGAAGGTACTGCAAGGTCTTGGCTTTCTGTAATTGGCTTTGGAACCACATCAGCCTTACCAGGTTGTTCTTTTTCTTCTGTTTCTGGCAATCCTTGTTTTTTAGGGTCACAGCTCAGGCTCCTATATGATGCAGGCTGATTATTCTCTATCTCAATTTGCTTCTGCTCAGGGGTGCCCTCTTGCTTAATTAGAAACAACTCCTCATGCTTAACAGTGGGGAAATCCAAAGTCATCTCAGAGGGATAAATCACAGTGGCAGAGTTTACTGGCAGCTCCTCTAACATTTCATTAGTGTGTGGTTTAGCAGGACAAACTGGGACATCAAGAAGAATACTCTGTTCCTGAACTGTGACAGTCTCCAGAGAATCTAAATTAGTAGGCTCAGGATGACAACCTGAAGTGGACTGTGGCAGAATATGAGGTTCGATTGCACAAACATGGCACTCTAGAGAAATGTTGTCTAAACATGTGACAACCTCTGTAGCCTTTAGGGACATAGACTGCACTGAAGGACCAACTGTGACTGGGTCCTGAGAATCTATATTTGTAGGCTCAGATGGACAACTTAACGTGGACTGTGGCTGATCAAGGTTTACTGTCAACTCATCTGTCAATTCACTTGTATGAGGTTCGATAGTACGAAAAGGGCACTCGAGAGAATTGTTGTCTTCTAAACACATGACAACCTCTGTAGGTTCTAGAGACATAGACTGCAGCAAATGACAATGACCTGTGACTGGGTTCTGTGAATCTAGATTTGTAGGGTTAGATGAACTGAAAGTGGACTGTGGATGACTAAGGTTCACTGGCATATCCTCTGTCAATCTATTTGTATGAGGTTCAATAGTGCAAACAGGGCATTCTAGAGAATTGTAGTTTTCTAAACATGTGACAACAGCTGTAGGCTCTAGAGACATAGACTGCAGCAAATGACAAGGAATATCTTCTAGACTTGTGACAAGTTCAGGCTGTAGAATAGTATTCTGTTTATAATACTCAGCAGAATCTTTTTCATTTTCTGGTCCTTTTTTGACCACTTCCTTTTCTGGGACACTTTCAGCCTTTTCAGTTGCTATGTTTTGTCTTGGAAGTAATGTAGGCTTTACTTTAGTAAAACGGAATGGGTCCCTGCAATTAAATAGGAAAAGTCAAAATACAATCGTAACAATTCTATCCTTTCCTCCCTTTCCATCCATCAGCCCATTTTGTCACTTATCTTATTCCTCTTCAGCTATCCTCTCACTTTGGTCTGTCAGCCAACCTATCACTTTGTATTTATCAGTTATCGCACAACTATAGTGACACTATTAGATCATTTATATTTCATATAATACATTCTGGTTACAGCAATTTCAGTAGTTTATTTTGTACCATAAAAGCTTCTGTTTATTTTACAAAGCATTCATTATGGAAATTAGGTCATCCTTAGTAAGTTACATTGCCGTAGTACTTCCCAGTGATTTGTGATGTTGGTTCAGAAAGAGCAGTGACATGTTTCTCTATCTGTGGTTCTTCTCTCATTGGTTTTCTGTGTACACAGACAGCCAGTGAGAGAACCAGGGTATTGGCTTACTGAGGACACTGCAGTTTTATTTGTATATATGTATGTATATATGGTCAATCATTCTGTGTTTCATAATACACTTACCTAGGTGGCTGACCACATGTCATTAGTTTGTTGGTTTTTGTTGGAGTCACCCGAATATAGCATGCTACTTCGGGAATCTTCTCCTCTTTTCCATATCTGACATTAATGTTATGTCTAAAGCTTTTGAAGAAAAACACACAAAAAAACAGGTCAGGCTATTTATTACAGCACCCATCATAGAGGTTAAATCTCATTTTGTTAAAACAAAAATCAACAATCCCCCTCCCACCCACCCCCCTTTTGATTAATGTGATAATACAGTATTTACCTTCCATCATGCTCTGCAAATTTAGATGTATCAGAAGGGGAAAGGCAAAGTCTCTTTGTGCCTTGTTGGAAATTGTGTAGAATTTCTTCCACAAACCCACCATTCTGTTTCCATGGCTCCCCTTTCTTACCCTTTACATGATCTGGACAAACATCCAGATTTGATGATATCTGGGGCAATATCTGGGGCTCAGCTTTAAGAGGTAGCCTATTTAGGAAAGAAAAAGTGATTAGTGAAGTTTCATATTTCACACATTGGATGTTTTGTTTCTGGAATAACTGAGTGTGTTTAGGAGATGATAAAAGAAGCCATTATATATTATACATTATTATTATTTGGGTCGTATTGTAATGGTTAAATAATTCAATTTGATTTGTAAAACCTATGAAATGTCTGGACTAATTTCATCCTGCATTTCATCCCTGTTGGTGCTGTCTGATTAGGACCTCAAAAACCTTTTTTAATTCCTATATATTTTATTTATTTATTCCACCCCAGTATACCATGCCTGCTTATTTAATTTCAATCACTACAAATGGGCTAGGCTACACACATTCATTTTTTAGTTCATTTTTTATCTTGTGTGTTGTGAAAAATAACTAAAAGATGAAATTCATTAATATTTTAAGTACTTTAACCCGTATATTACTCCCATTCATTTTAAGATGAAACTGTTACATCTAAAGGAAAGCTATGTTATTTATAGAGGTGATGCCCATGAGCAAACCATCCTATATTCAAATTTTTATCGAACTCTGACCTCCATCTTCTAATAACCCTATTTAATATGATACCTGCAGCCACTGTCCACTTACCTCTCCGTAGACCAGGGAGCCTTCGGAATCTCCAGATGTTTTGGACTGCATCTCCTATAATGCTCTTACAGCCATAATACTGGCAAAGCATCAATGGAGATGTAGTCCAGAACATCTGGAGGGCCGAAGGTTCCCCACCCCTGTCGTAGACGTATGACAATGAATATCCTCTAGACTTGTGACAGCTTATAGTGACACTATCAGATCATTTGTCTCATATATTCGATTCTGGTTACAGCAATTTCAGTAGTTTATTCGTACCATAAAAGCTACTGTTTATTTTGAAATGTATTCCTTATGGAAATTAGGTAATGCTTAGTAAGTTACGTTGCCGTAGCACTCCCCACTGATTTGTGATGTTGGTTCAGAAAGAGAATTGACATGTTTCTCTGTCTGTATTTATTCTCTCATTGGTTTTCTGTGTACACAGCCAGCCAGTGAGGGAACCAGGGTATTGGCCTACTGAGGACAGTGCAGTTTCATTTGGATGTCCTAATAGCATTGTGGTCAATCATTCTGTGTCTCATGATACACTTACCTAGGTAGCCGAGCAGACATCTTTAGTTTGTTGGTTCTTGTTGGAGTCACCCGAATATAGTATGGTACTTCGGGAATCTTATCCTGTTTTCCAAAGCTGACATAGGTATGTCTAAAGGTTTTAAAGAAAAATGCAAAACACAAAATGGTCAGTCTACTTCTTATATCACCCATTGTAGAGGTTAAAATGTAAATTTGTTAAAACAAAATATCAACAATAGAAAAATGCACAAGATTCCGCCCATTGATTTATTTGATAATACAGTATTTACCTTTCATCAAGCTCTGCAAATTTAGATGTAACAGAAGGGGGAAAGCGAAGTCTCTCTATGCCTTGTTGGTAACTTTTTAGAATGTCTTCAACAAGCCCACCTTTCTGTTTTGATGGCTCACATTTCTTACCCTTCTTAGGATCTAGACAAACGTCCAGATTAGGTGATACCTGGGGCAATATCTGGGGCTCAGCTTTAAGAGGTAGCCTATTTAGGAAAGAAAAAGTGATTAGTGAAGTTTTATATTTCACACATTGGATGTTTTGTTTCTGGAATAACTGAGTGTGTTTAGGAGATGATAAAATAAGTCATTATTATTTGGGTCATATTGTGACCTATCTCTGACCTCCATCTTCCAATAACCCTATCTATTAGGATGCCTGCAGCCACTGTCCACTTACATCGCCGTAGACGTATGACAAAGAATGTCCTTTAGACTTGTGACAGATTAAAGTGGCACTATCAGATCATTTATGTTTAATATATTCGATTCTGGTTACTGCAATTTCAGTAGTTTACTTTGCACCATAAAAGCTTCTGTTTATTTTGAAATGCATTCCTTATGGAAATTAGGTAATGCTTAGTAAGTTACGTTGCCGTAGTACTCCCCACTGAATTGTGATGTTGGTTCAGAAAGAGCATTGACATCTTTCTCTATCTGTGGTTTTTCTCTCATTGGTTTTCTGTGTACACAGCCAGCCAGTGAGGGATCCAGGGTATTGGCTTAGTGAGGACACTGCAGTTTCATTTGGATGTCCTAATAACATTGTGGTCAGTTATTCTGTGTCTCATGATACACTTACCTAGGTAGCTGAGCAGACGTCTTCAGTTTGTTGGTTTTTGTTGGAGTCACCCGACTATAGTATGGTACTTCGGGAATCTTATCCTGTTTTCCAAAGCTGACATAGGTACGTCTAAAGGTTTTAAAGAAAAACGCAAAACACAAAATGGTCAGTCTACTTCTTATATCACCCATCGTAGAGGTTAAAATGTAAATTTGTTAAAACAAAATATCAACAATAGAAAAATGCACAAGATTCCCCCATTGATTAATTTGATAATACAGTAGTTACCTTTCATCAAGCTCTGCAAATTTAGATGTAACAGAAGGGGGAAAGCGAAGTCTCTTTATGCCTTGTTGGTAACTTTTTCGAGTTTCTTCCACAAGCCCACCTTTCTGCTTCCGTGGCTCCCATTTCTTACCCTTCTCAGGATCTAGACAAACGTCCAGATTAGGTGATATCTGGGGTAATATCTGGGGCTCAGCTTTAAGAGGTAGCCTATTTAAGAAAGAAAACGTGATTAGTGAAGTTTCATATTTCACACAGTGGATGATATATTTCTGGAATAACTGAGTGTTTTTAGGAAATGTTGGTTCAGAAAGATTATTGACATCTTTCTCTGTCTGAGTTTTTTCTCTCATTGGTTTTCAGTGTACACAGACAGCCAGTGAGGGAACCAGGGTATTGGCTTACTGAGGACACTGCAGTTTCATTTGGATGTCCTAATAGCATTGTGGTCAGTTATTCTGTGTCTCATGATACACTTACCTAGGTAGCTGAGCACACGTCTTCAGTTTGTTGGTTTTTGTTGGAGTCACCCGAATATAGTATGGTACTTCAGGAATCTTATGCTCTATTCCATAGCTGACAAAGGTACGTCTAAAGCTTTTAAAGAAAAACACAAAACACAAAATGGTCAGGTTCATTCTTACAGCAGTATAGAGATTAACATGTGAATTTGTTAAAACAAAACATCAACAACAGAAAAAAAGCACAAGATTCCCCCCTCCCCCATTGATTATTATGATCATACAGTATTTACCTTTCATCAAGCTCTGCAAATTTAGATGTAACAGAAGGGGGAAAGCGAAGACTCTTTCTGCCATGTTGGTACATTTTTCGAGTTTCTTTCACAAGCCCACCTTTCTGCTTCCATGGCTCCCATTTCTTACCCTTCTCAGGATCTGGACAAACATCCAGATTAGGTGATACCTGGGGTAATATCTGGGGCTCAGCTTTAAGCCTATTTAAGAAAGAAAAAGTGATTAATGAATTTTAATATTTCATACATTTGAAATTCTATTTCTGGAATAACCGAGTGTGTTTAGGAGATGGTAAAAGAAGCCATTATATATTATGCATTATTATTTGTGTTTTGAATTAGAAAAAAGGAAGAGAAGAGGAGCCTTTCCCGGTTTTTAAGGGTGTATCACCGGGAAAGTGAGGTTCCCGGTTTCCCTCTGATGAGCTGACAGGCGAAACGCGCATCAGGGCGTTTAGGGTGCTGTAGGGAATAGATGAGTACATCATTAAGATTGCCAATCTATGAGATGCTAAAGCAGATTTATCTACTATCTGATCATAAAATCTCCCGTATATTAGAGGAGTTCTTAATAAGGGCATTCATTTCTCCAACAAGCCGTCTCCCCTTGCTATACCATTGACGTGGGGGGGCCGGTATTTGGGGTATTAATAGGCTAGGGATAGTGAGGATATGTTCCATTGACAGAAGGTGCCCTTGAAGGCACAACAGGGAGAGCATGTAAGAATCTTTTGTTCTTTCCCCCTTCTCCTTCCTTTTATGATACAACACAAACGGGTTACTCTATGATCTACATTAGTTTGTAGCCAACGAGGTCGGGATATAGATAGTGCACTTATTTCTTCCGGTGGGGTCTTGGGAATTGAGATATGAACATTTAACCAACAGGAGATTCCCTGTACTTTAACTTCAGACCGTACAGTAACCATAATAGTAAATTACAGCTACAATAACAAGCAATAAATGTTATATTTGGTCCATTAGTTTAACTGTGTGAATGGTTACAAATTAGTAAACGGGTGAATTAACACCAAGGGGAATGTAAAGCTAATAGAAATTCTAGAATATCTAGGGGATATTATCCTTCATCCAGAATAATTACCTGCCTATAATACACTAGCGCATAGATTCATCTACCCTTACATGTACCTATTTGACAATAAGTGGAAAACTTTATACATAAATTCACTTATGTGATTTAAGATAATTATACTATAGGACTTTATTCAAGGGGCTGTTATGTCCATAGAAGGTACCTAACTATACAATTTCCTTTTAGTGAAATCATCTAGTTATGATTTATTATTATTTTTTGTTTATCATCTTTATTATTATTATTTTGTGTTTAATTTTTTTTGTATGATAGTGTGTGTGGTTAGTGTCCCCACTAGAAAGGGACTTTTAATTGACTTATTAAAAGTGACGTTTTAAATTATTATTTGTGTGGTTAACTAATTAACTTTGATTTTTCAAATTAATGTCATCCTGCATTTCATCCCAGGATGGTGCTGTCTGATCAGGGTCTCAAAACACATTTATTAATTTCTACAGATTTAACTTTTTTTTTTGCACCCCTGTTTATCATGCCTGCTTATTTTATTTCAAATTGTATCACTACAAATGGACTACGCCACACACATTCATTGGTTTGCATGTTTTAGCTTATCTGATAGGTACTCTTCTTAACAGATGAAAATTCAATTCACATATTAAGGATTTTAACCCTTATATTACTCCCATTAATTTCAAGATGGAACTATTAAATGTACAGGAAATCTATGTTATTTATAGAGATGATGCCTATTAACAAACCATCCTTTATTCCAATCTCTATCTTACTCTGACCACCATCTTTTAATAACCCTATCTAATACGATGGCTGTAGCAGCTATTCCCTTACCTGTCCGTAGAAGGCTGGATCTTTGGCTGTTTTTTGAATTCTTTTTTAGTAGAATTCCTGGATGGGAGTTGAGTACCCCACAACCATAAAACCAGGGGATGTTCAAATATAGAAATAGTGTTAACCATTGTCTCTGTAAAAAATCCCACTGCAATGTAAATGCTTGTGAAATGGTAGTAGAACCAGCAGGAGTAGGGTTTCTGTCCTCTGGTCAGCGACATCACAATCGAACCTGATTGTCTAAATGCAGAAACAATGACTGACTGCATAATGTCTATGGAAATTAAATCAAATTTAAAATTTAAATAGAATTTAAATGATAGGTACAGAAACCACTTAATTTTACAATTTGTTGTTGTGGCGTTAAAGGGATGCTGCGGCCACCATAACACCAAGATCAAGATTTTGTAATTTTGTCTTTGTTCATTGACAATATTAACAAAGTTCTCTAAGCACCAACACAACTTTAGCTTAATAAAGCAGTGTTGGTGTATAGATGATTCCATGCACTGTCAATGCACTGCTCAATTTTCTGCCATTTAAGAGTTAAATCAGTTTTGTTTCTGTTTATGCAACTCTAACCAAACCTTCCCGGACAGTGACTCACACAACCAACTTGACAAAAAAAAAGTTTCATTTTCAATCAGATGTAACAGCACTGTGTGTTCACTTTGCAGATTTTATGTACTGCACTGTTAATTGACCATTCATAGCACACAGGAGGTTCCTGCAGACTATTAACAGAATATGGGAGATGAAATTCTAATTTAAGCAGACTGTGCAATAAAGAAAGTTTCAACATTAGATCTCTCTTCACAGGAAATGTGTATGGGAGACTTTTTAGGTCAAGTTCAGGGAGGTGTGATTAGAGCTGCATAATCAAAGTGATTTGACCCCTGAATGGTAGAGAATCGAACCGCTTAAATAATTCCTATATATTTTACTTTGGGGGGTTTATGCACCACTGTATACCTTGCCTGCTTGCTTTATTTCAATACCTATAAATGGGCTAGGCTAAACACTTTCATTTTTTTTTGTTCATTTTGTATCTCTTCTGTTAACATAAATAACAAAAAGATGAAACTTAAATTCACATTGTAAGAATTTTAACCCTTCTATTACTTTTCATTTCAAGATGACACTGTTAAATCTACAGGAAAGCTATGTTATTTATAGAGGTGATGCCCATTAAGAAACCATCCTTTATTCTAATCTCTGTTGAACTCTAACCCATTCTTCTAATAAGCCTATCTAGTATGATTCATGTAGCAGCTAGTCCCTTACCTGTCCGTAGAAGGCTGGATCTTTGGCTGTTTTCTGAATTCTTTTTTAGTAGAATTCCTGGATGGGGGTTGATTACCCCACAGCCATAAAACCAGAGGATATTCAAATATAGAAATAGTGTTACTCATTCTTTTAATAAATTATCCCACTGCAATGAAAATGCTCGTGAAATGCTAGTACAACCAGCAAGAATAGGGTTCTCTATTCTCTGGTTAGTGACATCACAAATGATGTACTAGATCCCCAGATGTTGCAGAATTACAACTCCCATGATGCTTTGCATGCCTTTAGAATAACAACGCATCATGGGAGTTGTAGTTCTACAACATCTACATCTGGGCATCTGCCTATTAGCATTGTTCTAGTTGCAGAGAGAATGGCTAACTGCATAATGTCTATGGAAATGTAATCTAATTGAAAATGGATATGGAGTTTAAATGATAGAAACAACTTAAAGGGACACTATCGTCAACATATAAAAGCAAGAAAGACAGGTCCCCCAGCCGTCTTTTTTGCTTTTATATGAAATTGCCATTAAATAAAAAAAACTGAGTAAGTTTTAATAATAAAACTTATCCCCATTCCAGCGCCGAGCTCCCCGCTAGGCCACGCCCCCTTTTTCATCAAAATGATGAAATCGCAGGGCACAATGGGATGCTTCTCCTTGAGAAGCGTCATCGCAATGTGGTGCGCATGCTCGAATCCCACCCTATGAAGAAACTCAGTGCTCAACCGCGCATGTGCACAGATCGCAAGCTGAGCTGACTCACAGCTCAGCTCGCTTTCTATACCCGCCCCCCTCCTCAGCCAAACTGTGTGTTTGCATGTTTGCATAGAAACACTATATATAGAGATGTCTCTATATATAGTGTTTCTATGCAAACACACAAGTAGTAAAAAATTAAAGACCTACACACACACTCTTTCTCCATCCATCCATCCCCATCATCCATATCCATCCATCCCCATCATCCATATCCATCCCCATCATCCGTATCCATGCCCATCATCCATATCCATCCAGTGTAATGATATTGATGTTACAAAGTTTTGGAGTCCAGTAGCCAGATCAGCAATGTTTTCTGCCAGAGGTAGCCACTCGTTACCCAGGTGGTTGAGGCCCTGAGCCTTGAGTGGCCTTCTGGTCTTAAGCAGAGATGGGAGACTGGAACAGAAAGATGATAATCGTAGTGAGGCAAGCCGAGGTCAGTGGGAAGGAGAAGCAGCAAAGTCAAAACAGTCCAAATTCAGCAACAGGAAGGAGAAGCAGGAACACGCTGGATTAGAGAGTACAGGAACCACAATAATCTGGCAAAGGTACAGAGACAGGAAGTGGCTTTTATAGGCCAAGGACCAGACACCTGACCAGACACAGCTGAAGTGAGTTGTCACTGATAACCTTGACTCTACAAACAATAGTATCAGATCTCAGGTAAATTTGCAAAAGGCAGGCTGGTGTACTGGTAAGGAAAAGGTTTAGCACCATTTAAACCAGGGTTCGAAACCCAGCAGAGTCAGTTCCTCACATTACCTCCACCTCTACAGGCGCAGCCTCTGGATGCTCTATTTCCTGGTTTAGCAGGGTACTGTGCATGGAAAGACTGAAGAAGATCAGGAGCATGAATATTGTCCACTGGTTCCCATGATCTATCCTCCTCACCATAGCCTTTCCAATGAACCAAGTATTGAAGTTTGTTGCGGAAGATCCTGGAGTCAAGAATTTTTTCCACCTCGTATTCATCTTCACCATCCACGAGGACTGGTGGTGGGGCAGGCAAGGCTCGACCAGGGAAAGTATTTTCATGAAAAGGTTTTAGTGCCACGTGAAACACCGGATGTATTTTCATGGAATCCGGAAGTTGCAGACGGAAGGTGACTGCATTGATCTGAGCGATTATCTTAAAAGGTCCCATGAACTTTTGACCCAATTTATGAGAAGGAATCCTAAGCTTAAGATTCTTTGTTGACAGCCAAACCTTGTCACCAACATGATAAACTGGGGCCTCCTTTCTGTGCCTATCAGCAGCTCTTTTGTAACATTCCTGAGCCTCCGAAAGAGTCTCCTTCAACAGTTCTTGGGAATCTCGTAAGGCGGTTAGCCGGTCAGTGACTGCAGGAATGGGAGTAGTAATTGGGAGACTCACTAGAAAGGTTGGATGGTAACCATAATTGGCAAAAAATGGGCTCAGAGAAGTGGAGCAGTGTTGGGCATTGTTATAGGCAAACTCCGCCGTGGGTAGAAAATCCAGCCAGTCATCCTGCAGGTAACTAATATAGCACCGCAAATATTGTTCTAAAGTCTGGTTGGTTCGCTCAGTCTGTCCATTACTTTGTGGATGAAAAGCTGAAGACAGATTTACATTAATACCTAGAATAGAACAAAAATATTTCAAAAAATGAGATGTAAACTGCACTCCCCTGTCAGAAATTACTTCATCAGGCACTCCATGCAAGCGAAATATTTCCCGAATAACAAGGTCAGCAGTCTGTTTAGCTGAAGGGGAGACCACGAGCTGGTATGAAATGACTCATCTTGGTTAACCGGTCCACAACAACAAGAATAGTAGTGTGTTCCTTAGAGGGAGGTAGTTCCACAATAAAGTCCATGGATATAGATCCCCAGGGACGATGAGGAATCGGAAGAGGCTGAAGCAAGCCAACAGGGATGAGCGAGGAGTCTTATGTCTGGCACATACTTCTTAACATCCTCATAATATTTAGGCCACCAAAAGGATCGGGTAAGTAGTTCTTGTGTCTTTCGGATTCCTGGATGACCTGCTGGTTTAGAGTCATGGTAGAGGCGTAAAACGTCCAGTCGCACTGATTCTGGAACAAACAGACGCTGTTGAAAAATCCAAAACCCATTAAGCATGGTCATATGAAGATCACGAGGAGGATCACGAAAAACTGGATCTTTAGAGTAGCCCTTTTTAATGCGAGACATTAGATCAGAAGGAAAGGTAACTCCTAAAAATCTGCTCTCCGGCAAGATGGTGGCCTTGGTTACTGTAGTATGGAGGGGGTCAGCTATCCTAGACAAGGCATCCGCCTTGCCATTTCTGGAACCAGGGCGGTATGAAATAAAAAAATTAAACCTTGAGAAAAATAGGGACCAGCGTGCTTGTCTGGCTGACAGTCTCTTAGCGGATTGGATACATTCCAGATTTTTGTGATCTGTGAGGACGGTAATTGGATGGGTGGCTCCCTCCAAGAGATGTCTCCATTCGGTGAAGGCAGCTTTTATAGCCAAAAGTTCTTTATTCCCTATGTCATAATTTCTTTCTGCTGGTAACATCTGGCGGGAATAGAAGGCACATGGATGTAACAACATCTTAGGTCCAGTCCTTTGAGACAGTATAGCCCCAACAGCTGAATCAGAAGCATCTACCTCTACAGTAAATGGCAATTCTGGCTGAGGATGTACCAAGATAGGAGCAGATGTAAACAGAGTCTTTAATCTGGAAAATGCAGTGTCAGCCTTATTGGACCACTGAAAAGGAGTCCCTTTACGTGTAAGTTCAGTGATCGGTGTAATAACGGCAGAGAAATTCTTAATGAAACGCCTGTAAAAATTGGCAAACCCCACAAATCTCTGTATATCTTTTTCATTCTTGGGGATGGGCCAGTCCAGCACAGCTTTAATTTTACTTGCGTCCATACTTAAACCTTTAGGAGTTATTACATACCCCAGGAACTGAATTTCTGTTTGTTCAAACTCACATTTTTCCAGTTTAATGTATAGGTGGTGGGTACGAAGGCGCTCAAGAACAATGCAGACCTGTTTTCTGTGATTTTCAAGATTATCAGAAAATATCAGGATATCATCCAAATATGCTACAACAAACTGATCCAGGAGATCCCGTAGTACATCATTGATTAGATGCTGAAAAGTTGCAGGGGCATTACAAAGCCCAAATGGCATTACTAGATATTCGTAATGTCCGTACCTGGTTCTGAAAGCTGCTTTCCATTCATCATTTGGTCTTATGCGAACCAGATTATATGCCCCCCGTAGATCAAGCTTCGTAAATATTTTAGCTGAACGAAGTCTCTCCAGAAGTTCAGGAATGAGAGGCAAGGGATAACGGTTTTTAACAGTGATTTTATTAATGTCCCTGTAATCAACACATGGTCGTAGACTGCCATCTTTCTTTTCTACAAAGAATATAGGAGCTCCTGCTGGAGAAGTGGATGGTCGAATAAAGCCTTTGGCAAGATTTTCTTGTATGTATTCACGAAGTGCTTTCAATTCAGGCTCAGAAAAGGAGTATATACGGCCAAATGGGATAGCAGCTCCAGGTAGCAGCTCTATGGGGCAATCATAAGGCCTGTGAGGTGGAAGCTGATCAGCATTCTTCTTATCACAGACATCTGCAAAATCCTGATATTGTAGAGGAAGCTTAGTTAAGTTTGTAGCAACCATTTCATTAATTGTTGTGGTAACAGGTGTCACCTTAGAGGGTTGACAATTCATTAAGCAGTGTTCTGAAGGAAAGGACAAAGTTCTAGTCTTCCAATCAATCTGTGGGTTATGCAGAGCAAGCCAGGGTATACCCAAAATCACTGGAAACTGTGCTGAGGAAATTAGGTGGAAAGATATAGACTCATGGTGATTCACTTCCAGAATCAATTTTAAGGGCACAGTCTCATGTGTAACCGGGCCTGACGTAAGTGGAGAACCATCTACTGTTTCCATTAACACAGGTGAAGATTTAGGGATAGACTGAATTTCATTTCCTGCTGCAAATTTAATGTCCATAAAGTTTCCGCCTGCTCCGGAATCTATCATAGCTGTAGTTGAAATTTTATTATCACCATATTGCAAAGTGATAGGCACCACCAAATGAGGATGTTGAGTCATCATACCTTCTTCACCCTGAGCCAGAGAAAACAAGGGTTGTGTGACAGAACCCAGTTGGTCTGAAATCTGGGATTGGTGTTGAATCTGTGCACCCTCAGCAGTCATAGCTATTGTTCTTTTAGACTTGTTAGGGCA
>OW240913.1:326694959-326756028 GCA_933207985.1 Pelobates cultripes
ACTGGGATGGTGAGGAGTCCAATTGTCACTGTCCAACCTGCTTTGCCAATGACTATCACTATCCATATGTTGGCGGTCTATCTGAAGCAACCTGTGTGAGGCCACGTACCAAAGCCTTCTCTACTGGAATATTTGAGCCTAAGGATCGTAGTAGTGGTAAAGGAACTGCTGCTGTTGCACCCACTTTTTTAATGTAATTGTAGTCGTTTCATCCTTCCTTATGTTGGTGTTGAAAAAAAGGTTGTTTTTTAGTCGATATACTACTACTGTAACATCATTGCATTTCACTATACAGCACACAGCAAACTGCATTGCACAGTGCTTCGACATTTGCACAGCACACATTTAATGAAAAATAGGCTTTGCTAACTGATTCTTCATCTTCAATGATACTGTACCCTGCCTGCAATACTACTACTGACACACTTAGTGTAGGCAGGTTTCATTTGCACAGTAAACTGCAGCAACATCCTGTATATTACTTAGGGAATATGCTTACAATATCCCAAGCATAAGCAGTGGCAAAGAAGCACATTGAAAAGAAAATAATAAATTTCTTACTAGAAATAAAACAAAATACAAATCAGTACAACAATTCTAAAGCAGTTAATCAAAGTTATTGTAAGTGGCACTAGCAGTAGCAGTTAAGAAAGAGGAACTTTTTTTTATTTTTTTTATTAATGACCCAGGTATCTCTCACTCCAACGCAAGCACAGCAATGGTAAAACACACTGCATCACTGCTGGCCTGTCTACCTTCTATTATCAAAGTGTCTGCAAAAATCCAGCTTAGAAGTATAGAGAGTTTTACTTTTCCTCCTTTTTCCCTTTATTGGTCAGTTGTCACCTGATCTGTTAAATTAATAATTGGTGGCTATCCATTAACCATCAATCATCTTTTTTGACACGTCTTGATTGGACAGGAAATCCATCCAACATGATTTCCACTCCATCATGAGAAACTAAGCTGCTTGTTTGTCACCACCAAAAAAAAAGCCTCTTACCCTTTCTATCCACTTTATTCCTGGTGTCAGGAACAGCACTCTGAATCAAACTTGTTCGGGCACGCACAAGTCATTTTTCTGATATTCTGGTACGTGGCGGTTCGTAAGTTGGAATTTAGTTTGTTTACCCAATTGGCTCAAATTTGTCTGAATTCCATTTCAGCCCCAAATAAATCTCCAATTCCACCCTCAATCTCAGATTAATTAAAAACATTTGCTATGTTCTCCTTAGATCTAAACGTATCTGCAACTATTGCCAATAATGAATTATTGTGTATGGAAACATAGAAACATAGCATGTGATGGCAGATAAGAACAATTTGGCCCATCTAGTCGGCCCAAATAAGGTATGCTTTATGAACTTTAAAATGCAGCAAAGTACTGTATATTCTCTTTTGTAAATAGCTGAAAACAGGAAATGCACAATGTAGCCCTCCTAGTAAGACAGTTTCAGGTAATGATCTCAAGAACGTGTATGTACATCTTACAAAAATAATTACAGGGTTTAAATATGAGAAATACCTTATTATGTATGTATACATTCCTACTTGTTCAGTGCATGAGTCTTTGATTCCAGTCAACATCTCCTGCCAGTATACATAAAACATGAGCTAAAGAGTAGTGTAGCGGAGAGCTGGTATTCCACAGGTTATCTCCACTCAAGATCCCAGTGAGGCTCAGGAACAAGTATTAAAAATCCATAAGGCAATAATTACAGCAGGCAAGTCAATCCAATAATATCCCAATATAAATCCCAATGACTGGACGACACACAGCATCAGGAGCAGAACTGAACTTTTAATCACTCAACCTTCTTTTAAAGCTTTCTACCATGCAAGGGAGGGATTCACAATAATTATACAGTACACCAATCATACATGAGTTGCCACCCACACATCCCCTCCCCTTAGTATGACTCATAATCCCATTTTGCAGGACACAGTTCCCCTGATTTTCTGGATGTACCCCTAGGGGTACCCCTTTAAATGTTACATCCCCTGGTAGCCCTGATCTGGGTGAGGGACATATTAAAAAATCACCCAGATCAGACCAGGGGGTTCAGGAAATTCCTGGAGGTAGTAAAAAGACAAACTGCACTGGAGGTAACAGACGAAATGGGTTCCATACATTTTGGCCCTGCGGTCGGTCACAGAAAAAGGGAATAAAATACACGAACGGCTGGGGTTATGGAGACTGGGGAGGATTCGGATAAACCCCCTCGTT
The DNA here is from genome assembly GCA_933207985.1 of Pelobates cultripes. Taxonomy (NCBI): domain Eukaryota; kingdom Metazoa; phylum Chordata; class Amphibia; order Anura; family Pelobatidae; genus Pelobates; species Pelobates cultripes. Next base: position 326,697,187 of record OW240913.1, read on the forward strand.
CGTGGGGTTCTTTCTACCGAATGGGAGCCGTTCGGTAGTTTCTACACGAATTGACGACAGTGTGGAGGTCTCCGCGGTGGTTGCCTAGCCGAGTGTCTGATTTGGATTCCAGAAACTCGCAGGCAAAACACCGCTGTTTGGGAGTTTAAGATGGCCGCCGCCATGTGTTCGTCTCCCGAATGGCGGCCACCCAGAAGACAAAGCACACACTGCACTGATTGCCAATTACCCGTTTGCAACACTGTTGCGAACGGTAATTGAAGGCACACTTATTACTGGGGTGGTCTGATTGTTCGGTAGTTTCACTTGCATAATAACTGGAGTGACTTTACCGAACAATCAGACGAATGCTGCATACAACATACACATAATTTTGAGGACAGCCCAATGCCATCCGCTACAAGTAGTTTGAGGGATAGTTAAATACACACCTTTTATTAACTTACACCTTCCATAAATCTATGTCCATAATGAGCTGTATTATTGGCTGGAAAAGGTTTGTGTGATTTATAGCTGAATTTATCAGCTGGAGTGGCAGATTTCACTTCCCCAGTAATTGCAGTATCCATATCATCTTTTCCGAGACTTGTTTACTTGACAATCTACACTGTTTTAACTCTTTCATTACATATTGTATGCTATGAATCTCATAATGTAAGACTTGCCTTGATCCTCTTTTACAAAGTTGGTCAAATAACTTGAAGGTGCACCTTTCCCATGCATCCTAAGTCAAATGAAGCAGTTCAACCCCAATTCCTAGGATTTATAGTGTCATTCAATAATGGGAATAAATCTGCATTTATTTTGATGGTGAAAATAACCCACTCTTTGAAGTGTATGGTAGTTATCGCCAAATTGGAACCTCTTTACATGTATTTTCTTTTATAATTAAATCAAGAGAAACCCTCCTATATGCAATTAAGGAGTGATGAGGTAGCATACAATACTCTGAAACAATGTATTAAAAACAATTCAAGCTTTGATTAGCTAAATAATATTAGTTGTAAGTGGGAGATGGTGATTAAATTAGAGCTACAAATTGTTATAGTGTAAATGTTTTGGAATTCACAGTTTACTCAAGATCTAAAAATATACATAATAAAGTAATGACCTGTTTCAATTCAAAGAACACTTCAAAGAATATGGTGTACTTGAAGATATAGTTAATGCATGCTCAGTGTCATTGAAGGGCTAGCCAGAGGACAGGGGGCATTTGCCCCGACCACTAGTAGTATATACATTTTATTGTATTTAATAACTGAAAGTAGTTGATGTACCATGTATATCAAGTACCTTGAAAGCCAAAGGGTATGTTCACTATGTGCGCTTATATTATTATATTTGAATCACATATTTTAATATTGATCAGGGTAGATAGTTTTCATCCCATTTCAAATTCACGATAGCTTGTAAAAATTAAGCTATAAATCAAAGAGTCTGCCAAGAATCACACTAATGTCTGTAATAGGATTGATGCTATTTAAAACACAATTTGTTGTTTTCTAAGCTAGGAAGTAAGATGCGATATAATGAATTTCATTCTTGCCATCTCACACACTAGCTGCAATCAGCATTTATGTTTGTTAGTGCAATTCTGCCTTTATATACAACCTGCTGTTGAACACAAGTAGCACAGTTCGTTCTGTAGCTACACTTCAAAAGAATAATGTTTAATCTTGGCTTAAAAGAAAACTTTCTAAAATTAATTCAGCATGGGGAAATTAAATGCAACCGGTTTATTAGCTTATATGGGTGACCTAATTTTACCTGTGAATATTTTACAAATACACTGGTCAGCGTGGTGCAAATATTAAGTATCCCATACTTACATATTGCTTTCTAGAACAAAGTAATTTGAGGTTCTTTAAAATGTCGATTATCTGTTAACAGTAATATGTATGTCTTGCTCTCAAGATTTAATTCCTGATCAGAGACTCTGTATTATAATAGATCATTTTTGCTCTAGCAGGATTAATAAAACCACACTGACATATTTTTCTTGACAACAGTAAAGGGTTGGTTTTATTTTTTGTCTTGTTTTTCCATTTATCTTATTTTTATGTAGCATTCTACAAAAAAAAAAAAGGCTTTAAATTGTGCTGTGACTAATGCAGTGGATGAAGATTTCACTTCTTGGAAATAATCCTGTTATTTTTTTTATACAGCGCAGTTCATAAAAATGAACCCCGTGCATAAAGCGTAAAACTTGTGTATGTAATTCACTTTATCCATGCAGACCCTGTGCACTGTTTCCATGGTTGCAATTGTTGTGCAGATATTTCTGCTACAAACAGACTCATCCATTCTCATTTCTTCATCTCCAGCGTTTTAATTTTAAGCATTAAATCATTCTTTTGTTTGTTTTTTTTGTTTTGTTTTTTTGGTCTTTGATCTCATGCCAGTGATCATTGCCGAGTATGCTAATTCTATGAAATTTGCAAATTTGGAAGAATTATTTATATAGAAAATTGTAATCTAAAAATATTTGTTAAAACAAGAAAATTACAGCAAAAAAAACAACAAAAAAACTAAAACAAAATAAATCTCAGATTGTTATCTGTCTATGGGTTCATATAATGAAAACAGATGGGTTTTACTATACATGGGTCTGTACTGGACTGTGGTCTTAAATAATTGGTAATAACACAGTGAGTAGAATAAGAGTTTTAGTCCCTGTTATTTAACTGTATTAGGGTAAATACCTATATATCACTAGGTATATTCCTGCAGCTCTTATCAACTTTCAGGCGAAGGAGAGATGTGCAATTCATATGGGTAGGATTTAGAGTGTAGAAAACCTATTCTCATAGAGGTGGATACTACTGTACCTTTGAGGGCACCCCTTACCCCAAATTCTACTCTCTCTCTAGGCAAAAAGAGATACCCCAGGCCACCCAGAATTAAATAAATAGGAGGAAAACCATTCCATGATAGGTAGCTATAATGTCAGTTGCCGCGGCTAGATGCGCGATCATAACACGTTGACACCTCTAGTATGAAGATTTTGCTACCCGAGCCCCTAACGCGTGCATTTCGCCATACAGCTCTTCTATGAGAATAGGCTTTCTACACTCTTTCTAAATCCTACCCATATGAATTACACATCTCTCCTTCGCCTGAAAGTTGATAGGAGCTGCAGGAATATACCTAGTGATATATAGATATTTACCCTAATACAGTTAAATAACAGGGACTAAAACTGCAGTTTACTCCTAGTTTACTCACTGTATTATTACCAATTATTTAAGACCACAGCCCAGTACAGACCCATGTATAGGAAAACCCATCTGTTTTCCTTATATGTTTTTACTACTTTTTGCCATATACATTGTACATATTTTAACTCACTTGTAACGGACCGTTTTGCATTAAAGGGGTAAAAACCGTTTAGGCGATCGGCCCCCTTTCCAGAGATACAGGCACAGCTACTGACTCTCGGGTCACCAGGTGGACCAGGTCTTGCTCAATTTCGTGAGTGATGTCCCAGTCATACCTGCTCTCCCTCCACTCAAAGAGATCACTGAACCGCGCTTGTGTAGCGCTCCCAAACTCAGGCTCTGCAAAAGTCTCCCATAACAAGCCAGGGCCATCAAACTCCTCTCCCTCTGGCTTGTCATGCTCGGCTGTCCAGGGCAGGTATTGTGCCCCATACCACCAGAGCGCCTGGTAGGCATCTTCTAGCCACATCTCCTGCCAACTAGGTGTTCCAATTCCCTCACCCATTCCTCCAGGGGCTGCTCTCCAGGAAGGGCATCCGCAGGGCTACTCGCTTCTGCAACCGCTGGTCTTCCTTGGGGAATCTCTCGCCCCGCTGGTACTCCGCAATACCCAGTGCCTGGTACCAGATGCCTTTACGGACTGCATCTCTGTCATCCATGGCACCCTCATCATACTCCACTGCTGGTTCCATCCTGGTGCTCTCAGGGTCGCTGTACTAAGACATGCGTTGCCCACAAATTGTAAAATCCAAAGAAATGGTGTCTCCTGTAGCTGTCCTTCTGGCTGTAGGAACGATCCCGCCGCTTGCCACCAATTGTAACGGACCGTTTTGCACAAAAGGGGTAAAAACCGTTTAGGCGATCGGCCCCCTTTCCAGAGATACAGGCACAGCTACTGCAGAACACCAAACTCCCGAACTGGATACAAAATAGCACTTCCACCGAACAAGAAGGGAGGTCGGCGGCTTCAGCGGTGTTCGCGCAAAACTGTGTCCGATTTTAGTTCCATGAAAATAGGGGCGAACACCGCTGTGCATTCGTATGTTTAAAATGGCCGCGACCTTGTGTTCGGGATACGAATGGTGGCCACCCAGCATTCATCAATTAAGCTGCGGTTAACCGCAGCTTCAGGGAGGTTAATTGCCGGCACACTCCAGCTCCCAGGTGGTCTATTCATTCGTGCGGTTGTTCGGTAGATTGAATCTACCGAACAACTGGCAGAAAAACACAAATACAGCTTTTCTCCAGGCAAAATAAAGTCTTTTAAAAGGGGGCCATAGTCCAGAGGCAGCAGGCGAGCAACCAGGCTTCTCCAATGCAATGTGGCGAGATTGGTCTCGTCACATCACTATATTAAAAGTTGTCTTAATATAAATTGCATGCTCTCCCATAGACAGATTGCAATCTGAGATTTATTTTGTTTTGTCTTTCTTTTTTTTTAATTACTCAATAAGGGGTTACCGCCCATTCCCTTCTTTAAATCTCTATTATTCTGTCCCTATTTCTATTTATTAACTGGATCAACCATTTCTTTTAGTTTTTTTGTTTTTGATAAGAAAATTAAAGTTATTAAAAAAAAAATACCTGGCATTCTCTAGAATAGCGGTAGGCAACCTCTCGCACTCCAGATGCTGTGGACTGCATCTACCATAATGCTTTTATAGCTATAATGCTGACAAAGCACCATAGACGATGTAGTCTGGAGTGCCAAAGGTTGTCTAATCCTGCTCTAGTATATCAAAACTTCACTTACATAAAGATATATTGTAATTTCAGTTTCCTAAGTCCTAGCCTTAACTGGTTGCTACTTTCAACTATATGTTCCATATTTATTCAAATTATTGAAATTAAATGTTCTAGGTAAAGGGTAGGCAACTTCAACACTTCACATGTTGTGGACTACACTTTCCATCATGCTCCCATACAGCCACAATGCTGGCAAAGTATCTAGGGAGCTGTAGTCTACAACATCTGGAGTGCCAATTGTTGTTCTAGGTTTTCAAGTCTGATTATTTTAATGTATATAAATACAAAATAATATTTACAATAGTAATAAAAAAACAAAAAAGCTTTAGTAAATCTGCCCATTTATACGTTGAATCAAAAGTTAAACTTTAAAAAGCCTCAGCAGTATGGAAAGCCAAATCAATCACCACTAGGGTTCCAGTCAACTAAATAACTGCAATCAATTTTCTCAACACAAAAACTTTATTTCCTTCTTTCTTTTAACCATACCACTATTGGAAAACAACAAAAAATGGTTGGTTTAATATTGTTAAATAATGTGAGTTACAAAGTATATATGTGGGTCATCAAGATATCATCTTGACTTTATTTCCGAAAAAGTCTGTACAGACTTCAGACCAGACTGAAATCCCTACCCGTCAACATGACATCATCTTGGTTATAGTGTCTGGTTCTGGAACGAGTTAATTACATGAACAAGGGCAGAAGCAGCCGTGTATGGTATATCGTCAGCACTATAATACTATATCAATCAATATCTTGTACACCTATAACTCTTTTTCGAGTTGAATATTTTGAATACGGAAGATGGTGAAAGGGTTTATCTTTGCTTCACTATAGAGCTGTTGTCGCTTTTGTTTGTTTTTATCTCACTGCTTATAGTGTCAAAGTTGCCACTTTCTCAAAAAAGATTAGCAAAACTAGCCCACATCATTTATTTCCAAAAGGTATTTTCATAAAAATTGGAGTTCTGGTCTATTTTTATTATGAACAATTTTGCTTTCTGATTTTAAACATCATATACTTTATTTCAATCATATTTGTATTGGCTCTGTCACTGTTGTGCCAGGTATAGATTGAAATCTATTATATATTATATAGGTGTGTGTGTGTGTGTGTGTCTGTATGATATCTTTTTATCTCTATTGTTTTATTGCTAATCTTTTTGTTTAACATCTGTGAGATTTATGACATCTCAAATTTATTGTATTATTTTTCATACTGACCAATATCCTACATCAATATATTTATGATTTTTGTATTTGTTATTTTGACCCAATGTGCATAATCCCAGTATATCCCTAAATTAAAGGTCTTCAAAAAAAGTATTTGGAAATAAGCTGCATATCAAGTTAAACTTTTAAATTCTTTAAACTAATCTCTAAAACTGGACAATTCATTGATAAATAACCAAGGACAGAGCAGCACAAAGTGATCATGTGCCAGAAAAATATCACTGGTACAAACTCCATTGAGTTTTTCTCTTTGTGACACATAAAGTTTATTTTTTTAATTTAAAACTTAAATGAATCCTTCTGAATTAACAGCTGTTCTTTGTTGAAATTGCTTTGCAACCAAGTCAATTCAATTCTCTTTAACAGAAATAATTTCTTCTCTTTTTAATTGTGCTGTTTGTTGCTGTATATCTGATGGATTCTTGTTAATGTATGCTCTCAATCATTCCAGCTTAGCTTCTCTTTGTTTGGTAAAATTCTATGGGACTTGTACTTATTGTTGAAATAGCCAGACACCTTAATGGGTTTTTCTATCATAAGTAATTTTCATGGCATTTATGTTGAATTTTTAAAGATCCTTATACATTTCCTTTGAATATTTTTCTACGGTAAAGAAACAAATGTGAGTTTTTTGTCTCTTGAAAATTACAATGTTTTGTTGATAATGCAATCTTTCAGCATGTTTTGTTCTGGAGATGAAATGCTTGTAGCATATAAACTACTCACATTTTATACAATTGAAATGTAGCCATTTCTAAAAACATATATTACAATTCACTATATTAATTTTAATTTATGTTTTAGCTAAAATATACAAACAACTTTAAAGGGACAAAATCACTACGTTGCAATGTAGTGGTTTTGGTGCATGGATACTGTCAGTTTTATCAAACATTGTAAAACATTACTATTTCTAAGAATTATAGTAATTAATAGTATAGTAAGAATTATAATTACCAGAAAGCTGTACCTAACAATGTGGTCACTTACTGTATTGCTGTTCAACTGTAGCACTTTTGATAGAGACATCTGTTGGGCTTGATTAGATATATGTACAATATACACTTGAGTATAAGTTGACCCAAATATAAGCCGAGGTCCCTAATTTTACCACAAAAAACTGGGAAAACATATTGACTCGAGTATAAGCCTAGGGTGGAAAATGCAGCAGCTACTGGTAAATTTCTAAATAAAATTAGATCCCAATAAAATTACATTAATTGAATATTTATTTACAGTTTGTGTATATAATGAATGCAGTGTGTGGTTGTGTGTGTGTTTGTGTAGTGTGTGTATGTAATGAATGCAGAGTGTGTGTGTTAGTGTGAATGCAGTGTGTGTATATAATGAATGCAGAGTGTGTGTGTTTGTGTGAATGCAGTGTGTATATATAATGAATGTAGAGTGTGTGTGTGTTTGTGTGAATGCAGTGTGTGTATATAATGAATGCAGAATGTGTGTGTTTGTGTAAATGCAGTGTGTGTGTATATAATGAATGCAGTGTGTGTTTGTATGAACGCGTTATATACACACACACTCATACAAACACACACTCTGCATTATATACACACACACTGAATAAATATGGAACATATAGTTGAAAGTATATAATGCAGAGTGTGTATGTTTGTGTGAATACAGAGTGTGTGTGTGTTTGTGTAGTGTGTGTGAACTGGGTGGGGCGAGGGCATTTTTATAATTTTTAATTTATTTTTTATTTTAATGTTATTTTTCAAAAATAAGTTTAATATTATTTTAATTTTTTTATTATTTAATATTTTTTTTAGTCCCCCCTCCCTGCTTGTTACCTGACTAGGGAGGGGGGCTGTAACATTCCCTGGTGGTCCAGTGGATGGGCTGTGCAGGGGGGCCCGGAGCAAGCTGTTACTTAGGTTTGTAGCATTGCAGTCAGCTCCCTGTCAGCTTCGTGCAGCTCCCCAGTTCAGCTCACAGTGTAAGTCTTGCGGTCTGCGTGCCGCGCGGAGCATTTCCACAGTAACCCACAGTAACCCATGGCAACGCTCTGACCGCCGCGGGTCCCGTGAGACTTACACTGTGAGCTGACTGGGGGAGCTGCACGGAGCTGACAGGGAGCTGACCGGAGCTGCTACAAAGGTAAGTAACAGCTTGCTCTGGCCCCCAACAGGACCGCCGGACTTGTAATGAGCCCAGCAGTCCTGGTCTGTATTATGGCAATGCAAGTTGCCATAATACAGACACAGACTCGAGTATAAGCCGAGGGGGGATTTTTCAGCACAAAAAATGTGCCGAAAAACTCGGCTTATACTCGAGTATATACAGTATCTCATTTCAATATATATTTTTTCTAAGATCTATGGTAACATCTTGTGAAAATCAATATAAATTTATATAATGAAAGTTGCTTCTAAATGGCTCATTTCCATCTGACTTCTGATAGGTTTAATGATCTGATCTGCAATAGCAAGCGAACTGCAATTATACTCACTCTAGCAGTAATTTCAAAGTTGTTTCTAAACAAACCCCAAGGTAGCACTTGTTTTGCAACTCGCAATGATGTTTTCATCCTATGGTGCATTACAGATTAAACTGACATTCATTTAATGTACATAATAGGAGGCACGTTCTGTTTCCCTCTTTAATTTGGTCTGTTTAAGTTTTCTTTTCCCATCTGATCTTGGTAATAATTTCCAAACTTCAAAGTTCGGAGTATTTAAAAGCATGGATTATAGAGAGCCATAATTATAAATGGAAATGTTCTCTCAAAACTTTAAAAAAATGTTTTAAAAAAATATAAAGTTGAAACAAAATGGTATTTATTCTTTGGTTGATGAAACATCCCATGCACTGTGTTACATATGGCATGTAAATAATGTTTCTTGCTTGCTATCCATCCTTGAAGTTGGCTAAAATCAATATCTTCACCTTAGATTCACTCTTTGGTCTCTGATTTCCAAAAGAAGATTCAGTGGAATCATATGCATTTTCGAAGGAATAATTTGTTTCCCATTATTAATTGTGCTGTTAGACTATTATTATTACTGCTACTTTTATAACCCCAACACATTATGCATCAGTTATGCAGTGGGATATATTTAACAGTAAGTAATTGGAAAAATATGTTGGCAATTACAGGAGGTAATTAGAACCTTGCTAAATAGATAGGAGGTAGTGGAGTAAAGGGATAGAGGAAAAGCAATGGGCTAGAGAGAAAGATGTTGATAAATATGATCATACATATTGTTAAGTCGGCTAGCTCCTTTTCCTCCCTCTGGGTTTTCAGATTATCTAGTTTTCACAATAAAAAATAATTGTAATCCCTGTTTGGTCAATTATGAAATAGAAACATAGAAACATAGAAACATAGAATGTGACGGCAGATAAGAACCATTCGGCCCATCTAGTCTGCCCAATTTTCTAAACACTTTCATTAGTCCCTTGCCTTATCTTATAGTTAGGATAGCCTTATGCCTATCCCACGCATGCTTAAACTCCTTTACTGTGTTAACCTCTACCACTTCAGCTGGAAGGCTATTCCATGCATCCACTACCCTCTCAGTAAAGTAATACTTCCTGATATTATTTTTAAACCTTTGTCCCTCTAATTTAAGACTATGTCCTCTTGTTGTGGTAGTTTTTCTTCTTTTAAATATAGTCTCCTCCTTTACTGTGTTGATTCCCTTTATATATTTAAATGTTTCTATCATATCCCCCCTGTCTCGTCTTTCCTCCAAGCTATACATGTTAAGATCCTTTAACCTTTCCTGGTAAGTTTTATCCCGCAATCCATGAACCAGTTTAGTAGCCCTACTCTGAACCCTCTCTAAGGTATCAATATCCTTCTGAAGATACGGTCTCCAGTACTGTGTACAATACTCAAAGTGAGGTCTCACCAGTGTTCTGTACAATGGCATGAGCACTTCCCTCTTTCTACTGCTAATACCTCTCCCTATACAACCAAGCATTCTGCTAGCATTTCCTGCTGCTCTATTACATTGTCTGCCTACCTTTAAGTCATCAGAAATAATCACCCCTAAATCCCTTTCCTCAATTGTTGAGGTTAGGACTCTATCAAATATTCTGTACTCTGCCCTTGGGTTTTTACGTCCAAGATGCATTATCTTGCACTTATCCACATTAAATGTCAGTTGCCACAATTCTGACCATTTTTCTAGTTTACCTAAATCATTTGCCATTTGGCTTATCCCTCCTGGAACATCAACCCTGTTACATATCTTAGTATCATCAGCAAAAAGACATACCTTACCATCAAGACCTTCTGCAATATCACTAATAAAAATATTAAAGAGAATGGGTCCAAGTACAGATCCCTGAGGTACCCCACTGGTGACAAGTCCAAGCTTCGAATACATTCCATTAACCACAACCCTCTGTTGCCTGTCACTCAGCCATTGCCTTACCCATTCAACAATATTGGAATCCAAACTTAAAGATTGCAATTTATTGATAAGCCTTCTATGTGTAACAGTGTCAAAAGCCTTACTGAAATCTAGGTAAGCAATGTGTACTGCACCACCCTGATCTATAATTTTAGTTATCCAATCAAAAAAAAAAATAAGATTAGTTTGGCATGATCTCCTTGAAGTAAATCCATGTGTTTTTAGATGTTCAACAATCCTATCCTTTAACATGGTTTCCATCACTTTCCCCACTACTGAAGTAAGGCTTACTGGCCTATAGTTGCCTGACTCCTCCCTATGCTCATGAACATGTGAATATATAGATATGCCCAAAATCCATTATAATGAAGTATAAAAATATAGTGCTTTATACATTTGGCAGTGATAAAGATCATTTAGTTAATATAGTAATACTACTAATTAGCAATTAAGTTTTGTCATGATACCTTACCTTTCTCCCGCGGACCCACGAGGTGAAACTCTGGGTGCCGACTACTCCGGGCTACGGCACATCGGATGCTGGCAGCTCCACACATGCCTCCTATTATGACAAAGAGCAGCCATGCCGTGATAATTCAAAATATTCCACGCTCCGACGCTTTGGGGGCGTGGATTTAATGCAAAAGATGCTCCAATATAAAAGAGCACCCTTTACTTGTTCAGTGCCCTATCTAGTGCTATCCTGTTATCTGTCTGTGTATCTTGGTATTTTGACTTGCCTTATGTTTATTGACTATACTTTGTTCTGGTTCCCTGCCTCGGCTATTCCTTATCGTTATCCTGATCTCTGGTTTTTCATGACTTTGACTCTTCCTATTCTATCTACGTTAAACCCAGCCATTTTAAGGTCCGGTAACATGTTTTCTATTTGGGTTATACTCTGCGTGTTTGGGTCACTTGTCATGACAAGTTTATCCATATAATATCTTTTAAATCACGCATTCTGTGTATTGTCATGTTTTGTTCTCTTAATAATTTTATGAATCCTGCAACTGGTAAAGACTTGTTTTAGATTAAAATATTTCAATAGTCATGATCACCCCATGTCTTGCTCTATCTAGTATCTAGTTTCTATTTGATGATGTGGATATACTGTATACGCATGTGTCTTACTTGCTTGTAGGCAACTTCCATATGATCGTCTTTCAGATCCCTTTTGCATCTGGGTGAACTGTACATTGAAACTTGGGCTAATCTAGCAGTACAAACATATGGACAGGGTGCGCTGGATTTACCCAGGCAATTTTGTTTTTGAAGAAAATATCATAACAATCATGATGATATTATACCTTATCACTAGAACAAAAATGTACAGTTTATATAATAATTTGCTCTGGATGCACACCCTAACGCAATGTACTGTGCACATCTATGTCTGGCAGTATGCATCAGCAGACACACATGGTGCTAGTATTGGGGGGACATACTGTCGGCAAACACACAGTGCTTGGATTTGGAGATATGTTTTTAACAGAAATGCAGTGCTAATATTGGAGACAAATCTATCTATTTTATTCTGAATCTCTTAAGGCATAAGTCTACATGCGTTTTCTTATAACATACATGTCTAAAAAAAAATTTTTTTTTCTCATCCTGGTACTGAGTATTGGATTTCTTGTATGGGTATAACACATTTGATATCACATGTAGTGAATATATTATTTCACGTGGACCAACACATAATTAGATCAACCTATTGTTGCTCGCATGTTTACTGCACAGAAACGTAATTTAGTTTGTTCAGATTTAAACAAGAGCTTCCACAAAATATACATATATGGCATTGCAATATTAATTAGCTAATTACAATAGGCTTGTGTCAAAAAGAACTGAAATTAAAACCATCAATGAAAAGAGAAAAAAAAACCTCAATTACCATATATGAATTAAATTCACAAGCCTTACATAACAAACCCAATTATCTACTTTATGACTACTTTTTCAGTAACAATCAGACATTTGAACTATTTTCAACAGATTAAACGGGTACAAAGTGCATCTCTAGAAACAGAACATGCACATTCCAGGTACACACAGACTGTCACGGCTTACCTTAGTTGGGAGTCCGGTAGGCAGAGATTTGTGCTCACCCTTGCAGATATACACAGCCCAAGGTGGTAAGGTTAGAAAAAACCACCAGGACTGTGAATCTGTGCACGGGGGTTGTGCATGAAAAGTGTTTCCAATTTGTGGTACAGGCAAGGGCAAATTAGAAGAGTTGTAGACACGGTTCCAAAAGTAAGGGCAGGCATGCGAACAGACAATAATGGATAATCCAAGAAGAAAGGGTCACAAGCCAAGTCAGTCTTAGGAAACAGAATACAACGAACTGACACTGCCCTCAGGGAGAGGCAGTGTTTTATACCTTGAGTAATTATCAATCTGCCTCAGGTGGACTTTGATGCACAGGTAGGAGCCAGTGGTAAAGTCCAGCCCCCTAGTGCTGCAGACAATGCTAGAATAAACAAGTTCTGAAGTGACAGGTAAGATTAATCTATAAGAAAAGGTTACTGATTGCACAAAGTTTGAATTCCTGTTGGTAATTGGTAAGGCATTTGATTTGATTAAGCTAGTTACTTGCTATTGATTGCTGGTTAATTAGCTGTTGTTTGCAAATAAGCAGAGGCCTACCCAGGTGTTAAACATTCCTAGTGGGTGGTGCTTTTAGGATTTATATAAGGCTTGTGGTCATTAGCTTGGCTAATTTAGCTTTGTTGCTGCTTCAAAGTGCTACTTCAAAGTGTGTGCTTAGAGATAAAATGGAGATAATCAGAGGTATACAGGAGGACAAAAACTAAAGTTAAAATTTGTTTGGTTTATATTACTCACCTCATTAAAATGGCTAATTTCGTTCAGTGTAATAGTTGTTATGCATTTGTTTCACGTTCCATTTTTTGGAAATTTTGATGCTGTCTTATCTGTAGGCAGTTCTCTATATTGCTATATTGTGACAGTCTGAGATTTGTACATTTTATCACGACAGGAGGCTTCATGTTTTGCTCAAGTATCACTTTACTTAAGCTCCACTGCAGCACAGTTTAACATAGTAACAGTGAGAACCATTCAAAAACAAGTAACACAAGATAAGACTCTGCTCTCCAGGCCACTCCTCCTCTTTCTTTGCTGCTCCACACCAGTACAGATCAGAGCGCCACTGTCTCCTACTTTTGTGGGTCACTGTGATGTATTACTTATTTTTTCACAGTATTAGTATCACGTTTATATCTCATAGTGTCACTTTCTGCACTGTTTACTTAATCTCTTTATTTTATTTCTATTATTTTATTTCCGTATATTGTATTTGGCTTTGTGTTTTTTCCTTCATTTGTACTTAATTAGACTTATACTATTCCTGTATTTCCCTTGCTTATATTACTTCCTTGTAGGTACTGTTGTGTATTTGTATTTGTTTTTAGTTTTCTCCCAGCAGACTTTGTGCTACTCCGAGTTTCCCGGGCGTTTTGGGCCTGCGGGGAACGCCTCCGTTGAGCCCTGCTCATTTTTTCGTGGCCATCTTGGATCCCGCACCATTGCTCGAGATCCGGACGGCCATTTTTTGGATCTTGAGCGAGATTACCACTGCCATTTTATTACATTGCCGCAAGCAGGTTAAAACCCACGCGGCTTCTCTGTTTAGTCTCTGGCTCATGGCTGGGCACCGCAAGTCGGATTGGGATTTTGCAAGCGTTTTCATTTTTGCGCTTAATTTGCATTTATATAAAGTCCACTCACACTACTTTCTCTCCTGATTGCTCCTCACACGGCAGTCCATTATGCAATAACATAGATACTCCAACACCCTCAGGACTTCAGTTTTTCTCTAACTTGTGCTGGTGACATATAGTTATTGGTGTCTATCTCCATTTATGCATGTTTTTTATTTCTCCTATAATACCACATATATTTATCTGTACATTATGGTTGTTAGATGGTGAGACCTCCATTCCTAACAGCTGACAATAAGCTCAACCCTATTGGAGGCATTGTTCTACTACATTACATTATATATACTGTTGCAGACAGTATTACTCCATTATTGGGGGTGAGGCCCCTGGATATTAATACTCAGATTATCAGTTTACACTCCCTCTGGTGATATGATACTGCCGCTTCTGTCACAGCTACCTGATTGACCCACTTTGTCTGTGCCACCTACCTCCCAACAGGGTATATAAACCCAGAGGGTTATTAATGGGTGAGCCCTTGTTACATACGTATATGTATTTATATTGTATCATCATTATTATTATTATTATTTGAGACATCCACTGCCTTGCTCTAATATTAGCCTGCTCTGCCTTTTAGATACGGCTGAGCTATCATCATGGGTGCATCTGCACAAGTACAGAGTTTACAGGCCCTCATTAATGCAACAGTGGCCGCTTCTCTTGAGAAGGCACTAGCACGGGCTTGCCCACTAGACCCTACAGACAAAGATCCGCATGAGGCTCCCCCATCAGAGCATTCAGATGACTCAGATTCCTCAAAAGTAGGACACTCCCAGCCACGCAAATGCTACTGGAAAAAGGGCGGCCCTGAAGCAAAGAACAGCAAGGGTAAATCTCTGACAAAACAGCCTAAACAACCTGAGACTAAGGAAAAGTTTAGTAGCCACCCTACCTTATCAGAAAATATGAGAAAATCTTCCCAGCTCCACCTTTAGAAGTGTTAGATGAATGGCAGGCTGATTACTCAGATTCTGATGAGGAGACAGGTTGGCCAGAGACTGACTTGGAGGATAACCGATTTACCCAGGACATAATTACTGGTCCTGTATGAGACATAATAACTGCTCCCATACGAGACGTTCCATCTATCCTTCCAGTCCAGTCTGAGGGTACAGATACCTTCTTAGATATGCTGGGCCAATTGCTCTTCATTCCATCCCACATCAGGCACCCCCGTCCTCTGAATGGTCCCCACCGGATCACTTGACTCAATATATTCATTTTTAGATTCGGAGGCCTCTGGACTGGGAGATCCGTAAAATATTAAGGGCTGAATGCCCCAAACCGTCCCTATCGAATAGGGTCGCTATGACCCCAGAATTTGATTTGACAGTATATACATACCTGGCCAGGACTGGCTGCGACCCTCGTAAGGGCGTTGAACGTAGTCTGCGACTTACGCAGGACAATCTCTTGGGACCCCTAGCCAAAATATTATTGATGTCAGACAAAGCTCTTTCTCAGGAAGCAGCTCTAGACCCATCCATGATTAGGGACTGGGCTTCACGCTCCATTTGCCTGCTGGGCAACGCTAATGTTTCTTTATGTATGGAGCGAAGGAAAGGGGTTGTACTCCGCATTGACAGCAAACTGTTGGATCTTGGATCAAAAGAGCTAGGTCCCTTGGCCACAGGCCTGTTATTTGGAGAGCCTTTTATAAAAGAGCTCCACAAACATGTCAATCTCTACACTATGCTTAATAAAGCTCAATCCTCCATGAGGAGAGTATTCCACAAAAACCCTTCTCAGGGTTTATGCCAGGGCTGGCTGTCAAAGGAGTCGAACTGCCAACTATTTCTGGCCTTCCGGCCACAGAATATCCCACTCTCCTTCATTCTTCCCAAGTTACCACCCACATGGCTTCGACAGTCAAATACCAGATCATGGCAGAGTAGAGCCCAAGGTCGCATCAGACTACCTACAGGTGAGAAATTTTCCTCAGTACCTTTCATATCTTTGTCATGGCGGCAGATTGTCTCATTGTTTCGACAGGTGGAAGATGCTGTCATCAGACACTTGGATTTTGAATATGATCAGGGGTTATTCAATCGAGTTTCTTTCCCCTCCCTACCAACCAGATTGTCCATATCACATGTTCACCTCGAGGGAACATCGGATCCGCTTAGGCACAAAGATTCGATCCCTTCTAGCGAAAGGGGCAATACAACCTATGGAAGACGACGGGGGATTTTTCAGCTCCATCTTCCTGGTTCACAAAAAGAGTTCCGCGAGAACAAAAATGGGGTTCTGCAGCATTTTGCCAAATCCAACATGGCCACCACTACCTGCTGTTCCCGGAAGGCCAGAAACAGCAGAGTTCGCGCAACTGCAATCTTAAGCCCATCCTGCTGTCAGCCCGCCTTGCTCTGCCGCCCGCCCTGCCCTGCCGCACACCCTGCCATCCGCCCGCCCTACTGCCCGCACTGCCATCAGCCAGCCACTTAGACTTAGCTCATCCATGAGAGATCCCACCTAGCCATCAGCCAGCCACCCCAGCCTTCAGTCAGCCCTCCCAGCCATCAGCCAGCCAGCCCTGTCACCAGCCATTTTCTATCACTCGTGGTAGAGGAGTGATAGAGACCAGAGCTGATAGTTAATGCTCTGTTATTGTCAGATAGAAAGATTTGTTAGGTAGGGACATCGAAATCTGTTAGGTAGGGAAATTGAAAGCTCTGTTAGGTAGGGACATAGAAATTTCTGTTAGATAGGGACATAGAAAGCTCTGTTAGGTAGGGAAACAGAAAGCTCTGTTAGGTAGGGATATTGAAAGGCTCTGTCAGGGGCATTGAAAGACTCTGGCAGGGCCATTGAAAAACTCTGTCAGGGGCATTGAAAGACTCTTTGAGGGGCATTGCAAGACTCTGTCAGGCATTGAAAGACTCTTTGAGGGGCATTGAAAGACTCTTTGAGGGGCATTGAAAGTCTCTTTGAGGGGAATTGAAAGACTCTTTGAGGGGAATTGAAAGACACTGTCAGGGGCATTGAAAGACTACTTGAGGGGCATTGAAAGACTCTGTCAGGGGCATTGAAATTCTCTGCTAGGGACATTAAAAGGCTCTGTCAGGAGCATTGAAATACACTTTGAGGGTCATTGAAAGACTGTCAGGGGCATTGAAATTATCTGCTAGGGACATTAAAAGTCTCTGTAAGGGACATTACAAGGCTCTGTAAGGGACATTAAAATGCTCTGTCAGGGGCACTGAAATGCTCTGCTAGGGACATTAAAATGCTCTCCCAGGGGCATTGAAAGACTCTGTGAGCGGCAAAAAAAACTGTTAACTGTATTTTTCGAAGTGTTCAAATATTTTTGCTCCACATCTAACTCAAAAATCCTGCTTAAGTTCAGTTCTTTCTAAGAGTGTTATCAAAATCAGCATCCTTTCCAGTCAGGTTGTGAGATCTGTATTTTTCAAAGTGTTTTTCTTTTTTTAACAAAAAACAACCATGAATTTGGAAAGCTTGTAAAAGCAGGAACTTAATTTTACAGAGAAAAATTATTACTACTGCTACTTGTTCGGCACTTATAGAAACTGAAAGAGAAGATACAACTAAAAATCCAGAAAGCATGCCTGAAATAGTTGTATCTACTGTTTCTCAAATAGCAGAGACAAGTGGCAAAAAAAAAAAAAAAAAAAGCACACAATTCTAGCCAATCCTCTTCTCAAACAAAGAAAATAAACTATGATCATAGCTTCTTGTCATTTGGATTCACAAGTGCCAGAAAAGAAGATTGTCCTGAAGCACAATTCATATTTTGCAATAAAATATTGCCATCAGTTCATTAGCACCTGCTAAATTACGTCTTCATTTTGAGCAAAACCACGCAGAGTACAAAGATAGACATTGACTTTTTTAATCAAAAGCTAAAGGAGTATCAGAAGAATAAACAATTTATGAGCAAAAAATTTCAAAATGAAATATAGAAACATTTAATGTGACAGCAGATAAGAACCATTCGGCCCATCTAGTCTGCCCAATTCTCTAAATACTTTCAATAGTCCCTAGTCTTATCTAATAGTTAGGACGGCCTTATGTCTATCCCACGCATGCTTTAACCCCTTTACTGTGTTAACCTCTACCACTTCAGCTGGAAGGCTATTCCATGCATCCGTTACCCTCTCAGTAAAGTAATACTTCCTGATATTATTTTTAAACCTTTGTCCCTCTAATTTAAGACTATGATCTCTTGTTGTGGTAGTTTTTCTTCTTTTAAATATAGTCTCCTCCTTTACTGTGTTGATTCCTTTTATGTATAAATGTTTCTATCATATCCCCCCTGTCTCGTCTTTCCTCCAAGCTATACATGTTAAGTTCCTTTAACCTTTCCTTGTAAGTTTTATCCTGCAATCCATGAACCAGTTTAGTACCCCTTCTCTGAACACTCTCTTATGTATCAATATCCTTCGGTCTCCAGTACTGTGCATTATACTCCAGGTGAGGTCTCATCAGTGTTCTGTACAATGGCATGAGCACTTCCCTTTTTCTACTGCTAATACTTCTCCCTATACAACCAAGCATTCTGCTAGCATTTCCTGCTACTCTATTACATTGTCTGCCTACCTTTAAGTAATCAGAAATAATCACCCCTAAATGCCTTTCCTCATATGTTGAGGTTAGGAATCTATCAAATATTCTGTACTCTGCCCTCCAAGATGCATTATCTTGTACTTATTCATATTAAATGTCAGTTGCCACAACTCTGACCATTTTTCTAGTTTACCTAAATCATTTGAATGGTAATGAAAAAGCCACAGAAGTCTCTTACAGAGTGAGTTACCACATAGCACTTGCAGGAGAAGCACACACAATTGGGGAATCACTAATAAAACCATGTGCAAAAGAAATAGTATCATGTATTTTAGGTGAGAAGTTGAGTAAAGAAATTGAAGCTGTGCCACTTTCCAACAACACAGTTTTGCACCGTATTCATGATCTGGCTGATGACATCCATACTGAACTAATTTCTCGACTGCATCAATGTGATGGGTATTCACTGCAATTAGACGAGTCCAGAGATGTTGCAGGACTTTCAGTTTTGTTGGTTTTTGTTAGATATAATTTTGACAAACAGATTGAAGAAGACTTGCTTCTGTGTGAAACTTTGAAAACTCATACCACTGGTGAGAACATCTTTAACTGTATCCAGACGTTCATGAACACACACAGTATAAATTGGGACAAATGTGTAGATGTGTTCAGTGATGGTGCCAAAGCAATGGTTGGGAAAGTTGCAGACGCTGTGACACAAATAAGAAATGTAGCAAAAAACAGCACCAGTTCTCACTGTGTTCTTCACAGACATTCACTGGTAGCTAAAAATATTTCAATCTCACTTAAAAGTGAGCTAGACTAATCGGTCCAGATTATTAATTTTATAAAAAAGTCTCCCATTACAGTCACGACTATTTAATATAATATGTGAAGATATGGTTAGTCACCACTCTGCTCTGCTTTTGCATTCTTTGAATTGCGTCAAGAGTTGTTTGCATATTTCAAGGATCAAAAATTTTGGTTATCTGATCGATTAACAAATACTTTTATCCAAAGTAGCATACCTTGCAGACATATTCACAAAATTAAATGATGTATGTTTATCACTCCAAGGAAAAAACACTAACCTTAATGCAAGAGATAAAATATTTTCACTATCTCGTAAGCTGCAGTTTTGGACAAAGATTTGCTATACCATGTCAAAGGGTTCCATTTGAAAAGTTAAAGGACCACTGTAGGCACCCAGACCACTTCAGCTTAATGAAGTGGTCTGGGTGCCTGGTCCAGCTAGGGTTAACCCTTTTTTTTTATAAACATAGCAGTTTCGGAGAAACTGCTATGTTTATAAATGGGTTAATCCAGCCTCTAAAGCCTCTAGTGGCTGTCTAGTTTGCGTGAAAATCACAGTGAGAAGACGCCAGCGTCCATAGGAAAGCATTATGAATGCTTTCCTATGAGACAGGCTGAATGCGTGCACAGCTCCTGCCGCGCATGCGCATTCAGCCGAAGAGGAGGAGAGGAGGCGGAAAGGAGGAGGAGAGCTCCCCGCCCGGCGCTGGAAAAAAGGTAAGTTTAACCCCTTTCCTTGCCATCCAGCCCGGCGAGAGTGGGATCCTGAGGGTGGGGGCACCCTCAGGGCACTATAGTGCCAGGAAAACGAGTATGTTTTCCTGGCACTATAGTGGTCCTTTAATTGGGAAACCCTGTGCTATACCAATAATAATAATAATAATAATAATAATAATAATAATAATACCTGTCGGTTCAAGTGTATCTGGAAAGCAGATGATTATATCGCTTTCTCTGGAAAGGCCGATCCTTCCAATTCACATGCCATCCCTTTGGGCTCAGCTCAGCCCTATGGTGTTTCACCAAGCTACTGAAACCGTTCACGGCACATCTGTGAGCCAAATACATACGCTGCATTATTTTTCTAGACAATCTTTTACTATTCTGCAATGATATCTCCAGACTACGATCTAAGACACTTTACGATATCCTTACTAGAGTCCTTGGGTTTCGTGGTCAACCAAAAAAAATCTGCACTCACTCCTTCCCACATGGATCAATTTCTGGGTTTTGAGATAGACGCTTCCAAGTGCTTACTCCACCTCTCTCAATCAAAAATTTCGGCAATTCGGAAGGAACTTCGCAGGATGTTACATCTAGAACAAGTTCCTCTCTGCATGCTGTCACAGATTGTGGGACTACTATCAGCATCGATAAAGGCCATTTACCTTCGACCATTGCCTTATCAAGCCATGCAGCGCTTTAAAGTGTGGTTTCTTCAGATCCAACACTTATACAACCAGATGGTTCCCCTAACATCAGAGGTCCAAGAAGAACTTTGATGGTGGCTCCTCCACGTGTCTACATGGAATGGCAAAATGATCTTTGGTCCTACCCCAGACTTCATCGGGGAATCGGACGCAAGTCTCTGGGGATGGGGCGCCTCAGGCCCAACCCATGGACATTGGCAGAGATAATATTTCAGATAAATTGTCTAGAGTTGATCGTTGGGTCTTTCGCTATTCACAGTCTGGCCAAACATCTCTCTGACTGTTGCATACTGTTGAGAATAGACAACATACAATACATCAACCGCTTGGATGGGGCCCAGTCACGAGTACTTTCGGAAGTAACAAAGGATATCTACAGCTTCTGTTTCCAACACAATATTAACCTCCAAGCTGAATACCTTCCCGGAGAGGTGAATCTCACAGTGGCTTGTTTCTCCAGACATTGGAGAGTTCCAGTTACTGGAAACTCCACCGATCTGTGTTTCTACACATGTCCCACCTGAGAGGGCCCTTCCGGGTAGATTTCTTTGCATCTCGCAAAAACTACCAGGTTCCCAGGTTCTTCAGCTGGCTTCCCAACCTGACGCTTTTCTCCAGGGGGTGGCCAGTACATGGAACTTATGCTTTCCCCCCTTTCGCGATGATCTCCAGAGTCTTACTGCAGATTCGCAGACAACAGGTCAATCTGATATTACTTGCTCCATTGTGGCAGGGCCTAGCTTGGTTCCCAAATCTCCTAGACCTTCCCTGGAAGCATCCACTTGTTCTTCCAGCCTTCCCAGATCTCCTCTTGGATTCACAGGGTCACCTACACCCCATGGTATTAGACGGCCGCCTTTACTTGGTGGCTTGGACTCTTTCCGGGCTAGCTGAAATGTCAGAGGACTATTGCAGACAACTAAAGACCTCTTCTGGGATTATTGGGCCCCTGGAACTTTAAGATGCTATTTATCTGCATGGAACACTTGGTGTAGTTGGTGTATGGAACGGGACTCCGATCCCCTCATGGCCCCTCTTCCCTTCATCCTGAATTTTCGTTCTCACCTGTTCAGACTAGGGCGCTCTTACCACTCTATCAATCTGGTTCGTTTGGCCATTTCGGTGGCACATGTCCCGCTGCAAGGTTCCCCGATTGGGCAAGATTCCCTAGTATGCAGACTCCTTAGAGGCATCAAATTGGCTTGAATTCCAACACCTAGATATACTCACCTCTGGGAAGTGAATATAGTGCTCCACTTCCTACTAGATTGTCACAATAATGAAAATCTTTCCCTTCATCAGCTATCTGCAAAATTTATGTTATTATTATGTCTTGTCTCTTTCGTCGTGTTTCAGACGTTTCAGAGCTTTTCGACTGCAATGGGGGCAGTTTCTTTCTCTTCTCCATATGCACAAAATCTGATTTGTCCATCTCCAGGTGTTGTGGAGACAGGATCAGGCACTGAGTGTAGTGGTGTTTTGGAGAGAGGCTCAGGCATTGAGTGTAGTGGTGTTGTGGAGACATTCTCAGGCACAGAGTGTAGTGCTATTATGGAGACCGGCTCAGGCCCTGAGTGTAGTTGTGTTATGGAGACAAGCTCAGACACTGAGAGTAGTGGTGTTATGGACACAAGCTCAAGCACCGAGTTTGTACAATCACCATCCTCTATGTCAAAGTTGTGCAAGACTGCAGCCAATGACAAAACGAATAAGGTGAGGCCTGATAGAAAGCAGTTGTTGTTGGGGGATTCTATCATTAGAGGTGTGGAGCTGGATAATTGTGGCCAGGAGACATATTTATAATATTGTTAAGCGAGCAAAACAGGAAGGGAGCAAGGATTTGGCTTCATTTCTCATGGTAGCTCTGTTTGGAATGGAAATAAACTCTACAAAAAAGATGGTTTGTATCTTTTTTTCAAAAGGGAACAAATGTTCTCAGTGAGCAGTTCAGAGGTTTTGCTAGGATGTATTTATACTAGTGGGGGGGGCAAAAGGGTGATAAAACATCAATCCAATTGCCCCCCAAAACAAGTACAGAAGGTGCCTGTAGCAAGTGTGTTAAAAAATTTAAAGATTAGAGTCATGTCTACAAATGCCCGCAGTTTAGGAAATAAGATCCATGAACTTGTGGCAATAATAGCAACTGATAATGCAGATTTAGTCATGGTTATGGAGACATGGTATAATGAGAAAAATGACTGGGACATCGTCAAGAAAGGGGGATGGGTGGCCCTGTATGTGACTGATAGCATAAAAATCTAGCCTAATAAAAGTTAGTGAGGTGAACAAAGAGTTCATTTGGGTTATGTTAGAATTTGGTAATCACTCAGTAACTCGTGTAGGTGTGATTTATAGGCCCCAATGACAAGTAGAAGAGTTAGATAATCTACTAGTTGAGGAAATAACTAAATGACAATGAAGGGGGTAGTTATCATCATGGGTGACTTTAATCTTCCTGATGTGAACTGGAAAACCAAGATAGCTGCTTGTGCCAGGAGCACACATATTCTAAACTCCCTACTGGGTTTGTGTCTAAAATAAGTCATTGAAGAGCCAACTCGTCAAGAGGCCATACTAGTATTAGTGTTAACAAATGGAGATTTGGTATCAGACATTACAGTAGGTGAAAGTTTAGGATCCAGTGATCATCAGTCAGTGTGGTTTAATATAACAACAGTGAGTCACACCACATAAAAACAAACATTTTAGACTTTAGAAAAACAGACTTTTCTAAATTTAGAATTTGTGCAAAGAAGTCCTTATCAGACTAGAGCAGTTTAAATGGAGTCCAAGAGAAATTGGATTATTTCAAAGTTGCATTGCTGAAGACATTGCATAAAATTGCATCAAGCTTTTCAGTAAAAGCAAAAAAATTAAGAAACCACTGTGGTATTCCACAGATGTGGCCAAAATAGTAAAAAACTAAAAGTTAGCATTTAGTAATTATAAAAAAAAGAGTAAGGAAGTGTGGTGAAACCGACCTCGCCACTGGGCATTGGAGAAGACTGATTGCCAGCCTCCTGCCATGTGACTATGGCCCCTGGGATGTATTGCCCTTTAAAGACATGATTTGGGCATAATGGATTTGTGTTGTGCTGCTGCTAGCCCTTTTAAGAACCATCTGGGGACATACTGTGGAGTTACTGGGTGGCCACCATTTCCTGTATCAGAAGCACATGGTGAGAACAATGGATGGCGGCCATTTTAACTCACAGACACTGTGTGGACTTTTCAACACGGTGCCATCTCGCCAGTATTTGTTGCACAGAGACATCGTGCGGTGGTTTTGGACTATACAGCAGGGGACACATTATACAGTGATTGTTTTTTATTTAGCCTGTATATGTTCTGCAGAATCTGCATTAAACTGTATTTTCCAAAGTACTGAACGGATCTGGGTGAATTTTGGATATGTGGTTCACCCAGATCCCCCAGTTCCAATGATATACTTTTATGGGGTTATTGCATGTTTTGGGGTCCCTGTGATGTGTTTTATGAAACTGTATTTCTCTGGCTGTGATAATTAGATTACCCATTGTGTTCAGTAATCATATCACAGCCAGAGGGGAGGATTTTGTGTGGGAGTGTCTGGGTGTAGTGTATGGATTGATTGGCTGTTTTGTAATGCCCTGTGGGCTGTACTATGTTTGTGGATTGGGAATAAAAGAGACTGTATGTGACAGTACAGGGAGTTCCTGTTTTAACCCTCAAAGTGAAGTGTCGTCTCATTATTGGGGGAAGGATTTATTGTATGCTGTTCCAGTTTGACTTCTAGGAGAGTAAACCTATTCGTATGGTTCCTATTCAACTGTCTACAGCATTCATATGCTTGAGAGGATTCACATGCTTCTCCGGTTCAGTGGTTGTGGTGTCTGCTGCAGTGCTTGGAGTCCTCAGGAAGCACTAGGAGCATCCTTCAACGGAGGTACCCAGTCGGGGTGCCAGGTGATCCGTTACAGGAAGATAAAAAGATCTATAAGATTAGGGAGAAAGAGGCTGAGCAAGTCATAAGAGCTTCCAAATCCCACACAGAAGAGAAAATAGCACAGTCAGTAAAAAAGGGGATAAAACATTTTTTAGATACATAAATGAGAAAAAGAAAGTAAAACAAGGATTAGTTGGATTAACAACAAAAAAATGAAGGTATGTAAAAGAGGATAAATGTCTAGCTGACTGCCTCACTGAATATTTTTGTTCAGTATTTACAGATGAAAATGAAGAAAATGGACCTCAGTTAGGAAAAAGGACAAATTAGTCATTTGTTACATGTGAGTTTACAGAGGAAGAGGTTCTGTTCCAACTGTCAAAAGTAAACACAAATAAGTCAATAGGGTCTGATTGAATACACCAAAAGTTATTAAAAGAGCTTAGTGGTGTACTAGCAAAACCATTAACAGATTTATTTAACCAATCATTGTTAACAGGAGTAGTCCCAGAAAATTGGAAGTTAGCGAATGTTGTGTGCATTCAGAAGAAAGGTAGTAGGGAGGAGGGCAACTATAGGCCAATAAGCCTTACTTCGGTAGTGGGGAAAGTAATGGAAACCATGTTAAAGGATAGGATTGTAGAACATCTAAAATTACATGGATTTCAAGATCAGAGACAACATGGGTTTACTTCAGGGAGATCATGCCAAACTAATCTTATTGAGTGTTCATTGGGTAACTAAAATAGATCAGGGTGGTGCAGTAGACATTGCTTACCTAGATTTCAGTAATGCTTTTGACACTGTTGCACATAGAAGGCTTATCAATAACCTGCAATCTTTAAGTTTGGATTCCAATATTGTTGAATTGGTAAGGCAGTGGCTGAGTGACAGACAACAGAGGGTTGTAGTCAATGGAGTATATTCAAAACATCGTCTTGTCACCAGTGGGGTACCTCAGGGATCTGTACTTGGACCCATTCTCTTTAATATTTTTATTAGTGATATTGCAGAAGGTCTTGATGGCAAGGTATGTCTTTTTGCTGATGATGCTAAGATATGTAACAGTGTTGATGTTCCAGGAGGGATAAGCCAAATGGCAAACAATTTAGGTAAACTAGAAAAATGGTCAGAGTTGTGGCAGTTTATATTTAATGTGGGTAAGTGCAAGATAATGCATCCTGGACGTAATAGGGCAGAGTACAGAATAGTTGATAGAGTTTTAACCTCAACATATGAGGAAAGGGATTTAGGGGTAATTATTTCAGATGACTTAAAGGTAGGCAGACAATGTAATAGAGCAGCAGGAAATGCAGGAAGCATGCTTGGTTGTATAGGGAGAGGTATTAGCAGTAGAAAGAGGGAAGTGCTCATGCCATTGTACAGAACACTGGTGAGACCTCACTTGGAGTATTGTACGCAGTAATGGAGACTGTATCTCCAGAAGGACATTGATATTTTAGAGAGAGTTCAGAGTAGGGCTACTAAACTAGTTCATGGATTGCAGGATAAAACTTACAAGGAAAGGTTAAAGGATCTTAACATGTATAGTTTGGAGGAAAGACGAGAAGGGGGGATATGATAGAAACAATTTAAATACATAAAGGGAATCAACACAGTAAAGGGGGAAACTATATTCAAAAGAAGAAAAGCTAACACAACAAGAGGACATAGTCTTAATTTAGAGGGGCAAAGGTTTAAAAATAATATCAAGAAGTATTACTTTACTGAGAGGATAATGGATGCATTGAATAGCCTTCCAGCTGAAGTAGTAGAGGTTAACACAGTGAAGGAGTTTCAGCATGTGTGGGGTAGGCATAAGCCTAACCTAGCTATAAGATAAGGTCAGGGAGTAATTAGAGTATTTAAAAAATTAGGCAGACTAGATGGGCAGAATGGTTCTTATCTGCCGTCACATTCTATGTTTCTATGTTTCTATGTCTGCCTGACAACCCAGACAGAAAGTCCAGAGAATTTAATTTGCCAGCCCTATATTTTAACCCCATAAAACCAATACATGAAGGGTATGGATGTACTTGTAAGACATTGCTGATCACAAATATTAGTGCTTTATAGCATATAATGACTATGATATCATACTCCTTAACACAGTAAAGGAGTTTAAGCATACTTGGGATAGGCATAAGGCTATCCTAGCTATAAGATAAGGCCAGGGACTAATGAAAGTATTTTGAAAATTGGGCAGACTAGATGGGCCGAATGGTTCTTATCTGCCGTCACATTCTATGTCTCTATGTCTCTATCAGTCAAAGTGCATTTTGTTTTGTGAAAAATGCAAAAAACAAAACAAAGAGTACTAACTTTGGGAAAGGTTTGTGACTAAGTGGATATTAAAAAAGAACCCATTTGTAATACCTTGGGTTGTCTATGTTTGCAAATGGTATGCCATGATGGGGGTAATTTTCATTCCTAGGCTGCCATATGATCTTAAAGGTGACATTCAGCAAACCAGTCCCGCAGATTTCAATGTGTAAAAACTGAAAATTGGCAAGTCCTATATTTGACCCTGTAACTTTCCCATGTACCATAAAACATGTACATGGGGTACTGTTGTACTTGTGAGAAATAGCTGAACATAAATGTGTATTTTTTTTACAGAACTTAATTTTTCACACTTTTTTTTTTAATGTTATTCATTTTAAATTATGTTTCATATATAAATATTTGTTAAGAAATGAAAGTCCTGTTCCTCCTGAAAAAAATAAATATATTTAGTGTGGGTGCACAAATATAAAAGTGGTAAATTACGGTTGAACAGATATATAGCTTAAATTTTCAGGTTTTGTTTTGGTTTCATCCTTAAGGGGTTAAGCAGAAAAAGGGCTTCTTATACCTTGACAATCACTATTTATTGTTCATTTATTTTTTTATTTTTTCTTCATTCATTAATCAATTTGTCATATAACCTTAGCCCTAATTATTTTTTTTGTCAAGGTAAAACTACATGCTAAACTAATGAGTCATGATATAAAGTCATGGTCTAAAAGACATGAATAATATGCCATCTTGAGTGCATTTTTTTTTTTTTTTTTAAATTCTTCTGTTTTAAAACATATGTTCATGTTTGTAATATATCTGTTTATCTAGTTTTTGTATCTAAAAATATTCTCAAAATTATATATGCAATACAATATCCAGCCCACGTTGTACCTGAATGACTCTTCATCTACCTTAATGACATAAAAGATACTATATGCAATATGTATTTATCTTTCTGTTAAAGTCATAAAAAACCAGCACAGAAATAGAACCAAAGACACATTATGTGACCCAGCTAAACATTGGAACATGGCTTGTTGCCATATTTAATTGGGAAGAACCTTTCTTTCTTCCCTTATTAATTGTACTTTCTTATTTAACAGAGGACGACATAGTCATATTCAATTTATTTTGTAGAATGTTATGAGCTGTGATTGAAATGCAAATTTTAGAACGTGATGTGTTATCATTCACCAATAGGTAAAGAACAAATGCAAATTATAGAACATCTCGTAATATCATTATATAACTGTATATAATGAAAATATATATATTCACAGGTAGAATTAATAGACAAAAAGGAATTCATATTTAATTGCTAATATTGTAAATACAATGGTCATCGGTTGTTTGTAATCACTAATCTTTCTGTTTGTCACTGTTTGTCATCTGCTTTTAATCACTTGTTATAATACAATGTATTTCTAGTTTGACTTCAACTTAATAAAGTAATTTCTATACATGTGACCAAATCTGTTAAAGTCACATATTTTGATAGACAATTTTCTTTAAGCATTTATTTAAAATGTCAGTGTCCAAAGCATTTAAAATACTTATGGACATGACTACGGGGGTGTAATCATAGCTTTATTACCTAAAGAAACATTTCACTGTTTGACAGCCCAAAAGTTCTCTCATGAGGCTAAAACACTCTGTACCCTCTAGAGAAAGTATGTTTTACATCACGTCAGCAGTACAGATATTTGTAAATTATTTATTGAATTCATACTTTCTCAATTCTTTAATTTATAGAAATAAAGTGAAGTGAGTATAAAATGTTAAATGCAGACTAAACAAATAGTGTATTTTCATTAATTCAATATATGGCTAGTCTTGCTCCATTGATATGTGACATCTTGTTAGCGAGATATTGCTGATCCCATCTGGAAGTAAAGAACTAGGGATTCCTTAAGTGCATGATGCTTCAGTAAGTATGACGGAATTAAACCTTGAGAAAGAGCGACTTATCAATGTGGCAATTAATATACCTATACAATTACTAAAGTCCTGCAGAGGCTTTCCATGCTGCAGTTGATGATGAATTTATCATTAAAACCATTTCACTATTATTAAATTGTTTACCACTGAAAAAACTATTGTCAAATGCTATATTTTACAATCATATCAAACTAACAATGGAAAACAACAAATCCATTCAATGTTCTGCCTCACAGGTCTATTGGGAGATTTTTAAATTTCAACACTTTATACACCTTCCACATAGCCATGTCAACCTATGAGTCCCATTTTCAAAACCCTAAAATCTAAACTTTCACGATTAATTGTCATTTATCTAACCCTTTTTTTTTTTTACAGCTGTTTAAATATTTATTAATACTTTAGTATAATAATAATAATATAGAGGTAGACAATGCCATGTTCCCTGGTCTATCAATTTAAATTTCTATGGATTTATAAAGAGAAGGGAGGTCCAACAAGACCGTAACTAAGACTTTGTAATGCAGTAGATGGTCACATTGCCAAGCCATTTACTTGGAATTGATTGAAGCCAGAAACAGAGTCAGCAACTGAAGAGCACTCCACCTTAACAAGGAAAATCAAGATGAAAGAACGGTGGTATTCAGGAAAAACAGTCTAATGGATTACCCAGGCTAGAACATGAAAAATGTAAAATATTTGTCTGTACTGTATGTGCAATCTGTGTGATACTTTTGCAGAATCATACTACATTTTCATTATTTTAAGCATTTGAATGTTTTTTCGTTTGTTAATACCAGTCATTGAAGAAACGTACAATATTGAGTAATATATCCCAAAATGCTTTGTTAGGGATTATATGGAGACATGGATGTGTTTAAAATGGTCACTTAATTGCTAGGCTCCTTATATTTCATTAATTGTGAGGCTTTTGCAAAATAAATGAGATTTTGAGCACAAGAGACCAGGACTGCTCATCGTATTGATAAAGAAGTCCAAAAGACAACAAAGAAAGCAGTTTTTTACATTTATCGATGTGCAGGTGAGGGTATCTCTGAATGGGTTATAGAATGATTTGCCTTACTAGGTAACAAGTGTAAAACCAAAGAGAAATTCAAAATCTACATCCTAAATAATTGCTGTCATTAATCATCTTCCATTTCCATCTTTTATCATATGAAGATGGATAGATATGATCTGTTTGAAGTTCGAAAACATCTGTTTGATATCTTGTTTCAACAAATATTACATATCTTATTGGACCTATAATGGAACTCCTAATGGAACACACATTATTTTCAAAACTTATATTAATTACAGCTTGTCACTGATGTTATTAATAGTATTTAATAATTAAATTAATAAACCCTAAAAGAAAATAAAAATGTATATTTATAAAGGGAAAGATGCAAATGCATTATTGCAGATTGTTTATATCATAATTCCATGTATATCAATTATATGCTTGTGTTCCAAAGAGCATTACTTTCAATTATAAAAAAATAAATACAAAAATAGAACAAATATTTGCACATCCAGCCTAAAACATATGCAACAGTTAATTATTTTTTGCATGGACATAGAAATACATTTATTATTTGGTTTATTTTATTTATGACTGGTATTTATAAAGTGCCAACATATTCTGCAGTATTGTACAATTAGGGCAAAATATATACACAAATACAAAAAGTAGAGAGGGTCCTGCCCATAAGCTGAGATCTAGCAATTGAAGCTCTTTTATACAAAGGGCTTAGCTAGATAGCCTGTGAGCTTACAATCTAAAGGATACAATGGGGATTTGAGACAAGAGGTAGTAGGGGGAATTTGGAAGTGATGGTTAAAAGAAGTTAACAGAGTGTGTATATATATATATTAAAAAACAAAAACTTTTAGCACAATACCCACATACTGTACATGAGGAATGTTGCTAAGTTTCAGAAACACATGTGGTTTGAGCCCACAGGAATACTTGATTAACCCTACTCAACAGAGGGGTGTCATGACATATCCCCATCTTTCCATATTATGCCCCCACCCATCTACCCGCCAGAAACAAGCACATGATGCACCACCAGCTATTTAATGCAATCCCGCCACACTATCGAAATAATAGGGGGTTGTGTAACAAGGTTCTTCTCTCCACCTCCCCATCATGACTGAAACCAGGGGAGATACCATCCACTCACCTTATGTAACAGGCAGCTGCCTTGTGAAGCAGATGCATACGATTACATTAAAAAAAATAAAAATAAAAAATCCTCCATTAACTCTAATGATCCATCACTGAAGAATTTCACATCTGGGACTTCAGCCCCCAAAGCCCTCGCTGCCTCCAGCAGTGGCTATGCTGTACATGTAACATTAATAACTTGCATACGTTGAATCAGAAATATGAGTGAGTCACATTAAGAGCTGTCTATAGTTAGAAATAAGTCACATGATGTCAATAAAGTGTGTTATATAAACAGGAAATACTAATAGCAGAAACAATATAATGTTAAATATACAGTTAGAAGTATAGTATTTATAGTTAAGAAACATACAAACATTGAATGTTTTTATACCACTAAGAAGAAATATGTATTAAATAAAAAGCATATAGTTAGTATATAAGTACCTTGATCCCGACAAATCTTTGTTAACACTTACAAAAGTTTCAGTATATTCAATATACTGTATTGAGATTGACAGACACTTGCTTAAGCTTACAAGAACCTTCTGAGACTGAGTAAATATGGAAGATCTTCTGTATAATATCTGTCATATTCCCAGAACGTATTTATAGAGTCAAAATTAAATAGTATAACACAGTGACAGTTAACATTGAACCTCTGAGTCTTTAAATTGGATAAGAATCACGGGAATTGTTGTTCATATGTAACTAGTGTGCAGAATTTCACAGTCACTGATATCATATATCCATCATTTAAAATTCATACTTGTAAATAATAATAAATGGAAAAGTGAATGTTATTTTTTATGCAACGATGATGTAGCAACGTGAACCACTCTATTCTTTTTGTGATTTAAATTCTTCACATAGCCATAATATTACTTTCTAGGGTACTAAGTCCGACACCAGGAACTCTATGATGTGGCCTACGCCTTAGGCAAAAATTTCAAACATAAAAAGGTTGCTCTAATGTAGCAAAGTCTGCCACAAACTATCTTATTCCCCAATTGACTTTGTGATTTATTTCTTGCCTTATTCTCATTATCTTGGTGACACAGCTAGCTACACATTGTAACCATACGCTGTGATGGAATAGAGCACTGCAGCATTACTTTTAATGTGAGTTTGTGCTTTGCTATGATAAGTATGTTCCTACAGCATTAAAAATTGTCCAGATTCTTTTACAAATGAATAGTCTGGTTTCTGATATGAGCTTAGAAGCACTGATGGATGTCTTCACATTGCTTTTAATTAAGAAAACAAATGTCAAGAAGAATGGGATAAACGTGATACTGCTAGAATTCAGATGACTATAAGTAAAATAAGATATTTCGTTCATTGGAAATGTCAAGCACCGTGTACTATTATCTCTCTTAATTTTCCACTTCACTAGCATATTTGCCAGTTATATAATACTGAAACTGTTTTACGTGCTCATTTGCCTTCCTTTATAATGTGAATTTATTATATCCACTTATTACACAATTATGAATTCACTAAGGGATGAGGAAGCCTCACTTTGTATCAAGGTGATCATTATTTGCTTGTTTTTTTTATTTAATCAATTATGCACCAATAATGCAACTTAAAGCACTTGCAAATAGGAACAGAAGTCAGGAGTGTAACTCCCATTAGTCTCAGATAGGCTAGGACAGATGTAGGCAGCATTTGGCAATCTATATGTTGTGGACTACATCTCCCCTGATGCTATGCCAGCATTATCATTGTAAGAGCACTATGGGAGATGCAGTCTACAACATTTGGAGTGCCGAAGGTACCTAATGACTACGAAATGCATGTACTGGCATTACTTTGAGATGAACACATAATGTGCATTAGAAAAAAAATTATTCTATAGAGAGTTTCTGGAACCATCATAAAAAACTACAAGTTTGATTGATAGGTAGTTTATGAATCTCTTTAGAACTCCAGAGATAATGTTCACTGCTATATGTTCTGTCGCTCTTTCTTCTTCTGTTGGACTGAAATTAAGGGACCGTCCATTTTTATGGAACCAACTTGAGATGATATATACTTTGTGACTTAATGCGTTATTCATGTAGAAGCAGCCAAGAGATGATGGGTAGACTGTGGCCATGAATAGATGAACAGAGCTAGCAGTTATAAATAAGCTGGGGTATATAAATTATGTTTGGTTTGTACTAAAAGTAACATGTTCTTAAACAGTTGATACAAGGCAGGTTGAATCCATGGATTCATGTCATGTACTCCAAATTCTGAATCTATCTTCTGCATGTTGTAGCAGAAATCGAAATATGGAAGTAAAGGCTGATTTTTTCCAAACTTTGCTGTCCAGTTTGGTGTACATGTGCCTGCGGTAGTTATGTATTCTTAACAGATCTGGTGTGGTCTTCTGCTGCGGAATCTGATGTAATCTTCTGCTGCTGTAACTAATGCACTTCAAGATGTGATATTGTGCATTCAGAGATGCTCTTCTACATAGCTCTTTTGTAATGTAAGGTTATTTCACTAACGGTTATCTTTCTGGTGCCTTGAATCAGTCTGGCCATTTCTCTTTTATTAACAAGGCAATTTTCACCTACAAAACCCCTGCTCACTTGATGCTCTTATTTTCACACATTTCTCTGTAAACTCAAGAGACTGTTGTTCATGAAAATCCCAGGAGATTAACAGTTTCTGGGGTACTCAAACCACCACACCTGACACTAACATTTAATGACATAAGTACCTGCTGTTTTTAAGATCCTGATGTGTGATTAGTTTATTTTTTTAATTTAAATTGTTTTTCAATTAAAAATAAATAACAAATACTATAGTATTGCTGTGGATTAGAATTCTAAAATGCATAAAATATGGAGGCTAAAAAAAAACAGGCTTTATGGCACATGTAATGAAAGTTTAATAGTAAAAGTGAATAATTCATGTAGAATTACCCTGCTATTAAGAACAGGTGCACAAGAAACAGTAGCGAACACAGAAAAATATACGGCACTTTTTAATAATATAAACACGGCACATAAAATAGGAACAGGTGCTTGCTAAGTGGAATAACGCATTGAATGGTCTGAAGCTCAACAAAGCAGCACTTTAACAATGGGCTATTTAATGGCAAATAGCTTCCATTTTCGTCAGTCTCCAATACCATTTGTTAGAGATAATCTGTTAACTTTGCTGTCCACCAATGCCGAATATAATAGTTCCAACTGAATGAGATATAAAATCCAATTTCTCTAAATATTGATGTTTGCCCATTGATGAAACAGCGTAAATAAAAAGAGTTCAGATTTTATTGTGCCATTAAAATCTGAAATATAAAATACGTACATTTTAAATAAATTGCAGGGAAAGGAAACAATTCTGATCTAATTTTAGGTAATTTCTGCAGTTAATTAAAATCTGTATCACAAGCTCTACAAAATGGCCTTTGGACACTACAGGTATCAAATACTTTTTTAACAAATGAACATGAAATTCTTAAAGGACCACTATTGGCACCCAGACCACTTCAGCTAAATGAACTGGTTTGGGTGCCAGGTCCCTCTAGTTTTAACCCTGCTGCTGAAAACATAGCAGTTTCAGAGAAACTGCTATGTTTCATTGATGGTTAATGCAGCCTTTTTCATATTGTTGCAATATCGACTTTTATGCATTTTTCATTTCATTTTTCTTTCTATTAAATAACTTCATATGTGTTAAAGTTTAACATGAAAAAAAGAAGCTTTAAAACACTTTCTGCTAAAGTACTTGCAGCAAGGTCTACTAAAATGGCTCTCATGCATGTGAGTGCAACTACATGAATTGACTGAATCTTTTTTTTTTCTTATTATTTCATATGCAAGCACAAACAGAAATGAACATACAAGGCATATTTATTTTGCAGAGCTCCACTTTTCTTAGGTTTTTTCCCCTTTAATTTTATTAGTGTTTTATAAGGGAGGTTTAAACAAACATTTAAGGTAAAAATAACCAAACTGAAAAAAACTCAGTCAGCTATGCTTCCAGTTGAATTACGTAAAATCTGAAATTCACCTTGAATTAACTTTAAATTCCCATTTTAGGAAATAACCGTGCTAACTTGGAAAGCTGGCTCCTAGGTCGTGGCTATAACACATGAGTAAGATGAAAACTACCATACAACAATAAGCTGTTTTGGTCCATTTTTTGCGTTAAACCTTTAACAATGATGCAATTCTCCATAATAATTTTTGAATCCCCAAACAAGATCACTAAAAGATGTATTGAAATATACATACTGTTGTCAAACATATTCATATACAGATTTGCACATGTTTCAGCTACATTTAATCTTATCGCACTATGTCTTACCTGCATGTAGATCTCATCTCTTAGTTAGTATGATTCCAACAATGTCATGAAAAACTTGATTTGTACATCTGTGAATATACACATGAACTGCAGTTGGGTAACTAAAATTATAGATCAGGGTGGTGCAGTAGACATTGCTTACCTAGATTTCAGTAAGGCTTTTGACACTGTTGCACATAGAAGTCTTATCAATAAACTGCAATCTTTAAGTTTGGATTCAAATATTGTTGAATGGGTAAGGCAGTGGCTGAGTGACAGGCAACAGAGGGTTGTAGTTAATGGAATATATTCGAAGCTTGGACTTGTCACCAGTGGGGTACCTCAGGGATCTGTACTTGGACCCATTCTCTTTAATATTTTTATTAGTGATATTGCAGAAGGTCTTGATGGTAAGGTATGTCTTTTTGCTGATGATACTAAGATATGTAACAGGGTTGATGTTCCAGGAGGGATAAGCCAAATGGCAAATGATTTAGGTAAACTAGAAAAATGGTCAGAATTGTGGCAACTGACATTTAATGTGGATAAGTGCAAGATAATGCATCTTGGACGTAAAAACCCAAGGGCAGAGTACAGAATATTTGATAGAGTCCTAACCTCAACATATGAGGAAAGGGATTTAGGGGTGATTATTTCTGATGACTTAAAGGTAGGCAGACAATGTAACAGAGCAGCAGGAAATGCTAGCAGAATGCTTGGTTGTATAGGGAGAGGTATTAGCAGTAGAAAGAGGGAAGTGCTCATGCCATTGTACAGAACACTGGTGAGACCTCACTTGGAGTATTGTACACAGTACTGAGACCGTATCTTCAGAAGGATATTGATACCTTAGAGAGGGTTCAGAGAAGGGCTACTAAACTGGTTCATGGATTGCGGGATAAAACTTACCAGGAAAGGTTAAAGGATCTTAACATGTATAGCTTGGAGGAAAGACGAGACAGGGGGGATATGATAGAAACATTTAAATATATAAAGGGAATCAACACAGTAAAGGAGGAGACTATATTTAAAAGAAGAAACTACCACAACAAGAGGACATAGTCTTAAATTAGAGGGACAAAGGTTTAAAAATAATATCAGGAAGTATTACTTTTACTGAGAGGGTAGTGGATGCATGGAATAGCCTTCCAGCTGAAGTGGTAGAGGTTAACACAGTAAAGGAGTTTAAGCATGCGTGGGATAGGCATAAGGCTATCCTAACTATAAGATAAGACTAGGGAGTAATGAAAGTATTTAGAAAATTGGGCAGACTAGATGGGCCGAATGGTTCTTATCTGCCGTCACATTCTATGTTTCTATGTTTCTATGTTTACCTGTGTGTGTGTTTGTGTGTGTGTATGTATGTATGTATGTATGTGTCAGTGTGTGTAAGTGTGCATCTGAGTGTGTGGTAATGCATACATCCCAGCATTTTAATGCCAACACAAATACACTCCAACTCTAGCACTGTACACATATACACCCCTGCATTTATACCTTTATGTATGTGTGTATCTGAGTGTGTGTGTACATACCTGTGTCAGTGTGTGTGTGTACCTCTGTGTGTGGATGTGCCAATGTGTGTGTGTATCAAAGTGCTTGTATCTGTGTGTCAAAGGGTGTGTATCTGAGTTTGTGTGTGTGTGTATGTGCCAGTATGTGTCAAGGTGTGAGCATGTGTCAGTGTGCCTATGTGTGTATCTGCGTGTTAATGTGTATGTGTATATGTGTTATAGAAATCACACAACATGCAAACAGAGCCCTGCAAACACAAACATTACATACAAACACACCAGTTTGCTAAAACACCAATACTACACACAAATGTACATAACACTACATCCAAACAACCCCCTGCATGCAAATACAAACATTACATACAAACACATTCCTGTATTAAAACGCTAAAATTATATACAAACACCAACTCTACACACAAAAGTACACCTGCATTTAAAAGCCAACACTACACACAAGTACATCACTGCATTCCAGTGGTAACAGTACATACAAATGCACTCCTACATGCACACATACACTCTATACAATAACATGCTGACATTCAATTGCACAAACACTGCTCAAAAATACAACCCTGCAAGGATGGTAGATCCCCACCTGGCATAGCATCGCAGGAGTTGTATGACAGATGGGGATCTATCTTTTCTTTACTCTTGTGCTACAGGGCAGGCCTGAATTATTATTTTTTTGCACCAAGGCACTCTCTACATTAGTTTCGCCTCAAGGTTGGGGTGGAGGGAGTGATTGCATGCCCAGGGGGCCCAAGCAGATGCTTGCCCAGGGTCCAATCAATATTAAAGATGGCCCTGACTGGGATGTGTTGGAGATAGAGCTGATAAAAAAAGGAGAAAGAAATTGATCTTTACTCTGGCCTCCCTTTGGCCTTAATATAGAATTTGATCTTAATTTGTGTTTCTAATGTTTGTTTTAGTTTGCATATACTAATTATATATATTGCTTTATTATAGCATTGGACAATGTCTTGACATAATTTTCCTTCATATCCACCTGAAAGGGTGGCTGTAAGAAGGTATTACGTGAATTAGAACAATTCCATATCAGTGCAAACCTAAGTGCAAAAGTGTTTTGAGATTTGTAAACGTTGTATTTTCTACTCTTTTGTGCTTGTAAATAAGTATAAATTTTGTATATGCTGCAATTTATGGTGCCATCATGTTTCCTGATACATTGCTTGTGTGTGTAAATCTTTGGTCACTAGGAGCATATTCTGCTTCTATTATTAAAGAAAGAGTTCAGATATGTAAAGCAATTCAGCTTGTTGAGGTCCTTTATGTGTCTAGAGCCTGTCACATTTGTGATAGTTTATAAATGCACCAATTTCAACATAATTTGGCCCTGTTATGATTGGGAGCAGAAACAACTCGCTGGCTTTCAGGTAGCTAAGGAGGTATGTGCACTAAGCTAGTGCTTGTCTGCCATCCCACATTTCAATGAGCTGCAATACAGTTCATTGACAATAATAGAAAAGACACAATTGTGTGCACAAGCGCATGCATGCTTGCCACTCCATCACAGAGCCTTCTCAATTGGATTGCTCATCAAGAGATGGAGGAGGATGCATGGGTAGCAGTGTAGGCATGGGTCACAGCACTAGAGAAAATGTGAGTAAAAAAAGCTTTTTTTAGCTTTTTACTTGAAAGGCGGGAACCTAACACTACACCATAACTAGGGCACTATAGCATTAAGAATACAGGTTTGTATTCCCAACACTACAGTGTTATTTTATTTGAAAATTTAGAGAGGTTAAATAAGAACTATGTAAAGGCTGGATGAAAAAAATTATAATTGTAACAAGCATTTTCAGAAATGCAGGACAAGGCAAAATTAAATACCATGTAAGGCAAGTTTAGAAAAAAACAAAACAGGCAATTAAAAGCAGTTTGGGATATATGAGGTTATAACTTGGAATCTAGTGAAAAGGAGAATTAAAAAAACATGGTCATCATTGGGTTAAATTAAGTTAGGAAAGGAGTGGGGTATAGTCTAGCTCACTAACAGAATACTAAAATGGCATAACAAAAACAAACAAATGGACAGCTGTGTTTGTGGCGGCAAGTACATTTAAGGTCTGGCTATTAGCTTAAGTTTTTCAATTTAAACCCTTGATTAATATTTAATTTGTGCTTCAAAAACACATTTGACTATTCTAACTGGAACAGTGCATGAGCAAGTGATGTAGGTTAAAAGGTGACATTTTGGAAATGTATTTAAAACCATTTCTGACATATTGAAAAATCTTATAGCATATATAAAGTGTTCTTTTAAACTTAGAAACATAATTGAATAGTTGTGGGACCCCATGCTAGTGACACAGGGAAATTTCACACTGAGTGCTGTTTTGGGGGATATTCATTATACTCTAAAACATATTAAATATCTCTTTGAGCTGCAAAAACAGTCACTTCCAACTATACATTATAACCTTTTAAATGTCAGATGCTTAAGATCTAAATCCCTAGGGTCTCTTGAGGCATTCTCTTGTACATTCCTCTTTTGTGTGAGTATGCACATTCTGTATGGAGGTGCAAACATATTTAAGCTATGGTTCCAATTCTGGCATTTTAAGTATTTATAAAAAGATAGTAAACAAAAGTATGCATGAAAGTCCAAGGTCAAACTCAAGTGAAGCTGTGAAGTTATTAAAAACCTTTTATTAAAGGAATAAAAAGTACTATTCTAAATAGCTTTTACAGTTAGTTATTGAAACATTTACACAGGAGAAAGGACAGAAAGGAAAAGCATAGTTTTTAAAAGCCTCCAATAATTTATTTTAACACTTGAAAAATATATTTTCTCTGTTCAAGGATACGCTTACAATCAGTGGTGTATCCTGGTTTTGTGCTGCCCTAGGCAGGACAAAACTCAGGCACCCCCCCCCCCACCCAACCCTTCCCCCCGCCCCACCTTCTAAATACACACACACACACACACACAGTCAGACACATACACACACACACAGTCAGACACACACACACTCACACAGTCAGACACAAACACACACACACACTCACACAGTCAGACACACACACACTCACACAGTCAGACACACACACACTCACACAGTCAGACACACACACACTCACTCACACAGTCAGACAAACACACACAGTCAGACACACACACACAGTCAGACACAAACACACACACAGTCACACACAGTCAGACACAAACACACAGCTCCCTCGCGCGCCGGCTGCAGAGTGAGACTGGGAGCCGGAAGATGACGTCATCTTCCGGCTCCCAGCCTCACACTGCGGCGCGCGAGGGAGCTGAGCAGACAGCTCATAGGAAGTGCTCCCTCGCCCGCCCGACCGCCTGGGATGTCAGTTAGCCGCAAGGCTAACTAGGCATTTGCCCTGGGCATTTGGGGGGCGGCGTTTTTTGCCGCCCCCTGAAAAATGCCGCCCAAGGCAAATGCCTTGTTTGCCTCGCGGCTAATACGTCCCTGCTTACAATGTATTGTTATTAGCAACAAGTACAGAAACAGGGTAAGAAACTGGAAAGAGAACGAATGTTAAGAAAGAACCGTAGGCACTGACAATGATATGAGTTGCAGTCCAGTATTTATGAAACAATGATTGAATGTTTGTTCATTAAAATAAGATCTTCAGTATTAGTCAAATAATTATTATGATTCCTTTAATATAACAAATGTATGGATATATGAGGAAAACTAATTTAACCCCTTAAGGACACATGACATGTGTGACATGTCATGATTCCCTTTTATTCCAGAAGTTTGGTCCTTAAGGGGTTAAACCACTGACTGGTGAAATAAATAACATTGATTATATCGTTACAATGGATCCTGTCAAGGGGTGGGAAATATTAAGCAGCAAGTGATTCTTGATTTTCAAAAACAAAAAGAATGGACATCAAATTCCCTAACATCAGACACGTGTTGAAACAAAACTAAATAAAGAAGGAGAACACTTTTTGACAGTGTCTTGTTGTCTGGTTATTTATCCAAGAAAGCAAGGACCTTGGAGACCTTCCAAAACCCAGAATAGCAAGAAGAAAGAGGCCTAACCCAGCCCCTGACAATGCCAGAGCCATTCAAAGGCACATAGTCTGCTGAAGTTGGCTATACCTCACTGACGATGCCTAACAAGGTTGAAATGATCGTCTGGGGTTGCTGTATCTCTCGTACAGAGATAGCCAGTCTGTATTTTGGATCTGTTCTGCCCTTTTGGGTGGAATCAGTCTGAGCCACAAATGGCCTGGTTCTTTTTGTAATGACACAAGATGAGCTAAAATGAGCTCGAGAACTGAGCAGGGACCCACCAAAGGGCACGCTAATTTGAGCTGTGCCTGTAATGTAGTGAATAGAAGCAGCCAGTAGAGGCAGTAGAGTCCATGCACGATACTGGGATGCAGGTGAGAGTGCAGCTGCAGGGATAGCTAAAGGGAGAAATCAAGGACAGTTCCACAGCCCCAACCATGGGTGAAGGAAGGTAGGTAGGGGCAGTCAACAATCAGGAGCAAAGAGGGACTGCAAAGCAAATACCTATAAAAAGACTCAAAGCTAGCCAGCGAGAAAAAACAGTGGAAAGGACAGTAAGTCCAACCAAATGGGAGGTAAGGGAAGAAGAAAGAAGCAACAGAAGAAAGGAGTGAATACATTCCTAGCGCTAGTGAAGAAAACAGGAGTAGTAGAAAGGTGGGAACCAAAATTATTAAAATATCCATAATAATCCAGCAATAAGAAGATAAAAATGCCAGACAAACACACTCTTAGTTGAAAAGCACTCACCTGGAGCCAGCAGCAAAGTAAAAGGAATTAACTGTTGGTTTTCCCACCCCCTGTTGTCCCCTATGTTTTGTGCTTGCAGTCCCTGTGTGGGACAGATTATTGAATTACCATGCTTTTTCCTTGTTTCGCCTGGCCGTTCGGCAAATAACGTTCCCCTGATTTGCTACCACAGTTCTAGTCGACAACCGAACAAAGTACCGAATGGCAGGCCACCAAGACGTGTAGTGTGCTGCTTATTAACACCAATAACCCCTGTTCACACCTCAACAAACTGCAACTACATGAACATTCCAATCGGTCGGCTGCATGGCCGCAGTTTGTATGTGCAAACACGTGGCGGCGGTCATCTTGGAATACGAACAGAGACAGCGGTGTTTGGTAGTCGAGTGTATGGAACTAAAATTGGCCACTCAACGGCGTGAACACCGCTGGGACTCCCACCTTCTGTTATATTCATGGAGATTTATGCGAACAGAGTGGTGTTCGGGGGGAGCAACTCCCGAACCAGATACTTATAACGAACATATACACAAACATGTATTTTATACTCCGGAAAGAGACTGACCGCACAGCCTATTTTCATTGAACCATTTTGGGCAGGCGCCTCGTGTGCGGTCGGTCTAAAATATACCCCGATGGCATTTCGACTGTGTTCGTGGGATATGAGTGCTTTATTTTGACTATATTGGGCACTCAGACCCAGGCTATCCAGGGTTATAAGACTTAAGGGGGTATCTTGTGGGAAACTGTATGTTTTGGGGTCTTTATTAT
This sequence comes from Pelobates cultripes, assembly GCA_933207985.1. NCBI lineage: Eukaryota > Metazoa > Chordata > Amphibia > Anura > Pelobatidae > Pelobates > Pelobates cultripes. The sequence goes on from OW240913.1 coordinate 326,739,956, forward strand.
TATACATGTCCTAGACCTGAGGGTTAATGTAATTATGTTGTGTACTTTGTCTCAGTCTACTCTCAGGTTTAGTGGGGAATGCCCTTGGAATGAGTATTTGGAAACCCCTTGCATGGGGATTCTCATAAAGGCCATGTGTCGCTCCATTAAAATCAAATGCACACCCAGAGCTGAGTGTCGTCCAGTTGCTGGGGAGGTAGTGGGAGATTCTTAGATTACTTTGCAGTGTTTGGCTGTTCCTTTTGAGTATTCTACTTGTTCCTGAGCACATCTTGGAGTAACCAGTGGAGGAGAGTCCCTGCTAGGACTAGCACTCCACTACAACAGTTTCTTTGCTTCTGGAGGTGTCAGTAAATAAGGTTAAAGCAAATATGAAGCCTCCTGTCTTGCTGTGATATTGTTGTCTAATGATATGTTTATGTGCTCCATTGGCTCAAATACACGTTGCCAATATTTCTTCAATCAAAAAGTGATGGGCAGTGAAGAGGTTAATAAGGATGGACAAAATGTCTACTTCTAAACCGGAATTGTAGAAGCTTTTTTGTTTGGGGGGGGGAGGAGGGTACTAAAAAAGCAAAATAAATAAATGGGAGGTTTTGCTTACTTAAATCATTCTTTATATACACCATTAAGGCACCTGTGTAATTGGTGCTTTGCTAAAATTGGGATGTAGTTTCTGCTTTGCTGATTTCTTTTCAAAATTTCTTTTAATTTTGAAACCCATTACTTTGTATACAAATTCATTATATAAATCCTCTGTGAAAAGAACAGACTAGATGTATTTAACTTTCTTGAATTAACATATTAAATAGCTCCATCAACTTGACTACAATGATTCTAAATTGTAAATACCGTACTCAGCATACCGGCAGTCTTTGCATATGTTTCAAGAAATAACTGCTTAGAGATTAGTAGTCTAGAGAACTGAGGAATGTTTCTATACACAAAACAGAAGTTATGCAGTACATTCAAGTATAATGAATTATTAAGTGCTGAGGCATTATGTGTCCATGTATTTGAGGGTGGATGAGCAGAAGGATATTTAAAGAAATGTCATTTAGTGGGCCCTCTAATATGCCTAAAACACATTTTAAAAGATATAACAATTGCTGTAAAAAAGAGTAAAGTTCTGTACATTAAATTTGACATTTTCCCTAATGGGTCTACAGAGAACTATGTTACTTTCTCTTTATTATGTCCTTAAAAAGATTATTTATTCTTAGACTGGTAGTAGTATAGCTTATCTTAACTCAGAAACTAAACTAGAAAATAAAGACAAAAGTAAGCTGTTACAACTGTTATATACCAGCCTTACAAAGTAATTGATCTCTGCAAAATTGTGTAATATCTATGGAAAATGTCATAACAGGATCAAATACAAGACAACGCATAGATTTTTGTTACTTGGTAAACATATAGCTTTGAATTTGTAATAGAATCAAAACTATTAATTTAATTTTAATAAACTTTCTCTAAATATATGCTTTAGACTGTAAGCTCGTTTGAGCAGGGTCCTCATCAACCTATTGTTCCTCTAACATTTTGTAATTATCCTATTTATTGTTAAATTTGCCACTTTTTATAATATTGTAAAGTGCTGCGGAATAAGTTGGCGTTATATAAATGCAAATTTTAATAATAATAATAAATACCGTATTTATCGGCGTATAACACGCACCGGCGTATAACACGCACCTCATTTTAAGAAGGAAATTTCAGAAAAAAAAAACTTAAATTTCAAATAAAGAACTTCTTACCCCCCTTTCTTACTCCCACCTCCCCCTCTTCTTACCCCCCTTTCTTACTCCCACCTCCCCCTCTTCTTACTCCTCCCCCTCTTCTACCCCCTTACCCTCGCCCCTTCTTACCCCCCTCCCCCTCTTCTTACTCCCCCCAACTTCTTTTTACCCCCTCCCCTGTAGCGTGGCCGAGCTGCTCTGCTGTCCGCGGTGGCCGGCCGGAGTGATAGGAAGGTGCACGCTCAGTGTGCACCTTCCTGTCAGTCCAACCGGGTACAGGAAACAGAAACTCCTGTTCCGCGCGGAACAGGAGTTTCTGTTTCCTGTACCCGGTCGGACTGACAGGAAGGTGCACACTGAGCGTGCACCTTCCTATCACTCCGGCCGGGCACCGCGGACAGCAGAGCAGCTCGGCCACGCTACAGGGGAGGGGAGGTGAGAACCAACTGCAGCCGCCTGACCGCTCTTAACAGAGCGCTCAGGCGGCTGCAGCATTTAAAGGGCCGGCGTATAACACGCACCCATAATTTGCGCCCTATTTTCAGGGAGAAAAAGTGCGTGTTATACGCCGATAAATACGGTATATCAATAGCCTAGAAATCTTGCTTAATTTCCACAATGTTCTCTAAACTATAGGGTTTACTGCCCTATGGCTCACTGCAGTAGATATTGTGGTACAAGGAGTCTTTATGTGCCAACCCCTTATTTTCTTTCATACTATTTTTGTTTGGTAACTACTTTGTTCAGCCTCTCAGAAAAGCAGAGGTTTAGACACATATTTTGAAAAAAAATATATGTTTTTTTGATTCCAGACCATTATTAAATGGACCATTATTATACATTTTTAATAAGAATGATTCTAAAATTATTCTAAAGTATAGACTTGGAAAACCATTACCTGTTTCTTTTTTATTATTTCTGCCATTTAAGATAGTGTCCTGTGTATCAAGTAAATGGATTAGCAATTCTATAATTTGCACTTAAAACATTTGCATCCATGTATGCCACCTTTTTTTTTTTTCATTTTAAATCACCTTTCAATTCTACTCTACAATTTTATATTAGTATAAGCAAATTGCGAATCAATGCAGTATGTATTAGAATAGCTAAAATGTGATTTAATGGTTTGTAAGAATTAACAATAGGATTACACATCAAACAATGCAATCCAATTTTCTCCTGCTATATTTGCATGTATTTAGTTTGATTTTCTATTCTTTATAGGACATCAGCTGATATACAGACTAGATATTGTACCTTCTTGTTCAAATTAATTATATAAATGTCTGGATTTTTCTTTTTCTTTTGAAAACATTCTAACATTTGCTTGTTAGGCTCCGGATGAGTTTGTTTGGATTTATTTGCACAAAAATATTCGGATGATAGTATGAATGCCATTAAGGAAGGTATTCTTATGTAAATGTGTGCTTTAAAATTCTGAGTAGCATCTGCAGACACCTAGAAGAAAAATGACAGGGCATTAAAACTTTGTGTGATTTGCTCAGCAAGATAATTCTATTAAAATATGCTGTAGCAATATATTTTCGGCAGTCCTGAAACAGTTAGCAATGCAACTTTTTGGAGCTGTTAGAAAAGAACAGAGGTTATAATATTTGTTTGATTCCCACTGTCAAATTCCATTGATTTTCTTTTTCAGTGTAATGATTTGCACGAACTGAGCAATTTACAGCAACTACTTTATTCCACAATAGGTATTAACCACATGCCACAAGGAGCATATGGATTATAATCACTTGATAAGGAGCTAGTTTGTCACAAGTCTTAATTTCTTTCATTTTGTTTGAAATGGCTATTTCGAAAGCTTGTGTGAGCATGCTGAACTTTAGTCCTGAATCTTAATCTCTGACATGAATATAACTGGATTCTGCCAACCAAAATTCACCCAAAATAGAAATGTAAAATTATTTCATATGATTACTATATACAAATAGGTGCTCAGTGCATTTGTAAATTATTTTCCCATCAAGTGCATTAATTCTAGTGCAACACCCATATCAATGAATGTGTTACTAAACAGTGCTTTAAAAAGTGTAACAGTACAATACAATACATTATATATCTCACTACGTCATATGGCGTGATACCAAATGTAAATGTAGGAACTTTCCAAAAAAGATTTTTCTTCTTTTGTAATAATAATAAAAAAACATGTGCAAAATAGTGTGAACAAACTTAATATATACCAATCATGTAGCAAGGGCTAAATGTCCTTATCAACAAATGCCTTAGAATTAACATAAAAAGGAAAAACAAAAGCAAAGATACAGTAGTGCAGATAGTAAAGAACAGTGGTTTAAAACAAAAACACACAAGAAAATTACCCCTAAAAATGTTAGCTCACATTTACCAGAGACTTTTGAGTTGGCTCTGTTATTTTAGCATTGAGTACATTTTGGGTGACTTTCTCCCTTCTCTCCACCAATATTCTCCTTCTCTCTCAATCAGTATAAATGTATCAAAAGAGAAAAAAAAGTACTTTAACCCCTTAAGGACCAAACTTCTGGAATAAGAGGGAATCATGACATGTCACACATGTCATGTGTCCTTAAGGAGTTAAAGGTGAAGTATATTTAAAATATTTTAAAATGTCATTAATATACAATATTTCATTTTTTTCCACCTCCGAGCATGAAGGCACATAAGCCTGAAAACTGAGCCAAATGAATGGGGCTCAGAGACATGTGACATATTAATTAAATGATAGTTTTATCCTCCTGGAAATTTTATCACAAGATGATCAAAAAGTTGTGGTTGGTGAACAAAGACTAACTGCACATTTACCAAAATTCTATGAAGCTAAATTATTCTAAATACAATATGTTATATTTTTTGTTTATGTTTGTTTGCTTAAATGAAATGGCCTAATCTGTTAAATTGTATCTGGTTCATATTAGTATATTTTTTCTATAGTCAAGTGCAAATTCCTTCCTCTGCTTGTTTGGAAATAGTAAAATGATTGCAAAGCCAAAATACATTTTAAATGTTCCTATCCTCTCTTGCTTTGACTACTGCAATCCACTTCTCAGTGGTCTTACGTATTCCCAATTTCCCAGTCGATAATAAATGTGGCAGACAGGCTCATGACCTATGACCTATGTCTATCCCCCAAGAAATCATTGGGCAGACTAGATAGGCCAAATGGTTCTTATGTGCCGTCACATTCCATGAAAACTAATTTCTTCAGGAAAGCATACCAATTAAACTGTTAATAGGTTTCCCCGATTCCTCTCCTGCAACTGTCATAAAAGAAACCCAAAACACTATAACCTCAGTGAATACTACTCTAGCAACCTACTTTTCTACCCTGCTTTTATCTCTTGTATCACTATAGTCCACTCCCTCTAGCATATTAACTCATTTGAGCAAGGCGCTTCTCCCAATTTTTAATCTCCTCATTTGAGCAAGGCCCTCAATCCCTCTGTTCCTGTGTGTCCAACTCGTCTGCTTACAAACACGTCTGTCAATCCACCCATTGTAGAGTGCTGCAGAATTTGTTACTGCTTTATAAATAATATTAATAATAAAAATGCTGTTTTATAATGTATTATGCATGTGGGATTGCAGGTAGAGACCCCAGCAATAAGTACCTCCCTTTATAGTAAACCTGCTAGTTTGGAGGCCCATGCGGCAAAATATGCAGGGTAAAGAGATATATCTTTCTATATAGTATTGCATTACTATGATTGTTACTGTTCTTGAATTTGTCTGCTCTGCCTGGACTTTTTTCTAACTATATATTATTATTTTCATTGAAAGGATCAATATGTTGGAAATCACTGTGGTAATAAATGGAGTAGTACATCACTTTGTATATAATTATTTGTGTGAAAAAATGACTCTATTTTTGAGAATAACCTATTATATTCATTTATTACTGAGCTCTTTTCAATTAAATAAATATAAATGTAAAAATGCTTTAAAATCTAGTATTAATGGTTAACCAAGAAACATAGAAAAAAAACAATTTTATATACAGTTGCAAGAAAAAGTATGTGAACCCTTTGGAATGATATGGATTTCTGCACAAATTGGTCATAAAATGTGATCTGATCCTCATCTAAGTCACAACAATAGACAATCATAGTCTGCTTAAACTAATAACACACAAAGAATGAAATGTTGCCATGTTTTTATTGAACACACCATGTAAACATTCACAGTGCAGGTGGAAAAAGTAGATGAACCCCTAGACTAATGACATCTCCAAGAGCTAATTGGAGTGAGATGTCAGCCAACTGGAGTCCAATCAATGAGATGAGATTGGAGGTGTTGGTTACAGCAGCTCTGCCCTATAAAAAACACACACCAGTTCTGGGTTTGCTTTTCACAAGAAGCATTGCCTGATGTGAATGATGCCTCGCACAAAAGATCTCTCAGAAGACCTATGATTAAGAATTGTTGACTTGCATAAAACTGGAAAGGGTTATAAAAGTATCTCCAAAAGCCTTGCTGTTCATCAGTCCACGGTAATACAAATTGTCTATAAATGGAGAAAGTTCAGCACTGCTTCTACTCTCCCTAGGAGTGGCCGTCCTGTAAAGATGACTGCAGGAGCACAGCGCAGACTGCTCAATGAGATGAAGAAGAATCCTAGGGTGTCAGCTAAAGACTTACAAAAGTCACTGGCAAATTCTAAAATCCCTGTTAGCGAATCTACAATACGTAAAACACTAAACAAGAATGGATTTCATGGGAGGATACCACAGAGGAAGCCACTGCTGTCCAAACAAAACATTGCTGCTACTCTCCCTAGGAGTGGCCGTCCTGTAAAGATGATTGCAAGAGCACAGCGCAGAATGCTCAATGAGGTGAAGAAGAATCCTAGGGTGTCAGCTAAAGACTTACAAAAGTCACTGGCAAATGCTAACATCCCTGTTAGCGAATCTACAATATGTAAAACACTAAACAAGAATGGATTTTATGGGAGGATACCACAGAGGAAGCCACTGCTGTCCAAACAAAACATTGCTGCACGTTTACAGTTTGCACAAGAGCACCTGGATATTCCACAGCAGTACTGGAAAAATATTCTGTGGACAGATGAAACCAAAGTTGAGTTGTTTGGAAGAAACACACAAAACTATGTGTGGCGAAAAAAAGGCACAGCACACCAACATCAAAACCTCATCCCAACTGTGAAGTATGGTGGTTGGGGCATCATGGTTTGGGGCTGCTTTGCTGTGTCAGGGCCTGGACGGATTGCTATCATCAGAGGAAAAATGAATTCCCAAGTTTATCAAGACATTTTGCAGGAGAACTTAAGGCCATCTGTCTACCAGCTGAAGCTCAACAGAAGATGTGTGTTGCAACAGGACAATGACCCAAAGCATAGAAGTAAATCAACAACAGAGTGGCTTAAACTGAAGAAAATACGCCTTCTGAAGTGGCCCAGTCAGAGTCCTAACCTCAACCCGATTGAGATGCTGTGGCATAAACTCAAGAAAGCGATTCACACCAGACATCCCAAGAATATTGCTGAACTGAAATAGTTCTGTAAAGAGGAATGTTCAAGAATTACTCCTGACCTTTGTGCACATCTGATCTGCAACTACAGGAAATGTTTGGTTGAAGTTATTGCTGCCAAAGGAGGTTCAACCAGTTATTAAATCCAAGGGTTCACATACTTTTTCCACCTGCACTGTGAATGTTTACATGGTGTGTTTAATAAAAACATGGCAACATTTTATTCTTTGTGTGTTATTAGTTTAAGCAGACTGTGATTGTCTATTGTTGTGACTTACCGTATTTTTCGCTCCATAAGACGCACTTTTTTTCCCCTCAAAAGTGAGGGGAAATGTCTGTGCGTCTTATGGAGCGAATGTGAAGAATTACTTACCTGTCTTGGAGCGTGGGCCGGCTTCACAGCGCGCTCCGCGGTCCAGGAACTTTTATTTCAGGTTCCGGTTTCCAGCGGGACTGAAAGGAAGTGTGCACACTGAGTGTGCACACTTCCTTTCAGTCCCGCCGGAAACCGGAACCTGAAATATTAGTTCCTGGACCGCGGAGCGCGCTGTGAAGCCGGCCCACGCTCCAAGACAGGTAAGTAATTATGGGACAAGGGGAGGGGGAGACACTATGGGACAAGGGGAATGGGACACTATGGGAGAAAGGGAGGGGAGGAGACTATGGGACAAGGGGAGGGAAGGAGACACTATGGGACAAGGGGAGGGGGGGAGACACTATGGGACAAGGGGAGGGGGACACTATGGGAGAAAGGGAGGGGAGACACTATGGGAGAAGGGGAGGGGGGACACTATGGGAGAAAGGGAGGGGAGACACTATGGGACAAGGGGAGGGGGGGACACTATGGGACAAGGGGAGGGGGGACACTATGGGACAAGGGGATGGGGATACTATGGGACAAGAGGAGGGGGGACACTATGGGACAAGGGGAGGGGGAGACACTATGGTACAAGGGGAGGGGGAGACACTATGGGACAAGGGCAGGGGGGACACTATGGGAGGGAAAGTGCACTATGGAACAATGGGAGGGGGGGACACTATGGGATCAGAACACTAATGGACAAGGGGAGGAGGGGTTAAAGAACACTATGGGACAGGGTAGGAGGGGTTAACAATCACTATGGGACAGGGTAGGAGGGGTTAACAATCACTATGGGACAGAGGAAAGGGGGTTAAAGATCATTATGGGACAGGGGAGAAAAAAAAATATTCTGAACAAACTGTCCCATGGTAAGAAACACTATGGAACAGTTTGTTCAGAATATTTTTTTTCTGGGTTTCCTCCTCTAAAAACTAGGTGCGTCTTATGGTGAGGTGCGTCTTATGGAGCGAAAAATACGGTAGATGATGATCAGATCACATTTTATTACCAATTTGTGCAGAAATCCATATCATTCCAAAGGGTTCACATACTTTTTCTTGCAACTATATATTGACTGTTGTTTAGGAAAACTAAAATGATAGAAATAATATAAATATTATTAGTTTTTATATTTTTGGTAATCATTTACACAGATAGTGGGGGAATGGAAAGTTGTAAAGTACATAATGTACCTAATATCCCTGAACAAAAGCAGAAATAATAGCTGAGTTGCAGAAATATAATTTTGCCACATTGTAGGAATAACAAAAATGACAAATATAAATGGTTAATTCCTTGTTTGCAGAAATGAGTAGGTTGGCATTTTCATGACTATAGTATACTAAAAAGACACCAAATTGTAAATTTAATGGCTGTGTATGGACTTCTGCACAATATTCATATCAGTTCAGTAGTGGTCTCCCACTTCTATGAATCCATGTTAAATTACTTTTCCCTAGATCTATGGTTGTATTAATATTCTTTTTCCAGTGATAACATTAACATGTACATGTGATATGTCCCTTCCACATGCCTCTTACATTGCATGTCAATGACAGAGTTAGTTACAGAGTATTGAAGGGACTAGTTTGAACCATATACAGGTAGTTCCCGACTTTATAAACTAATTGGTTCCGAATCCTAGTTCAAAAAGTGAAAAGTCATAAAGTGAGAACTAATTTCCCATAGACCGCAATGTAATAAACATAGCTTTTTTTCCTGACCAACAAATTTTCCCTCAGAAAAACCTAAATTATTAGGTACAAATACAAAATATAGGCATAACAAATACATATATGTTGTTGGAACATTAAATAAATATATACCACATTGAAATCATCCTCAATTATCATCATCATCATCAATGAAGAGACATGTTGCACTTGATGAATGGGGCACTGCACAGTCCACCCAAGCGTTCGTGCACCCCAAGCCAACTTTAGGGGTATGATGAGTGAGTCCAAGGTTGAGTGAGTCCAACATTAAGTTTGATCACTTATCCATGCTGTTAAACGTTTTCTCCATATGAGGAATAAGGCTTTTGATTTTCCTTTGTTCGTATCCAAGTAGAATGCAGGAATTTACTTTATTTGAATATTTGGTAGCTAATTCTTTAGTGGTATTTCCAGCATTATTGTCTGTTATGATGTTCAATTTTGTTTCCAATGGTATGGCTTTTCGTCTTTTTATATTTTCATTACACGCTTCAACTGTAACATCCTTTCTCTTTGGCAGCATTATGAGTCCTCCTTCTTCACTTTCTTCTTTCTCAACTTTCCTTTGCTTCTTTTATTTCACACCTCTCCTCCTTCTCCTATCTTACTTTCAGGCTTGCTCCTCTCCTTTATCACTTTTCTGTTGCTCATTTTATGTTTACAGCTCTCAATCTCTTTTCCTTTTCTCTTACTTTAAAGCTTGCTCCTCTTTTCCTCTTTTTATGTTTAGAGCTTTCAAGCTCTACTCCTTTTATTTTTAAAGCTTTTAAGCTTTACTCCTTCTCCCCTTTCTTCAGGTTCTTCAGCCCTCCTCCTGCTTCTTGCTATGCCGCCTGCCAAAATATGGCCCAATGTGAGACACACACGTGCTTCTCTTTATAATAAATAACATAAAGTATAAATAATAAATAACAGCAATCACAGTACCTGTACTGTACAGTATAATTCCAGGCCTGTTCCACAGTCCCAAACACACTCACATCAATCTCAGACAAACACACACACAAACCTGTATTTTTACACTTAACTTTTTCTCTTCTTCACTCTTTTTGTCTTCTCCTGGCCACAAATTCTTCTTTTCAGTGCTTCAAAGCACGCTACGCGGTCCGCATCAACAGATTGCTGAAACAAAATAGCGTTTAAAAAAAAATGGCGGAGCATCCGGATAGCATTCGTAAAGGTGGGAAAACGTAAAGTGAGAGTTAAACCGGGAAATGCCTGTATAACAGGGATACCCAAAAGGTAGATCCCCAGATGTTTTAAAACTACAATTCCAAGATGCCTTGTAGTTCTAAAGGCATGCAAGACATGCAAAGCATCATTGGAGTTGTAGTTCTACAACATCTGAGGATCTACCTTTTGGGCACCCTGATATAAAACATCCCAGTTTATTCTTCTTCTGGTACAATATGTTAAATATCACACATATATTCTGTCAGACAGGTATTTTTCAGGTACTGAGCACACCTAGAATGAGCCATTGGTCTGGTGAGTGGATTAAAAAAAATTGGTTCTCTGTTACATTTTTCATTCTTTGAGCTTATGTGACCTACCTCTTTATGGTTTGGCTGGTCCTTACAGATAAAAACATACGTTATGGTATTCCATGTTTAAGTGGAAAATAAAATACTGAATGTCACAAATTTTCTATGGTGATTGCATGCCATTGTGCTAGTATGTATACACCTGTCAGAAAAATGTGTGCTTAATAATAAAATAATAGTTAATAATATGTATAAGAATGTTGTACATGTTTTAAAATTATGCTTTGTTTTATCTCCTATCCATTTTATAACCTTTACATTTTTGCTCTGATTAATAAATGCAGCTTTAAATTAGTTAAAGTGTTCACAACAGGGTTTAACAAATAATAATAGCCCTGAGCGCATAAAGCCATTTTTTTCAGTTCAGTGTTTTGTAATTAGCTGTTTAAGAACAGCAAGAATTTGCATGTTTAAGAAAAATGTTTCATTTACTGCTGGCAGCAATCAAAATTTTGGAGGCAGCACCATTAAAGTCATTTAAGTATTTTATATTGCATTAGCATCATAGTGGAACTGAATGTATTGCAGGGAGATTGTAGATTAAGTCCTATTGACACCAAGTGCAGTCAGTCTATCTCAGCTCTGTTTAGTAAGGATAGGAAAGAAAACTGGAAAAATAGGAAGTTGTGTTAATAAATCAAACTTAAAGTCTAGATTTAAAAAAATAAGGGCATGAGAATACTAAAAACAGACAACAGCTCAAATGGTTTGTCCTTCGGTGGGTCCCCACTCAGTTCTCAAGGTGGTTTTATTTTGTGCCATTACATAGAGAACCTTGACTATTTGCATATCAGACTGATCCCACCAAAAAAAGACAGTCCAAATCCAAAATGCAGCTTGGCTCACTCTGCAGAAGAGGTACTGGAACCCCAGATAACTGTTTTAGCCTTGTTAAGCGTCATCAGTGAGATATATCCAAGGCACAGTGAGCAAGGAGTCCATGTCTGGATTATTCTTTTACCTTAGGGATAAACTTAAAGTCTAGAATTAAGAAAATGGTATGTGTCTGTTTAAATGGGGGATAATGGAGGAAACTTATGGGTAGCATTTTGCAAAGAGGTAAGAGAGACAATGTATGCATTGTGGAAATATGCTTTGAACTCCCCAAATTAATACTGTTGAGAATCAAATGACACCATCATGTTTCAGAAGCACCAACTGGAATGGTTACTATTCTGGTAATATGTAACATATCTAAACATTCTTCAAACATTCAAGAAGGAAATATAGGCCTTGATTTTAATATGCTATTCAAATGTGTTTGAAAAACTTTACAAATTATATATCTACAGAAGACTATAAATTTGTATTATTAAATCATTTGTAAAGCTTATTAAACCGAAGCTCTAGTGTCCTAGTGTCTAGTGTACAGGTTATTTACTAATGTTTTAATTGTCAAAAAATCTCATCGAATTTCAGTTTTAAACCACAATAGCTGAAAAGTTCTACAAGTTAATAAAATGTTCCACTTTCAATTCTAACTCCTCACATTTTGTATATACTTCCATATTTAAAAACACTAGTTTCAACAGAATACTAGAATATTTACAATATGTTGATTGGCGAGAAGTTTTCTTAGGAAAAAAAAAACACGTGATAAATTGAATATATTTAAAGAAAATGTTTAAAAATACACACCTCTACATATGCTATTAGAAACAGATCCAAATAAACACATTAAAACCATTATGGTTTAGAAAAGGACTCAGCCAAGTAATTAAAAAGTAAGAAAAATACATTTAAAACATTTAAGCTAGATTTGTCATCAGCGCCATGTATAAAACACAAATATGCCAAAGAGAATTTTCAAAAGGGAAACAGCTGTGCTTAACTAGAAAATGACAACTAAAAACATTTAAGCTAAATGTGTTATTGTCACCTCATTTAACATATAAGAATGCTAAAAATGTTTGCAAATGGACAACTGCATTGGAGAAACGGAAAAATAAATAAAAGATAACTAAAGGAAAGTAGATGAAGCCCTGCAGAATTCTATTACTAAAAAATAAAATAAATAAAAATGTTGATCTATTAAATTCTGAAATAAGTATATACATTGTTGAGGACCGCCAACAATAAAATGGGAAAGTGGGATTTATTTCTGGTCTCACTCATAATGAGACCTCATGTCTGGAGGCTCCCCCAACCTTGTAGGATCCTACATAGACCTCAGTATTGTACTCTCACGTATGCATTGGCAAACAGTACTTATGCAGCTTATTTATTAAATGAAGCACCAGTAGCCAAAAAAGACCTAGTGAAGAAAATGGCGACGGCCACAATGGATTGCTTCAGTTAAGTGAACCTACCTTCCACTACATCTCTCAGCTACCTGACTGGGGATGTCACCTTCTGTGGTCTTTACAAAATATCCAAAGACACTCAAAAGTGACAGATTCTCTTTAATTATCTTTCTAAGCATGTTATGCATGTAGATGGTGTTAATAATCTTATTCTTCTACTCTACTTCTTTTCTGATTTCTGTCAAAATAATATCTATTTTAAGTACTATAGGTTAACAGTTTTAGGACCAGTAACAATATATGCCATCATTGAAATATTTTCTTCATTTCAAAATGGAATGATCTAATCAATTATTACCTTTTGGATCACTTGAGAAAGCACAGGGGCGAAACTGGTTGCGACTATTCAGAAGGACTTTTTAATTGGCTTTTAATTCATTTTGTGTGGTATATCACAATAAATATTGTTTTTATCCTCAAAATTTTAAGTTTATTTTTTTTATTTTTTTTATCCTACATTTATTTTATAATTTTAAAGGAGCCTCACCTGGGAACATCACAACATCTAACCTCTACTCATATATACCTCGGTGGGGATCATTCCACCCAAGCGGATGTCACTGAGCATAAGGTGCTCTTGAAATTGTGAGTAATTTTCATACTTTTCCACACATTTTTATTAGTTTGAAAAAGTGAGCACTATATCCTGTTTTCATTCTTTCATATGCCGCTTTTTAATACTCTGGAATAAAAGTTCAATTGAAACTCAACTGCAGATGAATAAAAATGTTTAATACTGTCACTTTAAGGATATTTGATTTTCTTTGATTTTAGGTATTTTGAATTTAACAATCTTCTGAAGCAATATGAATTGTAAATAATATCCCAAAAAGTTAATGAAGATCCTTATTAGGATGGATTAACTCAGTCCAATGACTTCAGAAAGAACATTAAAGAAGGCAGATCCTGATAAGGATAGTTTAACACGGTCTGTAGACGTCAGCAGAAACATTAAAGCAAGCAGATCCTGATAAGGATAGTTTAACACAGTCCACAGACTTCAGCAGAAACATTAAAGTAAAGCAGATCCTGATTAGGATAGTATAACACAGTCCATAGACTTCAGCAGAAATATTAAAGTAAAGCAGATCCTGATTAGGATAGTATAACACAGTCCACAGACTTCAGCAGAAATATTAAAGTAAACATACATCAGCTGTGCAGGTTATTTCCAGTAAAGCAATCAGTATCAGGAATATATATATATATATATATATATATATATATATATATGAACACAGAGGCTGACTTAAGTATTCCCTAGAATACCTCCAAATATCTGAAAGTATGAATTAAATAGTAATCCCAGAAAACTGGAGGACTTAGCTTGATGGCGGAAGCTGGCTATAAATGAAAGTCCTTTCCAGAATTGTGAAGATTGTAGTTCACCGAAAGTAATTAATTTGGGAATTAGAGATAAGCCTAGTCAAAGTCCGTTCCGTGTTCTGGGGGGTTGAGAAGCCAGCAAGGTTGGTAAGTGATTTCAAAGGTTCAGTAAACAACTAGCGAGTGAAGGAGCTCAGACGGCACTTGACAACTATGTGGAAACAAATTAATTGAGCAATTTCATATTGCCCACATCTTCTTTTTACCATGGAAGCGCGTGATGTCAGACGCATGGGCGGAGTTGGATCGGCAAAAACCCGGAAGTCATAAAGGTGAATGCCGATCGCAAAGAATTGTTAGTGGAAATCATGACACGTTTCCACTGTGAACACTCGAAGAGTGGGGATTATACCACTTAGAGCCTTATCTAAGAGCTGATATGAGTGTATTATTTTTCTTCACATAATTGAGATATTTAACATACTGGTTTGCACTATTGGTCTTACTTTTCTGCTTATATTTTACATGAGATGCCAATAACAGAACTCTCTACCTGAATCAAAACCCAATTTATTTTTTAATGCCAAGAAGGACCTTTGACTGATCTACACTAAAGCATCTCCTCCACAAAGGCTTATAGAAAGAAGACCCCTTTTTTTATTCCTCTGAGACTTTTTAAGAATATCTAAGTTATTTCTATCAGTTTTTGGTTTTATAATATTTATATATATATATACTTGTTTCAATTTATACTTGGCACAAACTTGTTTTTTCTTGTTTTCTAATTAATTATTACTGCAGATCTGTATAGCGCTACCATCACTAAATAAAGTGAATATTTTCGCATAGCAGCTACAATACATGATCCAGATTGAGCGTTTAAGTCACATGCTGTTAAATAATTAACATTTTGATTAAACTACAATATAATAGAGGAGTATTCAAAGCTACCACTGATTTATTTTCTAAACATGAAATACATAATAGAGTTTCTACTGTGGAAACAGATTAACTAGAAGTCTCAGAAACCAAAATAAACCAAAACCAAAAAAGAAATAACACAAGACCAGAAGGAGAGGCAGAAACAGTAGGCTTATGAAGCAAAATCAAATGTATATCGGAAACGCTATCCAAGAAATAGTAAAAAGTGCCTTTACTTGGGTTAAGGTGATTATCTGCTAAATGTTGCACCGAGTAATAGTATTGAGAAGTCCTCAAGTGCAATATATATATAAATATTACCCTTTAAAAAAAAAATTGAGGTGGACATGCATGAAGGTAGTATATTTTTGGAATGATGTTTTCACTCACATAAAACAACTTCTCGGCTTAACGTTAAAGCCTGAACCCAAACTTATCCTCTTAAATGGTCCACCTACAATTACACAAATTCCCTGACCTGCACTGAGACTATGCCACAAGATATCCACTGCATCTAATACCTGCAGGTAGAAACAACAAACTGCTGACTTTAATTGATGGCAATCTGGAAAAGATGTCATCTATCCTGGGCAGACTACCAAGTCACAAGAAAATATGGATATCATGTAAAGAATATTTGAGTTCAAAAGATAGATTTGATGGTGATTCTCTCTGATGTG
>OW240913.1:326756128-326767458 GCA_933207985.1 Pelobates cultripes
TTTTTAACCAGGGGGAAAAATGGCAGCTGTTTAGGTAGATATAATTGTTTACATCTACCGGTTTAAAAAAAGTTTTAGTTTTAATACTGTTATCTTCTATAAAAATAGTTAAATCTAAAAAATTAACACTTTCTTTGCTGTATTCTGTGGTTAATGTCACTCCCCAGTCATTTGTATTTAAAAAAGTTAAAAATGTTTTTAAAAGATCCACTGAACCATTCCAGATTAAAAAGATATCATCTATGTACCGTTTATAGGAGACAAGGCTCGATCCCCATTCCAGATTATTGTCTATAAATTGTGATTCCCAGTAAGCCATAAATAGATTCGCGTAGCTTGGAGCGAACCTTGTCCCCATAGCAGTGCCAACTTTCTGTAGAAAAAATTCATTATTGTACCAGAAATAATTATTATGAAGGATAAGGTCTATTCCTTCCATAATAAAATTTATTTGTTCTTCTGGATAGACGTTATCCTTTTTGAGAAAAAATTCCACTGCTTCTAGCCCTTTCGTGTGTGAAATGATGGTGTAAAGGGAACTGACATCTGCCGTTACCAGGATGTAGTTGGGTTCCCATTGAATATGCTGTAATGTTTGTATGATGTTTAGTGTGTCCTTAAGATAATTTGGAGTTTTTTGAACCAGAGGTTGTAGACATTTGTCTAGGTATTCCGATAGCCTGCTGGATACAGAATCTATCCCTGAGACTATCGGTCTACCTGGAGGGTTGGTTAAATGTTTATGGATTTTGGGAAGATGGTAGAAGACTGGGATTTTTGGTTTAACAATGTTGATATATTTATATTCCTTTTCATTTAATATTTCTATTTCCTTTCCTTTGCTTAATAAGTTATCGAATTTCTTTTTAATACTGATTGTTGGGTCTCCATTTAATTTTTGATATGTTACTGTGTCTTCTACTAATCTGAGTCCCTCTTTAAGGTAATCTTCCGTCTTCATAATAACAATCCCTCCACCTTTATCCGCTGGTTTTATAACCTTCTTTTTATCTTTCTGTAGTGTTTTCAGGGCTAGCCATTCTTCTTTACTCAAGTTCATATGTTTTTTATTCCTAGGTTTTATTTTATTAATGTCCTGCATTACTAATTTTTCAAAGGTGGTCATTTCTTTAGATATGAAATTATTCGGGAAAAAAGTGGATTTTGCTTTCAAGTCCGTGTGTATATATTTAGAGTTGTTAGTTGGATTAATTAATTTCTCTGTTCTCATAAAACACTTTTTTAGGCATAATTGTCTTTTATATCTATTAAGGTCTATGAATATGTCAAACTTATTTAATGGTTGTGTGGGTACAAATTTTAGTCCTTTGTTGAGGATTTTTTGTTGTGCTTTTGGTATAGGGTCTCCTGTTAAGTTAAAAATAATAGATTTGGTCTGGGTGATTACTTTATTTACCTTCCTAAGTGTCTTGCCTCCCCGAGTTCCTCTCCTCTTAAATTCCTTTGTCTTTTGGGGCGGGTATGCGGAGGTGAGGAGATGTCCTGAGGGGATTGTGCTCCTTTGTATTTGCCTTTTTGGCGTCCCTCCTGAAAAAAATCATCCTTGTCTTGTCTATCTTTTAAAGTGTCAAACCTATTTGAAGTGGTGATGTGGTTCCTATAAATTTCTTTTCTATTTCTAGTGAGGATTGGTGATCTCTCCCTACCTTTTCTTATTATATCATTTCTCTCCTGATCTTGTGTTTGTGTAATCCTTATAGGTTGTGTTTGTTGTGTGGGGAACCGTACGTGAGGTGATCTTGCTGTAAAGTGGTGTCTCTCATATGGTGATGTTTCTTGTCTTTGCCTTGAGTTTATCCTGTTTCTGTTGTGTTGGTTTCCCTGTCTAGCGACATCTGAATAGTTTTTAGTTGGTTGATACTGTGAATGCGCTCTGTTGTATTGTTGCCTAGAATTTGCATATATTGGTGTATCTATGTGTCGCTTTTTTGTGGCATATGTGGTGACTTGATTGTTGTCATAATCGTATTTGTCGCTTTTGTATTTCTTTTTTTTAATTTGGATGGTTTCTGTTTCTGTTTTTTCTATTTGTTTTTGGATGTTTTTTGTAATTGTTTCATATTCCTCGGGAGATGTGTGATTTATTAGTAAATTTTGTGTCTCATTTATATCTTTATCTAGTTTTGATAGTGTGATTTTTCTTCTTTTTATTATCATTCTCATGGTAGTAAAAGAGAAATTTTCTAGCATCTCTTGCCATTCTTCTATGAACTCCTCCTCTCCTTTATCAAAAGTGGGATATTTATTATATCTCAATCCCCTAGGAGTGATTTTTTCTTTTAAATATTTTTCTAAAGTGGCTACTTCCCAGATAATACGAACTTCCTGGTTCATAGCTTTTGTTAGTTTGTATTGATAATCTTTAATGTTATAACTATTTGTTTGATTTTGAGTATTTTGAATTAAGGTGGGAGCATCAAACATTGTGTCTGTGTTTGTACAATAATTTTTCCTTTTATCGAAAAGAGACATATTGAAAGAAGCTGCCTCCACACCAATAAGGAGTAAGATACACAACAGATTGAATATATTAACAATAGGTGTGGAATATGTGGCGCTGAGTAATTAATGTGAATAGTGTATTTTAGCTGCTGTTTACACTCTGTGGGTACTCCTAAAAGCCCACCATACAAAGATAAACACCAAAAAAACAAAAAAGATTTCAGACCTAATAGGTGTTACCACCCTTTAGGTCTTCTATCTTTATGAGTGCAGCGCTGTATAGTGTGTAAAAACACAGTGAATTACCTGTGGTTCAAAGGCAATTATCCTTTATATTCTCCAATGTAATATACATACAAAAGAAAACAGAAATATATACAGATAATTGTGCAGTATATCTATTACTTTAGTGAAGTGTTTAGTGGGTAACATATATATCTCCACTCACAGATGTCAGTTCCCTTTACACCATCATTTCACACACGAAAGGGCTAGAAGCAGTGGAATTTTTTCTCAAAAAGGATAACGTCTATCCAGAAGAACAAATAAATTTTATTATGGAAGGAATAGACCTTATCCTTCATAATAATTATTTCTGGTTCAATAATGAATTTTTTCTACAGAAAGTTGGCACTGCTATGGGGACAAGGTTCGCTCCAAGCTACGCGAATCTATTTATGGCTTACTGGGAATCACAATTTATAGACAATAATCTGGAATGGGGAGCGAGCCTTGTCTCCTATAAACGGTACATAGATGATATCTTTTTAATCTGGAATGGTTCAGTGGATCTGTTAAAAACATTTTTAACTTTTTTAAATACAAACGACTGGGGAGTGACATTAACCACAGAATACAGCAAAGAAAGTGTTAATTTTTTAGATTTAACTATTTTTATAGAAGATAACAGTATTAAAACTAAAACTTTTTTTAAACCGGTAGATGTAAACAATTATATCTACCTAAACAGCTGCCATTTTTCCCCCTGGTTAAAAAATATACCTAAAGCACAACTAATGAGAGTTCGTAGAAACTGCACTGATCAAAGCACTTTTGAGATACAGGCTATCAAAATTAAACAAGATTTCATGGAAAAGGGATACGAAGAAATCTCCCTCACAAACACTATAGAAGAAGTTAAAACCATGGAAAGAATCTCATTGCTAAAATACAAACCAAAAAGCAAAAATATAAATATAAATTGGCCATTTATTTGTAACTTCAACCAAGAAAGTCACAAAATCAAACAAATAATAAACAAACACTGGCCCATGCTAAGGAACGATCCTATGTTATACTCTATACTACCAGAGAGACCAAAATTAGTATATAGAGGAGCTCCTAACTTAAAACAAAAATTGACACATAATCATATCAAAGAAAACACATCTACCCCCTTTTTTCAAAAAGAAGGTTTTTTTGGCTGTGGACAGTGTCTAGCCTGTAGAAGCACAAAAAGCACAAAAAGACACATCACAGAATTTTATGACACTAAAGGAGAGAAAAAATACAAGATACGCCAAATGATCACATGTTTTTTTAAGAGGGTTATATATATTTTAAAGTGTTCATGCAATTTATTCTATGTTGGTAGAACAAAACGTCCCCTACAAACACGAATAAATGAACACATTAGAAACATTAAAAAAGGATATGATAAACATAGTGTCTCAGAACACTTTAGCCTAATACATAATAAAGATCCCCAATTTCTAGAATTTATGGCTATCCAGAAAGTCACACTTAACTGGCAAGGGGAAGATGAAATTAGAAAATTAGGAAAAATTGAAACAAAATGGATTTTTGATCTTAACACTTTGGCCCCTACAGGTCTAAATGCGGACTTTGAATTATGCCATTTTTTATGAACTAGATTACATATATATATATAAAATATACCAATTAACATCATCGTTTCTCATTGGGCCCATTTTGTTCAGCATCATTTCATTTAAGAATCCCCACTGCTTCAAATAAAGAATAATTACTTTTATACTAATTTTATACATTTAGAATGATTAGAACAAAAAATAGTTGGTATTTTAAAAATGAACAAAAGGTGGAATATGTTCGCACAAAGAATGCACACTTTGAAACAAAAGCCACTTTTTCCACTGTGTTTATATTTGCATGTTTTTTATGTAAGAGACACTATTACATATGATAAGAGATCAAATTGTATATAATCAAAGTCATTGCTCTTTAAAAATTAGAACACATATGGAGAAATGGAAGTATATAAGTAGGATGTTATAAAGACACATTTTTTACAGATATGGCATATACAATAACATTTTACTACAATGTCTCTTCCCCTTTTTTTCCCTTATTTACATTGTAAACTGTATATGAGCCCAAGAGGGCTCTAATATGAACTGAATAAAATTCCCAGAACGGACTATATTTCCCATAAAGAATCGGACGAAAACCGGAAGTGACGCGCTAGGCGCAAAGCACTCTGGAACCTGTAGTGCCGAAAAACCGGAAGTGACGCGACGGCATTTTAGCCGCGTCACATGACTCTTTTGATTGGAAGAAGACATTTTAGGCGGGATTTTGGACGCTTAAATTACAGAACATCAAGAGGACACTCACAAGCTGACTGAGGAAGCTGTTTTTACCGGCGAAACGCGTTTTGGCTTTTAAAGTGGACTCATTATTTTTTCTGAACCACCAATACTTGAAATATTTTGTTCTTATCCAATTTTTTATTTTCTAGAAATATTTTTATACTGTTTTTATATACATTGTAATAAATTCCCTTATTTTATACTATCCACTGTATCCAGTACCAGTGATTCCAGGGAAGGGGCAGTGTCACCCCACAAATTGACACTAGGCCTATACACTTAGAGCCAGTTACCAAAAGGCTCTAAATAAGGTGAGCACTTTAATTTTTATTTATATGAAAATATTACAAAAGGATGCTACACTTAGTTGGATAATCCTGTGTCTTTTATATACGCTGGGGAGAGGAAAATACACACAGAACCTGGAGAGAGGGGTCGTGTGATCTACCCTTAAAGACACAGACGCACGAAAGTTTAGAGCCTTATTCACTTGAAAAGGCTCTAAAAAATGTGAGTGGAGATATATATGTTACCCACTAAACACTTCACTAAAGTAATAGATATACTGCACAATTATCTGTATATATTTCTGTTTTCTTTTGTATGTATATTACATTGGAGAATATAAAGGATAATTGCCTTTGAACCACAGGTAATTCACTGTGTTTTTACACACTATACAGCGCTGCACTCATAAAGATAGAAGACCTAAAGGGTGGTAACACCTATTAGGTCTGAAATCTTTTTTGTTTTTTTGGTGTTTATCTTTGTATGGTGGGCTTTTAGGAGTACCCACAGAGTGTAAACAGCAGCTAAAATACACTATTCACATTAATTACTCAGTGCCACATATTCCACACCTATTGTTAATATATGTAATATTGATAATTCACAAAAAGTACAAAAGACTCATGATAATATTAAAGGTATGCTTACTAATGCAAGGAGCCTATATAACAAAATGGGGGAACTAGAGGCAATAGCATACACTAAACAATATGATATAATAGGCATAACAGAAACATGGTGGGATGAGACACATGACTGGGCAGTTAATTTAAATGGGTACATGTTATTTAGGAAGGATAGGAGAAACAAGAAGGGTGGTGGGGTATGTTTATATGTCAACCATGAGTTAAAGTCAAATCTTAGGCATGTGGAGTGTGACGAGGAAAAGGTGGAGGCTTTATGGGTAGATATCTGCTTGGGGCAAACAAAGGGAAATCAATTATTGGTTGGGATATGTTATAAACCACCTAATGTAAATATTATTGAGGAAGAACAGCTGTTAGAGCAAATTGAGAAAGCTGCAAATCGAGGTAACACGTTAATTATTGGAGATTTTAATTATCCAAACATAAATTGGGAAAGAGGGACTAGTACTTCAGCAAGGGGCATCAGGTTTTTGAATGTGTTAAATGACACCTTTATGTCACAACTGGTACAAGCACCAACTAGAAAGGATGCTTGTCTGGATCTTGTCATAACAAACAATGTTGATCTTTTAACCAACATTCAAGTAGGGGAGCATTTGGGAAATAGTGATCACAATATGGTAAATTTTGAAATAAACGCAAAAAAGCAAAAGCAAGTCGGGTATACTAAAACATATAATTTAAAAAAAGCCAATTTCAATAAGATTAGGGCAGCTCTACAACATATCGACTGGCATAAACTGCTTAGTGATAAAAACACTGAGGATAAATGGAAACTATTCAAACAAATATTAGAAAGGTACATTTCTCAGTATGTACCATTGGGTAATAAATATAAAAGAAACAAATTAAAACCAATGTGGCTTAGTAGAGAAGTAAGATTAAAAATAAGAAAAGGGCATTTAAAGCATTTAAATCAGACAAATCAAAGGCATGCTATTTAAGATATAAGGAAGCCAATAACGCTTGCAAATAGCAATTAAAGTGGCTAAACTAGAAAATGAGAAATTGATAGCTAAAGAATGCAAAACCAACACCCAAATTTTTTTCAAGTACATCAATTCTAAAAAAACAAAAAATGAAAGTGTAGGTACACTTGAAACAGAGTTGGGTTTATTAGCTAATGAAGACCAGGAAAAAGCAGAAATTTTAAATAACTATTTTTCTTCAGTATATATTAATGAGGATCCTATGGCAAGAGATATGCAAATGATTGCTGCAAAAAACTTGCAAATAACTTGTGATTGGATAACTCGAGACAAGGTGCTACAGCTATTAAAGAAAATTAATGTAAATAAAGCTCCGGGGCCTGACGGTATTCACCCACGAGTACTTAAGGAGCTAAGTGGGGAAATAAGTGAACCTCTGTATTTAATTTTTCAAGATTCTTTTGTTTCAGGTGTTGTACCGGAGGATTGGAGGAAGGCAGATGTTGTTCCTATATTTAAAAAGGGTTCAAAATCCTTGCCTGGAAATTATAGACCTGTGAGCTTAACTTCTGTAACTGGGAAAATATTTGAAGGGCTATTAAGTGATAATATTCAGGAATTCATTGGGAAGAACTTTATTAGCAATAATCAGCATGGTTTTATGAAACATAGGTCATGTCAAACTAACCTAATTGCATTCTACGAAGAAGTAAGTAGAAGTATAGATCAGGGTGTTGCAGTGGATGTGATCTACTTGGATTTTGCCAAGGCATTTGATACGGTTCCTCACAATAGGTAAGTCCTCAAACTAAAAGAAATTGGTCTAGATGAATATTCTTGTTCTTGGGTAGAACATTGGCTTAAGGATAGAGTACAACGAGTTGTAATTAATGGTAAGTTTTCAGGCTGGACAAAAGTGGTAAGTGGTGTCCCTCAGGGTTCTGTTTTGGGACCACTTCTATTTAACATATTTATAAATCTTGAAATAGGCATTGAAAGCCATGTATCAGTGTTTGCAGATGACACAAAACTTTGTAAAGTAATAAAATGTGAGCAGGATATTGCTTTGCTGCAGAGAGATTTGGATAGATTGGGGGACTGGGCACTAAAATGGCAGATGAAATTTAACATAGAGAAATGCAAAGTTATGCACTTCGGGGTTAAGAATGCACAAGCAACTTACACACTAAATGGTAGTGAATTAGGGATAACCACACACGAGAAGGATTTGGGAATTGTTATAGACAACAAATTAGGCAGCAATATGCAATGTCAATCTGCAGTTGCTAAGGCCAGTAAGATTTTGTCATGTATAAATAGGGGCATAAATTCTCGGGATGAAAATATAATTTTGCCTCTTTATAAATCGCTGGTAAGACCACACCTTGAATATGCTGTGCAATTTTGGGCGCCTGTTCTAAAGAAGGATATCATGGCACTGGAGAGGGTCCAGAGACGAGCTACAAAATTGATAAAAGGAATGGAGCATTTTAGTTATGAAGAAAGGTTAAAAAAATTAAATCTGTTCAGTTTGGAAAAACGGCGCCTGAGAGGGGATATGATAACTTTATACAAATATATTCGGGGCCAGTACAAACCTTTATCTGGAAATCTATTCATAAACAGGGTTATACATAGGACACGAGGTCACACATTTAGGCTGGAAGAAAGGAGATTTCATCTAAGGCAAAGAAAAGGTTTTTTTACAGTAAGAACAATAAGGATATGGAATTCTCTGCCTGAAGAGGTGGTTTTGTCAGAGTCCATACAGATGTTTAAACTGAAATTGGATAAATACTTACAAAAACATAACATACAGGGATATAATTTCTAATTAGTGGGGTAATAGCTGCTTGATCCAAGGAGACATCTGACTGCTATTTTGGGGTCAAGAAGGAATTTTTTCCTAGTTTGTGGCAAAATTGGAAGCGCTTCAGACCAGGTTTTTTGCCTTCTTTTGGATCAACAGCAACAACATTTGTGAGGAAGGCTGAACTTGATGGACGCAAGTCTCTTTTCAGCTATGTAACTATGTAAGAAATAAAAGTAAAAAATCACACACAATACATAATGGAAACTTACACTCAAATGTTTAAGGCAGGTAATTCAATCACAGGACACTTGGCAATTGTACAATTGTCAACGTTCTTTGGTAGCCATACCTATATTTTACCAGGATTTGAGCGTACCTGCTTACGTACGGCTGTTTTTTGGATACTTGTTCTGGAGTGTTAATACACTTGAACGGTGAGACATTGGTTCCATTTGCACAGATTCTGCCTAAACACTTTATATTTCGGCTCTTTAGAGATACTGGAGATTTACTACATATGTATTTATCACCATTGTGATTGTTACCTGGAACTATTGTGGGAGATACTATCACGGCTCCCAGCTCCTCTGCCGGCGTGGCTACGCACAAACTAAGCAGCCACGCTGACAGAGATATTTCTTACTTACCTTGGTCCCATCGGTCAACTGCCCGGTCTCCCTCCATTCCGTTACCCAGCGGGTGCAACGTTCTTAGGAACACCGGCCCCTGCGGTTCGGACTTTTATAGGAAACTTACCTTCGCCCACTTAAAAGATGGCGCCAACGTGCCTGCAACGTCACGTCATAGACGCGCACGCGCGTTTTGGTGTCCGATGTCAGAGACAGACAATTACAGCCTAAGGAGGGTTATTTAAACCCAAATTACCTTTTTGTCAGTGCCCAGTCATGGTTTCCACTAGCTGGTTATCCGAGAGTGTGTTCCTGATTGCGTTTTTCTGGTATTTGACTTTGACTTCATTTTCACTTCCCTGATTTCTGGTATCCTTGACTTCTGGCTTTCCTCATTCTGGTGTCTCATTCTGTGTCCCTGACCTCGGCAAGTATTTTGACTATTCTCTGGTATGTTAAGTCTGGACATTCTAAGGTCTGGTTAGACATTATCCTTAGTCCTAGGTGTGATACTATTCTGCGTGCTGAATCAAATATAATCCTGACAAATACTACAACCACTGTATTCATGTCACCAGCATAACCAACACACATGCATTGGACTACTTATTAAGTGTCTTCATTTTGTGGTACTCCACTCTAATTATTGTTATTATTAATATTACAACAGTTATTATTATTATTATTAAAAGTTACATGTATTATTATTATTAGCCCTTACGAGGTGCTTGTGAGTAGTTGTTTTTTATCCGCATATAAATATTCAAATGTTACGTCATTTTGTGACCAATTGCATCAACCATGGCAATCTTAACAGTTTAACCCCTTGACGACCGATGACGGTCCTGAACTGTCATAACGTCTTGGGGTACTTACCTGATTGCCGTCGACCCCCGTCTGCGATCAGCACTCCTCCCGGTCCAGGGGGACTGCCTGTCTGCCCAGACAGTCTACCCGTGGCAGATCAGGACCCCGCGGTCACGTGATCGCTCAATCACATGACCGCAATAGGTGCCTGTGTATCTGCCTGCAGGGGGACTGTCTGTGCTGTCCCTGCAAGTGGAAAATCACAAATAAAGTTAAAAAAATAGCAATCAGTGTAAAAAAAATAATAATATATGTATATATATATATATATATATACCGATCTGTAGTGATTAGCACTCACGGATTTCCAGAAAATTATGTTAAAAAATAACGTTTATTGGTCCATTAAAAAAGCTATTTCGACGTTTCAGTCCTCTAGTGAGACTTTCTTCAGGAATAAACAGCCATGTAAACAATATCGCTTATATATTACAAATAATAATTGAAAACAAACTTACCCCAGGTGAACCGAATCCCATGCATGCACCAGCGGTCCCCGGTGTGGATGACGCATACGTGAAGTGCTCCGTCCCCTTACGTCGCGGTCACATGATTGCGATGTCATGGAGACGTCGGCAGAAGCCGCGTGTCCATGGCAACCAAATAAACATACACCGCAAGAGTGCTAGGGAGAATAGAGAGAGAATATGTAGATGGATAGTGAAGTGAAATGATGTTATGTGTAAACAATAGGGTTATAAGGCCACTGAGAAGTAGCATCATAATTGTGGTAGCCCAATTACATAATGTGATCGAAGAGATCATATATCTTAATAATGGTGGTAATATCCATTTTAAAGTGAATTAGTGCAGATGTGCAAAATCAGCTAGACAGAAAAATAACAATCACATTTAAAGTGGTACAGTGCACTATATATGACCATATTAATATATCCATCAAAGAAGGTGGATATTGAAAGTGCTAATCGAGGGATGTCCCCTAAATAGTGCTCTATTAAGTGCATGTAAAGTGAGCTATTATAAATAATATTAGAGAAGTGACTCAATAGTAACTAAGAATCAGAAGTAAGAAAGTATTGCATCCAAAATATTAAAAGTCATGAATAACTATGTAAATATACATAATAGAGGAGAAAGAACCAGACATTAAAAACAATCACTGC
>OW240913.1:326767872-326779874 GCA_933207985.1 Pelobates cultripes
GGAATTGCCGTCCCTGTAGGCTACTCGTATACTCGATCTATGCCCTCTGATCCATTCACATAATGGTGTCTCGGTTTTCCCAATGTAGACTAAACCACATGGGCAAGATAATTTGTAAATAACAAAGGGCGTTTGCAAGTGATGGTATACCGTATTTGGAAGTTTTTGTTGTTATGAGGGTGTTGAAAGGTACGTGAGGGGGTCATATGTCCGCAAGTGACACAGCCCAAACATCTGATACTTCCCCGACTTGGTATAGGTGTTCCTGTGTCATAACTCTTCACTGGGTCGGTGTGTACTAGAAGATCTCTCAAGTTTTTATTCCTGCGATAGCAGAGTAGTGGTGGTTCTTTGAAGATTTTTGGAAGCGTGTCATCACACGCTATCATCTTCCAATTATCTTTCACAATTTTAGAGATCTTAGAGGACGCATTATGAAATGTAGTGGAAAACATCAACCTTGGGGCTTTCTCGTCACTTTTAATAGAGTCAGCAGACTTTGCTTCCTCTAATGCTCTACTTAGATCCCTGTGTCGATAGCCACGTTCCTGAAATTTTTTCACCATCTCTCCCAGTTGTTGATCCATTTTAGACTTATCTGAATTATTTCTTATTACCCTTAGAAATTGTGCCTTGGGTAAAGACTTTTTCAAGGACTCTGGGTGTGCACTTGAATTGTGTAAGATGGTATTCCTATCCGTGTCTTTTTTGTAGAGGCAATATGAAAGTCCTTGTTCCTTCAATGAGATATCCAAGTCCAAAAATTGTACTGAGATGGTATCGATCTTTGATGTAAATCTAATGGGAATTTCTATCTGGTTTAAGAAGTATATCATCTCTTCTGCTTCTGTCACGTTGCCACCCCATAATATCAACAAGTCGTCGATGTAACGGAAATATCCTTGTATAGATTGACTGTACCTTGTTAAGATCCACCTTTTTTCGTATTCATACATGTAGGCATTAGCATACATCGGAACCATTGCGGCCCCCATGGATGTGCCAGAAGTCTGGAGATACCATTTGTCCTCAAACCTGAAGTAATTATTGTGTAGTACCAGTGATAGTAGCTCTAAGATAAATTCAATAGGTGGTCCACTATATGATTTCGAGGAAGTGAGAACGGATCTCATCGCTTCAATTCCTTCTGTGTGTGGAATAACCGTGTATAAGCTACTAACATCCATTGTGATTAAAATCGTTGTACCACTCTTCAGTTTCAGTTGCTTCAATTTCTGGATGAGGCTAGGTGTATCCTTAATACAGGTACTCAATTCAGCTATGGGGGGCTGAAATAGAAAATCAAGCCACTTGGCAATTGGTTCTAACAGACCTTCAATCGCAGAGACAATAGGCCTGCCCGGAGGTCTAATTGGATCCTTGTAGATCTTGGGCAGGGTATATATAATGGGTGTCCGAGGATGTGACTTCAGGAGATATTGACTGAGCTATAGGTCTATATAACCTGCTTCCATACCCCTTATAACAACTGCTTCAACATTTTTCTTGATTGATTCTGTAGGGTCACCCCTCAATAGTCGATATACTTTCTCATTTGAAAGCTGTTGGATTAATTCCTCTGCATATTGTGCATAGTCCATAACTACTATGCCACCACCCTTGTCAGCCGGACGGATGGCTAAAGACTGATCATTAGCCAAATTCTTTATACATTGCATTTGTCGGGAAGTGACATTCCTATTTTTGCATTTATGGTTGTATATGATTTCCTGCGTGAGGTGGTTGACTGTAGAGAGGTAGGTTTTAATAGACGCTTTATTCGTGTAAGGATCAAAAGTAGATTTTAATTTAAATTGTGAACTTTTTTCATGATCCATAATAGTATTCGAGACTTTAGAGGGGTTATGGAAATAATCTTTCAGACGCATATGTCTCCCAAAGTTGTAAAGTTCAGTATTCCATTTGAACTGATTAGGCGGAGATGTGGGTATAAATGAGAGTCCTCGGCTAAGGATCTCCATCTCCTGTGTATCCAGAGGTTTCTGAGATAGATTAAATATCGGAGTTACCTCCGTAAGTGGGGCTTCCCCCGGGTGGTGGTTCTTACCCTTGTGACCTCTCCTCGTTCGCCTCCTCTTCCTACACCCCTGCCTCGACTTCTTGTAGTGGTCCCCATTTCTAATTCCTCTAAAAAAGGAGTAGATTCCATATGCACCTCATTATCAGATGCTGATTCACCTGGTGTAATGTCCACGGTAGGTATCTGGGGTGTCGAATCCTCTTTCTCTGGCGATAAGGTTTACGAGCACCATCGCCTGAAAGCCATCTATAGACACGATGGTCTAAGTAATCCTGGCGTACACGTTCAAACTTTTGTTTTTTGAATTTAATCAATTCGTTTTTATATAGTAGTAATTCATCCTGTAATTTACTACGGAGTTTGATTCCCTCAGGGGAAGCCAGTAATACTGCGTGTTCCAATTCTAAATCAGTAATTTTTAAACTTGTGTCCTCCATGTCCACCTTTACATCATGTATAATAATGAGCATCAAGTCAAGTGAGGCTTTATTCAATACTGAGGTCCAGTCCTTGCAGACTTTGGCTTTGCCTCTCCCAATGGTTGGGATATTTAGAATCCTGAACCCTCTGGGTATGCGTTTGGCTTTATAGTAGTCAGATAGAAAAAGGCCATGTAGGTCCAAGTCAATCCGCTTCTTATGTAGACGTAATAGTTGGAAATAGATATCTTTGGAAGATAGATTGTGTGGTAAATCAAGTCCAGATTGCTCCCATAGTATGTATATATCTCATATATATAATGTCATACTAAGTGTATTTTTATATTTTAATATACATATATTAATATAAAAATACACTTATAATTAAATTACACACGTATATATACAATATATATAATAACTATATATATATTGTATATATATATTATTATAAAATATAAATAATACGCATATAAAAAAAAAATAAATTTAAAATGGGAGGCAGGCAGACAGACAGGCAAGCTGGGACAGAGATGCTCGCGCCCCATGCAACCTTACACACACTGCTACACGTGGTGGGATCTTAGAAAGGAGAGATTCCATTATTATTCTTTGCAATGCCCTCAGAGAATTATTATAGTTTAAGTTAAATTGAAGGACAGTACGTATGTGCCGGTCAAAAAAAATCTTTCTCTTACGGGAAAAGAATTAGTAAGGATTGTCTGCAAATGGCTGACTTTGAACCGTCTGACCTCCATGAGTGTAATAACTGACTTGGAAAACTTTCAAATTGGCTAATCATGAATAGTAAATCAATTGCGAAAGTCATATCCAGTTGGATACAATTATAAAGTTAGCCAACGTCTTATACATAGTAGCCAACTTTCTATAGGTACAGTGCAAACATACAGTATTTCCCCATGGTTCATTCTTAATCTATTCTATCATGTCACAAGTTTAAAAAGAACATAACGTTTTTCACTAATCTAAAATTGACCCAAAAGCCACGAATACATCAAACTGAGACTCCAAAAGCCAAGCAATAACAAGCATTAGACCCCCTACAGAGAGATGGGGAAAAAAAACAAGAAAATCGCCCGCCTAGAAAGCTCACACCAACCTGACATTAGGCGATCTTTTGAAAAGCCACAGCAGGCTCCACAGACCAAGATGGCGCCGAGTAGGCCCCGAAACGCCAGCGAGTCCGACTCATCTATGGAGGAGGAGAACCTCCAGAACGCGACCCCAGCCACCGCATTATACCGGTCGGAGACGTCGGACTCTGACGACTCGCCTTCAACAAAGGGCGACATCAAAAAGCTCCTCCTGGACCTCCGGGAGATGTGGAGGTCAGACCTGGCCGGCGTGAGGACAGAAGTGGCCGACATGAAGGGGCGCCTGGAGGCAGTGGAAACCCGAGAAGGCCAAAGAGACGCCTTATTGACCGACTACAGAAGGCAAACTGACGCACTGACACTCCAACTCCAAAGACTCACCCGCACAGTCACGGAGATAGAGATGCGCCACCGCAGAAGAAATGTCCGCATACGCGGAGCCCCCGAAGACATAGGCCCAGAGGCCTTACTGGCCTACGCAAACAAAGTGGCGGTGACGATGGGGGCAAAAAAGGAGGGAGAAACATGGCCGATTACAGCAGCGTTCAGGATTCGGAAAGCCCCGACCGCCCCAGCGGACGCGCCGAGAGACATCATAGCCGTTACCCAAGATATCACAGTCAAAGCGGCAATGATGGCCTCCTCCAGAAAGAACCCCACCATTGCCGTGGACAACCACCACGTCAAAGTTTTCGCTGACATCCCATTCACAACCCTGCTGGAGCGGAGAAAATTTATGCCAATCACCCGCCAACTGAGAGACAAGGGCATCAGATACCGATGGGGAGCAGCAGGCACACTAGTGGTCCCACAAAAGGACTCAATCCTCACGCTGTCTGCGGACGAAAACCCGGCAGGATTCATCCAGGCCCTCCAGCTGCAAGTACCCACGGACGGGGCGAGCGAGACCGAGAACTGGGAGACTGAGTACCGAGAGAGCAGCACCATGGCGGAGAGGAAGAGGAGCAAACAGCATTCACACAATCCCCTACAGACCTGAACATGCAAAAGACTAACCCACGATACTTACCTGGTGACACTCACTACAAACCAACTACAAGGACGATACTGGCAGGCAGAGAAACTGCCCAAGACTACAAGCTCTATGCCCAGACTGATTTGCTATAACCATACTGTGAAGGTCACGTAAATAACCCCAAAGTATTTTTTCATTTTTTTTTTTTTTATTTTTTTTTTTTATTTTATTTTTTTTTCTCTTCAATTGTTGGTTTATATTTTACTTTTAAATACGCACATAATGAGCTTATGGCTCTACACTGTTACGCCCTAAAGACGGGGAAGAGGGAAGGGAGCAGAGAGAAGGGACCAATACCACAACAGTGCAGGAGGTATCACCCCAGAGACACAACAACTGCCCCTCTAGACTATGGATATAGTAGTAGTGGTTAGTACCGTGATTGTTATACCTTAGGCTCTTTTCAGTCACATGACCAGATGCCTCCCCCCCCCGTATGCCAGGACTTCTGCTTATTAATACTGATGGTCACGGTAATTTGACTACAGCAATGCAGAGCCCAGCACCATGACCTACAATAATGTGCTGGAGTTTACACTGTTAATTTAACACCAGGTTAACATTCTATTCTGTTGACCTAGCATTAGAATACTCCCACACCACTGGAGGCACGAGCAGGGAATACCCAGGACTATACACAAATATTATAGGTGTCGTCGCCGCGGTTGCCAAAGGGTGTAATCTAACTATACCGGAGTGGTTTATAAATGACACCTGGAGCCATAGTAAGACCCCACATAAGACCAGCACACTAAACTAAAGGACCACACCATAGGCTCTATAAGGGTCACCAATGGGATGAACCTCAACCCTTTGTTTGTCTTCTTATTCCAGTTTTCACCCTGTCCTGCTCAAACCTACACGGAATGCCTAAGAGTTACAGGGCACTGCACACCATGAGCCACCGTAAGCGGCGGGTGTGATGTACAGATCTGTGTTAGTGCAGCTCCCTCCCTGTACTTGTCACTGAGTACACCAGAGAAACTAACATGTTCAACCAACAAAAACCCAAGTTTATTATTATGTTTATTATCTATTATTAATAATGACTTATTATTAATGACTTATTAATGTGATGTTTAATTTCCTTTTATCTACATGTAACGAATGTATGTAAGCTACCATCAAAAACAGTGGGACTGTTCCCACCACAAAAATAAAGAATTTAAAAAAAAAAAAAAAAAATTTAAAAATGTAAAAATAATTTTTAATAATATATAAAAAAAAATTCTAACGGTATTTTGATATTAACATATATATATTTATATCAAAATACACTTAGAATGAAATTATATATATATCTATGTATAAAAAAAATAATAATAATAATACGAAATATACCTATGTCCATATACATAATTACATAAATAATTTCATAAGTATACACGTAGACTTCAAATACATAAATATGTATATATATTTAAATCCTACGTGCATATTTATGTAATATTATTACATAATTAAGTAATTTTATTGATTGCAATTTGAAGGACATGCCTGAGAACCGAGGTCGAAAGTCCAGAGAATTTAATTTGCTAGCACTATGTTTAACCCTGTAACTTTCTATGACACCCTAAAACCTGTACATGGGGGGTACTGTTTTACTCAGGAGACTTCGCTGAACACAAAAATTTGTCTTTCAAAACAGTAAAACATATAACAGCGATGATGTGGTCAGTGAAAGTGAAGTTTTTTGCATTTTTCACACACAAACGGCACTTTCACTGATGATATTATTGCTGTGATAGGTTTTACTGTTCTAAACACTATTATTTGTGTTCAGCGAAGTCTCCTGAGTATAACAGTACCCCACATGTAGAGGTTTTATAGTGCTTTTGAAAGTTACAGGGTCAAATATAAGGCTTAATTTTTTTCATTGAAATTTGTCAGATTGGTAATGTTGCCTTTGAGAGCGTATGGTAGCCCCGGAATGAGAATTACCCCCATGATGGCATACCATTTGCAAAAGAAGACAACCCAAGGTATTGCAAATGGGGTATGTTCAGCCTTTTTTAGTAGCCACTTAGTCAAAAACACTGGCCAAAGTTAGCGTTTTTTGCATTTTTAACACACAAACAAATATAAATGCTAACTTTGGCCAGCATTTGTGACTAAGTGGCTACTAAAAAAGACTGGCCATACCCTATATTAAATACCCTGGGTTGTCTACTTTAAAAAATAATTCAATATAAAGACATCCTCAATGGTATTAAGCAACAGATGTCAAATGTAATATTAATTCTGACCTTACTTTTAACTGACTACTTCATTTAAGGTATATGGAGAGAAACTGAGAAACAAAAAATGAAAGAGGACAGTTTGGAAGGGAAAGAATAAGATATAGTAGAAATGATGTTTAAAAATAAACTTACTGGTTCCAGATGTTACGGTGGCATCTATGGAGTCTATTATATCAGAAAGCTCTTCCACAGCTGTGATGCTCATTTTTCTTCATATCATCTCATCCCGGGTGTCAAGTGTTATCTCTGCTGGTGGTCCTCCTCCCATGGCTTTCATATGCAAGCCGATTTGGCCCATTCAGCATTTCACTCTTCTGGTAATCATTCCATAGTTTCTTTAGAATTGTGAAAGCTCCCTTGGTGATCCACATACTGTTAACTGCATCCTTGACTTTCTGCCAGGCTTAACATTTTCATCAAACTGGTCTTTCGGACTTCTTTGAACCAAACAAGTTGTTTTCATTCTCTGGTATAGTCTTCTCGAGGGTATCGTTTTCATTGTGGGTGAACTTAGCACACGCACTCTTGCTCAACAATTCTTTACTCTGATTTGGGGGCTTTTTAAATTCCAGATAAAATACCATTGATATTGCTGGCTATTAAGACTTGCAAGTAAATTATTCACTTAAAGTGTATGCAATTTTGATTAAAGGAACACACAAACACACATCACTACACCTGATGTATCTAGTCTACACACAAACACACACAGCATATACAGAACATTCACAAACACAGCATCATCTCTCAGACACACATAGAAAATAAAGTAAAGCCTAATAGATAAATAGAAAAAAGGGGGGGAAATTTGACCAGAATAGTTGGAAGTGACACCCTTCTATTTAAAAAATTGACAAAAGACAAAAAAATGTTCCAATTAAGCATTTGCGCTGCAAATTCTATGTAGCACGGAAGCCATATAGAAAACTAATAAAAGTTGTACCAAAAATACCTAAATTCTTGATAGGTTATCAACTAAAATGATTTGGAGACATGTCTCCTTCTATCAGAAACCACTACATTAAGCTGTACTTTGGTTCTGCAACAATTTCTGAAAATCATTGTTCTGCCATGGCTGTCAGGAAGCCCAAAGCTATTTAATCAAGGTCACCCAGACCACTTCATCTCACAGGTTTGTTCTTGGGATCTGGTCCCTACAGGTGTGCAAAGCAGGTTTACACAATGGGAAACCTCTAGGCATCCAGGCTGGGAAGAGATTATAAAGCATACAGACTGT
Organism: Pelobates cultripes; assembly: GCA_933207985.1. Taxonomy (NCBI): domain Eukaryota; kingdom Metazoa; phylum Chordata; class Amphibia; order Anura; family Pelobatidae; genus Pelobates; species Pelobates cultripes. The sequence continues at coordinate 326,775,961 of OW240913.1, forward strand.
GAATGCACATCCTATTTTTGCCATGGGCAGGAAAACACAGGCCTGTACACTAAAACAGCTAGCAAGCACCCAGCGTGTACTAACCTGCAACTGGCAGTTAATGCACGCTGTGTCTATATGACTATTTAGCAACATGACATGACCTTTGTGGTAAATCTAATTAAATGTGCAAGGGATTTGGGAGATAGGGCCAAGACTGATTAGACAGTCTCCTTACACAATTTAGGAAGATATTCAGGTAATTGGCAATATTTTTTTAATGCACTGTCATTAAGTAAATATATATGGTAATTATTTTATACTGATAATTTAAGGATCAGTGTTTACTGTGCCACTATAACAATCTATTATGTTAGGATCCTATTCCAAAATTAAATAATTCACTCAGTTAAGGACTACAGGGCTCTATAGAGCCACCAAGGATTACATCTTACATGTATAAAACAATTCTGTGTTGTAATGGGTTAAGGCACAGTTCATCTTCCTTTCAAAATGGGCTGATTGATCATAATTGGTCCACTACAACTGACAGTCTGTGTTGTTAATGGAATAAATTTTACTTTTGTTCCAGCAAGGCCATGTACTGAAAGGCATCTGTACAATGATTTAATTATCTAAAACCCTTACCATTAGTGCATGTTTTATCAGAACTTCATTGAATATTTATTTGAGTTTATTTCCAAAACAATTAATTATTGCAACAAAAACATCTAAAGTACATGTCTGTTCACGATATGCAAGTGTCATATCTCAAGCCTGTTTTTCTTTGAAAGAACAACTAAGCATGATTTTATTTTGTTCGAATTTAATTGTTTGAGAGTACAGTTAAACTTGTGTTGTCCATGTCCAGAGAACCATCACCCCTCAATGATTGTTCTGTAACATACCAGTAATTATTAAATCAATGAAATGTCAGTTTATATAAAATTCAAAGTCCGATAACTAAAATGGTAAAATATATCTTTAAACGGATGACCTAAAAAAAGTTCAAATTTAAATATCTTCCAGTGCACCTCATATAAATTTCATACACTAATTCCTTTGCTATTTTGAAATGAATGTTTGTCATTTTGTTAGATTTAATTTAGCAAAACATTTTGGTCTCGTTGCACATATTTCCCAAAGGTCAGTTCTCTTATTAAGTCAAAATAACACATGTAACTATAAGAGTCAAAGATTTTAGTAATTTTGGGCGCTTGACAAATTCCATTGTCATGACAACATTGACCACAGGTAGTAACTATTCACCCAATTTTCTGTAATGTTGGAAAATGGGGAGGACAGTTTACAATGAGTGAGTTAATCTTACCGTTTTGATAAATGAGTTTAATCAGTATTCATTCTTACCATGGTACAAATATCAAGTGGATTCCTTAAAACAAAAACACACACAAACAGACATAAAAGTAATTGATATTAATTGTTTTTGTTTTTCTTTATTTTATACGATCAGGCTTTGTATATGATTGCATTTGTATAAATGAGTTAAAATTCTTTCAAATTTTTTTTTAATTTGAAAAATATTATGTTAATTAAACAAAAATGGTAATGATCTACGTAAGATAATATAACAGGTAATGGTCACAAACAGAAATGACAATAACTAGAATACAGTGGCTGAAATAATGAACTAGAAATTATTAAGTTAAACGTGTTAATTTCATAGTGACCAATGGAAAGTCACATAGATATGAGAGGAACATTTGGGGACTCTGGGGGCTGATGGAACTGATTTTACATTATGTATTGAGTAGGCTGCTACAAACAATTTTGCTAGACTTCATTTAACTCATTATTGTCAGTGGAAGCAAATGACATATCCTTTCAACCAGTAATACAATAAACAGTGATGCTTAGACTTTATTAACCCATGAATGTCTAAACTAGTATTACTGACAGGTGAATGTTTGATTTAAAGCATTAATCATCTATGCAGTAAGATTTACCCACCTGTATTGTAAGGACTAGAGCAGTAATTCTCTAACATTTCTTATATTGGGAACTTGTGGATGGGATCTGTCCCCTGTTTATGCTTTAATAACTTGCCTGACAATGTCACTTAGCGCCTCTTTCAGCGTCACCCCCTCGTGTGTATGCTGTGGCATCAGACAATATAGGTGCTATCTAGTGACTCCAAGTTTATCAAGGGAACAATATTTATTGTGTTTGTGTGTTTTTTCGCTAATGGTATATGCAGGGGCGGACTGAGAACCCTCAGGGCCCCCGGGCAAAATAAATCAAGGGCCCCCTTACAGGCCCCACCCATACTCTGCAGCAAGCGCCACCCTTGTCCCGCCTCCAGCCACACCGTACACAATCTTTAGACACAAGGAACAAAAGGGCAATAAGCCCTTCGAGGCCCCAGTAGAGACTACAATTGAGGGCTAATAGGCCATGGAGGGGGGTCTTTCTAGCGGAGGCTATCTCAGTGTCCTTTAGAGGGTGTGTTAGAAAGAATCCCCTCCAAGCCCCATTAGAGACTACAATGGAGTCTAAAAGGCTTGGAAGGGGGTCTTTCTAACAGAGGCCATCTCAGCGTCCATTAGATATCCCCTGCTGGAAACAGTCGCCTCCAGGCCCCAGTAGAAACTACAATTGAGGGCTAATGGGCCATGGAGGGGATTTCTAGCAGAGGCTAGAGTCTAATGGGGCCTGGAGGGTGGTCTCTCCAACACTCTGGTTCCTATTCACAATATAGCAACACAACATAGCTCGCTGATACCTAAGCCAAGTTGGCTCCTCTTACCTTAATTACTGTTGCTGGCTGGCAGTCTGTGGGCTTGCTGGCTGCGGCTGGCAGGCTGTGGGCTTGCTGGCTACTGCCGGCAGGCTGTGGGCTTGCTGACTGCGGCTGGCAGGCTATGGCTTGCTGGCTGTAAGCCTGTGGCTTGCTGTAGGCCTGTGGGCTGGCTACTGGCCTGTGGGCTGGCTGGGCTGGCTAACTGGCTGGCTACTGGCCAGCCTGTGGGTTGGCTGGCTGGCTACTGGGGCACTTGTAGATTATTTAAAGAAATAATCCATGCACAATAACCACTACTGCTCCAGAGTAAGTAGTCAAACCGTTTAAGAACAGTTTGACAACTTACCTGGGGTCTGCTGGGATATGAGGCTGTAGTAGGGAATAGGAGCAGTGGTGCAATGTGTGTGAAAGGTTCAGTGTGTGTGTGGGGGTGTAGTGTGTGAATGTGTAGAGTGTGTGGGCAGTGTATGTGTGTGGCAATGTTAGTATGGGGGGCTGTGTATGGGGGTCTGTGTGTATATGGGTGGGCAGTGTATGTGTGTGTGTGAGGCAATGTGTGTAAATGTGTATGGTGTGTATGGGGGCAGTGTGTGAATGTGTATGGTGTGTGTGTGGGGGCAGTGTGTTTATGGGGCTAGAGTTCACTCTCACCACTGCGACCACCAGGAATCCATGGGGTTACAGTGTTGAGAGTGAACTCTAGCCCGTAGCTCCAGGGCTAGAGTTGACTCTCGCAAGAGCAGTAACGTTGCCATGGTAACCGCGGCAACGCTCTGTGCTCGCGCAAGAAGGACCCAGAGGAGCTGCAGGGTGAGCTCCCAGGTCCTCTCTTCCTCCCCTGCCCGCACGGTGCCTGCGGACAGGGGAGGGGGGGCATTCTTCCCTCTCTTTCTCCCCCCTCCCCATCTCTCTATTCCCCTCTTTCTCCCCGTGTCTCATTCTTCCCTCTCTGTCTCCCCATCTCTCTATTCCCCGTGTCTCATTCTTCCCTCTCTGTCTCTTTCTCCCCCTCCCCATCTCTCTATCCCCCCTCTTTCTCCCTGTGTCTCATTCTTCCCTCTCTGTCTCTCCCCTCCCCATCTCTCTATTCCCCCTGTGTCTCATTCTTCCCTCTCTTTCCCTCCCCATCTCTCTATTCCCCCTCTTTCTCCCCGTGTCTCATTCTTCCCTCTCT
>OW240913.1:326779974-326798611 GCA_933207985.1 Pelobates cultripes
AAACCATAGTTGGAGAAAAAAGGAGTCATTTTCGTACTAGAATGAATGGTATTATTGTAAGAAAATTCAGCCATAGGTAACCAAGTGGTCCAGTCATCTTGCAGGTATGAACAATAACATCGGAGATATTGTTCCAAACATTGATTAACTCTCTCTGTTTGCCCATTAGTTTTGGGATGATAGGCAGAAGAGAGTTTGCGTTGAATTTGAAGAGAGAGACACATCTCTTTCCAGAATTTGGAGGTAAATTGTGTCCCCCTATCAGAAATAATTTCTTCTGGAAGACCATGAAGCTTTACAATATTATCAATAAAGATTTTGGACAATTCTACGGAGGAGGGTAATTTTTTTAAAGAGATGAAATGGGACATTTTAGTGAAGCGGTCCACAACAACAAGAATAGTGGTGAACTGTCGGGATGGAGGAAGGTCAACAAGAAAATCCATAGAAATGGATTGCCAAGGTTTTTCTGGAATAGGTAAGTTAAGTAGTAATCCAAAAGGTTGATTATGTTCAGATTTGGACCTTTGACAGATAGGACAAGTTTTGACATATAATTCAATGGTTCTATCTTGGCGAGGCCACCAATAATATCGTGAAGTTAGTTCAAGAGTTTTCTTTATTCCAGGATGTCCAGCTAGGGGTGAATCATGAACCATCTTAAGTAATTTGTTCCTAAGAATGGGAGGAATATAAATTCTATTTTTAAAGTAAAATATACCATCCTTTTTTGTTAAATTAGGTGTTTTGGGAAGTTCAAGATCCTTTTGATTCAAGTTCCTTAAGTCATCCTGAAGAGAAGAGAGGATCCCTATTATTTTGTTAGGAGGATAAACATCAATAGAAGTTTTAGAAGGAATTCGAGAAAGAGCGTCAGCCGTTTTATTCCTAGTTCCAGATCTGTATATTAATTGGAAGTTAAACCGGTTAAAAAATAGGTTCCATCTAACTTGTCTAGCCGTAAGGGTTTTATTAGTATAAAGATATTCAAGATTTTTATGGTCTGTATAGACTATGATAGGTTGTTTTGTATCTTCTAATAGATGGCGCCAATTTTCAAAGGCAGCTTTAACACCCAATAATTCCTTTTCAGAAAGTGGATAAATGTGTCCATAAGGAATGGGAGCACCAGGTATTAGATCTATTGGGCAATCATATGCTTGATGAGGTGGAAGTGTTTCCGCTTCTTTTTTACAAAAGACATCTGAAAAGTCAGAGTAGAATGGAGGTATAATTGATTCCTGAGTAGTTTGGAGAATAGGAATATGTTGGAAGCAGGTTTTTTTGCAAAAGTCAGAAGGAAAAGAAATGGAAAAGGGTGACCATTTAATTAAAGGATCATGAGTTTTTAACCAATTAATTCCTAGAATGACGGGATAAAGTGGAGATTTAATAACATCAAATGTAAGGAATTCTGTATGTACGTTGTTGGTAATCATTCTTAGAGGAATTGTCTCATCTTTTATGGGTCCTGAGGATATAAATGAACCATCAATAACTCTGATTGGAATAAAATTGGTTTTTCGAACACACGGAATTTTATTCTTTGCAACAAAAGAAAAATCAAGGAAGGTTCCATTAGCACCAGAATCAATAATGGCTTCAGTCACGATTCTTTTTGTATCCCACTGTAATATGAGAGATATAGAAAAATAAGTAGATGTTTTCCTTTTTTGAAGAGCGTTCAATATAGAAGTAGATGAATGAAGCTTACCAGCTTTCGAATGGATTAGTAGGGGACATTCTGGGATTAGATGTTCTTTTGAAGCACAATACATGCACAAATTTAGTTGTCTCCTTCTTATCCTTTCTTCCGAAGTAAGAGGGCTTCTTATTATACCAACTTCCATAGGTTCATTGTGAGGAAGAGATTTTTCAGGAATTTTTGGAGTAGTAAAATGTTTTCTCCAGTTAGAAGTAGTAAGAACTTTTTCAGCCCTTCTTTCTCTTAGACGTCTGTCAATACTAATGGAAAGTTGAATCAATGCATTTAAGGTGGGAGGAAGTTCAATACGAGAGAGTTCATCTTTCACAGCTTCTGATAATCCGAGACGGTATTGATTGCGTAGTGTAATGTCATTCCATTGGGTTTCTGTAGCCCATCTTTTAAATTCGGCAATGTAATCTTCAACAGGTCTGTTCTTTTGGTGGAGAGTTCTGATGTTTAAATCAGCAGTAGCCTGTTTATATGGATCTTCATATAATAAAGACATAGCTTCAAAAAATTCATCCAGTGAATCTAGTATGGGATCATCATTCTCTAAAAAGGAATGGGCCCAAGCCATAGGTTCACCTCTTAGAAAGGAAATTACTGAACAAACTTTTGACCTTTCAGTGAGGTAAGATCGAGGTTTCAAAGCTATCAGAAGTTTGCAAGAATTTAAAAACTCTCTGTACTTTGTTCTATCTCCATAAAAATTTTCTGGATTACAGACAGCAGGATCACCAGCCGATTGAAGAGCGGCATGAGGAAGATGGCCTTGCATGTCTCTAACATAGGTTAATATTCTCTCATTTGTAATTTGCAATTCCTGTAACCCTTGAGCAATTGTATCTACTCTATTGGTTAGGGCAGAAACTTGAGAGTTAATATCTGCTGGTTCCATTGAATGGGCTGGATTATTCTGTGATGCTTTTGTGTAATACCTCTTTAATTGGAACTCAACTGCAGAATTTTCTGAGGGCAGGAACAGTAAATTTCACCTCCTATTATATTGGAGTGAAATCAGTGGACTGTATCTTTAAATAATAATCAGGATAATGCCAAGTTAGTTCCAACTTGAATTTTAATAATGAAGTTTTAGCCTTAGCAGCAATCCTTATTTGTCAACAGAGAGTTTAAAGAAATTAAATACTATAATTAATTGATATGACTTGCTTTCCTTGACAAAAGATTTACTTAACTTAGAAGCACTCTGGCACTGGAAGGGTTAATTCACCCAATGGAGGAAGAGGAAGGAGTCTCTTTTAACAAACTGCAGTTTAGTAGTGAGAGAAAGGAAGTCCGTTTGTCCAAGCCGAGGTCTGAGAGAGGAGAAGGTAGAAATCCGTTTACAAGCCGAGGTCTGGGAGAGGAGAAGGTAGAATTCCGTTTATAAGCCGAGGTCTGAGAGATGAGAAGGTAGAAATCCGTTTACAAGCCGAGGTCTGAGAGATGAGAAGGTAGAAATCCGTTTACAAGCCGAGGTCTGAGAAGTGGAGCCGGTAGCATCGAGTAGAGCAGCTGATCTCACTGCCGCACCTGAGTGAATAATCCAGCACTTTGAATCTGGCGCGGTCTTCCTAAGTATCGTGGAAAGACCGCGTCAGAAAAAAGGGGCGGAGCTAAGCGCCGTGAACCCGGAAGTGGGTTCCGGCGGCAGCATGAATGTTAGGTATACCTGACAGAAGGTCAATAGTATCCAATCTCTTTAGTACTGGTTTTATACATCTCCCCATACACTCTTTACCCCATTCTAATATCTCCCCATTAGCCCAGTCAATATAGGGATTGTGCTTACTCAGCCACGGAAACCCTAATATGATAGGACATGATGGAGAAGTAATAACCTGAAACGTCATCTCCTCCCTATGGGAGGCCCCAATGGAGATCGTAATAGGGACAGTTTCGTGGGTTATAAGCGGTTGTGTGAGTGGTCTACCATCAATAGCCTCTACAGCTAGCGGCGTAGGTCTCTCCCTGACCGGTATCTCATTACCCCTAATAAACTGGACATCAATAAAATTTCCAGCAGCACCTGAGTCCATTAGGGCACTGCAAGAAAACTTCTTGTTATCAAGGGAAATAGATACCTCAAGGAGGAATCTACTTTTGTTTTTGTTAGAGGACAACTCCATCACACCTAAGATCTGTCCCCTTAAGGTTCTTAGGTGCGGAAGTTTTCCGGACGCACTGGACAATTAGTTATCATATGTCCCTTTCTACCGCAATATAGGCATAACCCCTCCCTTCTCCTATACTGTTTTTCGGCCTCTGACAGTCTAGTGACCCCCAACTGCATAGGTTCGGGTTCGGACTGTACAGGGAGGTTAGACAAAACAGGTTTAGAGAATTGAGGTGCTAGGGACATAGCCGTACGTCTGGTCTTGCTTCTGGTGACTTCTCTGAGTCTTAACCTATTATCAATATGCATGACAAACGTAATAAATTCGTTAAGACTCTTAGGTAATTCTTTAGCGGCTATCTCATCTAGTATAGTCTCTGAGAGACCCTTTTTGAATGCTGAGATTAACCCATTGTTAGTCCAGTCTACCTCGGAAGCTAAGGTACGGAATTCAATAGCATAATCCGAGATAGACCGGTTACCTTGTCTGATGTGCATTAGGGCAGTGGAGGCGTCATCCTCTCTACCCAATGGCTCAAACGTGAGCTTGAATTCGGCAAGGAATTCCTGGTAATTATGAGCTATGCTCCGATTACTCTCCCACAACGGATTAGCCCAGGCAAGGGCCTTGCCCTTTAATTGATTCATTAGATAACCAATTCTTGCTCTGTCCGTGGGGAATGACCCTGGTGAGGCCTCAAAATGGTACTCCACCTGATTAAGAAAACCCCTGCATTCCTGGATATTGCCATCAAACTGTAGGGATGGTGATAAGGAGATGCAAGGAGTCCTATTAACAGTGGGTGGAGGTACACAGGGTAGAGGTGCTATAGGAGGAGACGCTGCAGGCTGCAGATGCTCCGTTCTAGCGAGAAGCGTACTTAAAGCCTGAGTGAATTGATCCATGCGGTGATCATTCTCCTCTAATTTCCTCTCGCAAGCAGCTATGTGCTGACACAGTTCTACAGGATCTATGGCCATGTCGTAATGTCAGGATTACTGTTTGATCCAGCACGTAGAACTGTACAGCACGGATGACAAATAAGTAACGTATTACCGGTCCTTAGAATGGCCGGATTTAACGTACAAAGAATAGTCAAAAATACTAGCCGAGGTCAGGGAACACAGAAAGGGACACAGCGATGAGGAAAGCCAGGAGTCAGGATACCAGAATATAGAGAAGTCAATAAACAAAGCCAAAGTCAAAAACCAGGTAGAAAACTATAAACAGGAACGCGCTCTCAGACAACCACAAGGGAAACCACGACAGGGCACTGAGCAGGCTGAGAACTGGGCCTAAATACCCCTCCTTTAGTTCTGATAGGCTGTAACCGGCCTTTGACCCCAAAGTCAGTTACCAGGTTTCATTTGCATAATTGCTGCTCAGCATTAACCCTTCTGTGGATTAGGTTGCTGCTCGGCACAACTTTTCCTGTGTGGACAGTAAATGTCATTAATCACTTTTCTCTAAGCGGATGAATACATGACACCAGGTTTCATTTGCACAATTACTGCTCAGCATTAACCCTTCTGTGGATTAGGTTGCTGCTCGGCACAACTTTTCCTGTGTGCACAGTAAATGTCATTAACCACATTTCTATAAGCGGATGAATACGTGACAGAAACATTGGAATGGTGGACTTCATTGATGCCATGAGAAGCATTTTATTGAACAAAAATAATCTTGATGACTCAGCAAGGTAGGGTTGGGCTGCAGTAAGGAGCCTATCCCAGGTTTTTTTTAAAAGAGGAGCCCAATATTGCAATATATTAAAGGAAAGCATCCAAAAAATAAATACATTTAAAAAAAAAATATATATATATATCTATATATATATATATATAGATATATATATATTTTTTTTTATTAATTAATTTATTTTTTCATAAGAGTGTTCCTTTAATTAATGCATGCATTTATTGTTTAATGGTTAGAAATATAGTCTCGGATAAGCTCAATGAGCGAATTGCCTGATTACTTAGTGAATCTGTAGTAAAAAAATGGAAGACTTTAAATTGCTCCTATATACATCGAATACAACATACGGTATATCACAAAGATACATGATGTATTCAATGTAAAATATAAAGATTCATTCACCTTTCCTCTGTTCCAGCACCGCTTCGTGGGTGTTGCTCTTCGTGTTACATCCACCTCCTGGTTGTCCTTCACTCTGCTTCCAGTTTTCCTATTCCCTTCTTTGATTTGCCTTGCTTGGGAATGCATCCCTAATCAGGGCAAACCTCCTCAGTGATGTTGGAACACTGGCTTCGTTGCCAGTGTTCCGGCCTCAGAAGAGAGTAATGTCATGTCACTCCGTTCCTATACGTCACTCCGTTCCTAGTTATCGCTAGCTGCAGTTGCTATGCATGGGAGAGCAGAAGGACTTCCTGTGTGAGGTCTTTTCTTCTTTCCCTGCTCCATCAATGCCTACACATTCAGTGTCTGCTGAGGAATTGACGGACAGCTTTAAATTGCAGTTAATTATTAATTTCTTCCAGCTTATTTATGCTTTAACATGAAGAATACTATTAATGACTTTTGAGTTTTATGTCCTGATTGATTGACTGATTTGGATATGTGGTCAATGATTAGTGCACATTATTTATGATTCCTCTGGGCACTTTGAAATGTATTCAAACACTGTCTGCAATCTGGTCTAGAGCAGGAGCATGCCTTTATTGTTGTAGTCTACCTGTTCTGAAGTGACAGAGATCGTGTATCTCCTTGACATTCATTACCCACAGACTGTACGCATGTAGTTGGTTGTACAGGTCTCCACTAAGAATATGTTTTGGCTAATTAGGTAACTCTGGCTGACATCACAGCCTGACTGGCTGACATCACAGTCTGTTTTTTTTTTTGCTGGGCCTCAGTGAACCTATTTGCATCAAACTCTACTGTGAGGACATTCCCTGTAGAAGCACAGTATTCCGGATGAATAGATACAGAGTCTGGCAGAATAACCTGACAAATTTCAGTCAAAGAAACCACAGACACCATTTTCTTGTTTAAAATATTTATTCAACATTTTAGTAGAGCAGTGCTTACTATTTTTAGTGGTATATTAGTTTTATAGCTAAACTGCAACTAAACTACGCCTAAAGCTAAAGAAAAAAATTATGTTTTCCAATTAAATCATCCAGATGATTACCATCATTTCAGACATGCTCATGTAGACATGCTCTAAAACTTCTCATGGCTAAAGCTTATCTCATGGATAATTTCTTCTGGTATGGCAGTGATTTCTTGCTGAATAGCAGTCTTTAGTTCATTGATGGTCTTGGGTCTGCACCTGGAGGTACCCTCAAAGGAAGAAATTACACGCCGCTAGGTCAGGTGAGCTGGCCGGCCATGCAACATCCCCACAGAGAGAAATCAAGTGCCCAGGAAACATCTGCTTCAGCACTTCTATTGAACCTCATGCTGTATTGGCTGTAGCTCCATCTTGATGGAACCAAACTGAAGGATTTCCAAGCTCTACAAATTTCAGCCCCAGGAAGGTTGTCAGCATCTGGACATAAGGGTTTGAGATGACAGTGACTAACAAAGTTAGTGACAGCACACCAGACAGTGACATATTCACTGTGGAGGGTTCTTTCATGGAGCTCCCTCTGGCTACTTTTGGACCAGTAATAAAAATGTTGTTTATTCACACAGCATGACAAATTAAAGTATGTTGCATCACTAGACAGCACACTGATGCCAGCTTTGACATTTTCAAGGATGGCTTCACAAGAAACTCTGCGATTGGCAACGTGATGGTCATTTAGCTCCTGAACCACCATCATTTTGTAGGGATGAAATTTCAGATTGGTGTGTAAGATTCTTCTTAAACACTGATCTGAAATCCCTAATGCAAGGGCATAACTGCACAAGTGTTCATCTAGCAGCTTCAATATTCAGAGGTGTTTTGACCCCATAAACTCTGCCAGTGTTTTTATTTTTATTTTTAATGCAGGCCTGTTTGGTGGAAATATTTAACCCATAGCATTCTAGGAACACGGGCATTCTGATCAATAAGGAAATCTTTGGGAAAAGCTGTTTTTAATGACAAAATCCTTATGCTGGAAAAAGCCCTATATAACAAAAGCAAAACGCTCTCCGATTAACAACATGCTCCAATGCAAATGCTATAGACATAAATTAATATTCTCACTGTGTACCCTCTATTAATAGGGAGGGAGAATCTGACATCACAAAATTGTCAGGTTTTCCTGCCAGACTCTGTACCATGTGCCAATTTACTATAATAAAGTCGTATGAAATTGGACTTTTAAACCACAAAAAAAAAAAAATTGTTTAAAAAGCTAGTCACATGCCATTTTTAGCTACTGGCTTCCGGCAGTGGCATCCGGTAATTCCCTGTCGCTACATGTAAAAATTTGCAGTCAAGAAACAGCGCTTCTTGCAACAGTAGTGTCTGGTCACTGAAGAGGTTGTAAACAAGCTTTTAATGTTTTATAAGGAAAGGAATTCATAAATTTGAAGAATAAAATATGCTACTAGCCAACATTCCGTATAAATAATCTCTATGATTTCTTGTGACTGTACAGGCACTGTAAAAATGAAGCTGTACTAAAAAACTAAAAAAGTATAACACATAGTTGTAATGTTATAGGGATAGCAATACTTATTATATAAACATTAAGCAAGATATAAAATATCTACACCAGTGGATACTGGATGGTTTCTTTAGGTCTGTACCAGACTTGTCATCTTATAAAATATTCTTACTGTTGAAGAATTGTTTAAACCCCTATTAATGTCAAATGTCACCATCTAGCCATAACGTATACTACTCTGCAGTGAGCGGAAATAATGATACCATATAGTATAATATATAAGGATGAGATAATTTCCAGTGGATTGTAAAGTTGCAGAAAATCATAAGTCATTGTAAGTTAGCAGAAATGTGCTTACCTGGACACTATGAAAAGCCTGTTACCTGCTGATACATTGGCAGAATTTATACTGTAGAATCAGGCAGGATGGATCTATATTACATTCTTAATCTACATAAATTTTTTTATTTTTTTTACCAGTAGTACATTTATATTGCTATTTATGTGTGACTATATTGGGATATTAAAGGAACACTCAAAGCACCATAACCACTGCAGTATACCCCCACCCATTGTATATAGTCAAACTAATTTAGAGTAATTTGACTTTTTACCTGTGGTCCACCATGCACCGTCCCCTGAGTCCTCTACTTGCGAGATTTGAAAACTCTTTTTCTAAGCTAAGCTACTTCTGGTCAATTTATCATTTAAAATGTAGCATTATTATAAAAATGTATTTGTGAATGTGCAAACCTTGGGCTCAGAAACCTTTTTACCATTGAAGGGCTGCAGTGCAAGATATAAAGTAAGAGTGATAAATTGTGATAGGTGGGTTGGGGAAGGTGGGATCTAAGAAAGTCAAGAGAGATATGTTTTTTAAGAAGCAGGAGACTTGGTGGAAACTAAAAAGGATATATGGGAGATATAAATGATTAGATGGAACATATCCAGGGTGCAAAATGTGGGGGCATTTGAGATACAAAAAAATCTACTGCAGCATATTAATAACGACAAATGGAGACTAAAAGGAAAGGGACTAGGAACTTAAAAATTTAAGGTTGACAGGAACAAGAAAAATATGATTAATTGCACTGCATGAAAGATACAGAGACGATGACATAGTTGTGGGGAATGATCGGTGAAGGGGTAAGAGATTACTTAATTGGATGTTTAGTGTTCCCCAACAAATTGGGCAGCTTTGTATTTAAACATTAGTGCTAATTGTATGTTTTGAGCATAGATTTTGGGAACGAAGAATGTAGTCCAATAAGAAAAACACAATATAACAATATGTTCCTTAAATGTGTGTTATGTAAAAGAAATCAAATATTTAGTTTTATTACATTGTAGCATATTTCATAAAATAAAATATAATAAAAAGCACTTTACATCAACTTGCACTTTAATTGGAAATTATCACTGGCTATAAATAAAAAATGTGTGAAGAAGCACTTAAATATATATTTAGCACAATGTGAGGTAATTGCTCAGTCATTCAAGGATTCCTTGCAACCTTGGCTAACATCAAGTGTGGCCAGTGGTGTGCATTGCTAATTGTTTATGGCCATTCTGTAGGAAATGACTTGAGCAATTTTTTCCTACTAAGAGCCAAGGGACATTACACGCAAAGATGTGATTATTTCAAAAAAAATCCGCAGTCTCCATATGTATTTAGAAAATCTATGTATGTAAATGAGAGAGTCCCGATATGGATGGATACAAAGTGGCAATGTAACTGCTGTGGATCATGGTCCATAAGGTTCTCAACTAGCCTACTAGTCATCATATTTTACTGCAGCTAAAGTGTTTTCATTATTGTCTTAATACATAGATTCCACAAATGTCTTAGTATGGCACAAGGAGGTCCACCCTCGTGATCTCATTATTGCATTGAGATAATTACCATTTTGCTGTCTAAGTAAAATTGATCCTGAAGTATTACACGCCAGTTAAACAGGACTGCATGATCGACACTCCAGACAATTCCTGTCTGTAGAGATCATCTAGAAGATACTACTGATTGCTACTTGTATCCTTTTATTATCTCAAGGTTGATGTGTGCTTCGTCCAAAGGGAACCCTTTGATGAGTTTCTTCCTGCTATATGAAACGTTATCCGATCTCTTCTATTGAGAAGAAAGGATGAAACAGGTTTTAAAGAAATCTGTATGCATTTAATTAAATGTTTCTTGTACCCCCTTTGGGCTTGATTCTTTGCATTGCAAGGCTTTTATTTAGCAGTCACATTAGAAAACATAGCTGACCTTTTCTTTAATGTCAGTAAACTTTAATAAGGAGGTTTAAAGGGAATACATACAAATTAACATTTTTAACACCAAATCGGCAGTAAAACATTGCAATCTTGAGAGCTAATGCAGACTAATTATATTAGGAATGATGCTTACATTGTAAGTGAACACTGTGCATGAATAAATCAACAGTTCATTCTGTAGACATGTTCTTTATTGACCTGGGAACCATTACTCTTTGCAGATCGTACTCTTATACATCATGCCATCCTTGTATCCATCAGTAATGCATATTTCATTATATTGTAGTGTAAAATGAAAAGCACTTTGCAGCAACTAACACTTTAATTGGGTTAAGGTGTATCCTTGAGTTCTCTTATAACATGTATTTTTTTGAACCATAAACAATGAAATTAGTGGGGGAAAAAATCACCTTTCTTTTTAAAGTTGGCTTGTTTTTATTAAACAGAAAACATAGTGAAGTCTGTATGGGATATTGATGGTTTTTTTCCTATTTAATGATGAAAATGGTGTTTTCTATTCAGATTTCTTTTTATCTTGTCTATGTAGTGCCATGGCTTCTATAAATAGAGATTTATAGAAATTGAAATATAAGTTGTCATGGCAACCTGTTGTGGGGAAAAAAAGAGAGGAGAACGAAAAGACGAGGAAAGAAGACACTAGTTAGTGTTCAGAAATCATCTGATGATATCACTTATCTACATTTTTATATATCCTTGCCAACTAACGCATATAAATTTGTTCCAAATTGACGTTGATATCTTGAACACATGAACTAAATATTTGACATCGGTACATAGTTTTCTATAACTCTGCTGAGCTATTTTATCTCTTTTAATATAAAGATGCTCAGTGGCTTTTATTTTTCTTGAAGTTTCTTTTATCATACACAGGAATCTGTGCATTCCTAAGCTGGGCTGTTCACTAAACATGAAAATATGGGAAATGGACAAGGGACCTTTTTTTTAGGTCAAAATGTACACATTTTTAAAAAATTATTCTAATCAACTATGTTTCCAAATTTGCAGTTCCATCATCAGTTCCCCACATTTAAACAATAACCCTGTTAATGTGCCCCTTTTTCATAGGATCACAGTGATATCTGAAATATGACAGTCTTTTTATTTGATTTGAGGTCTTTATTATGTAATATAGAAGGCCTAGCGTAATAGTGAGTGAGTGAGTGAGAGTGTGAGTGTGAGTGTGAGTGTGTGTGTGTGTGTGTGTGAGTGTGTGTGTGTGTGTGTGTGTGTTTGTCTATGCAGTGAGGTAAAAAGAAGTTTGTGCAAGTCAGATGTATCTCGAGAACAGGTAAAGTTGTAGTGAGGTCTTATTTCTACCTTGGTACTTCTAAAGCATGTTATACCATGTGCACAACTGGTTTTCATGTTAAAAGTTCCATTTTAATGATAATGCCAAAATTAAGAAGCAAAAATTCAAAGAAAAAAAAAATAGTGCCAGTTCACAAAAAAACGAATTAAAACAAAAATAGCGTGCTTTCCACCTCTCCATGAGCTTAACCATGAGGAATCATAAGCAGTTTTAACTTTAAATTTGCTTTTGGATAAAATACCTTGGTCTCTAAGACTGAAAGCCAATGTCTCCAAATGCCTGTTCAATACTGCCTAATGCCATATGGATGAACATGTCACAGCTTTAATGCCCTACGTTGAGTCAAAATTGACATAAATGATTATTTGCCTCAAGATTTGAATTTAAGAAAACATTGCCATAAGTGTTTGGTAGAAGCAATCGTTTTGCCTTTTTTAGGAAGCTTAGAAAGAAATGGCTTTACAGCACAGTAATAGCATACATGAAAATGAGTGATATATTATAACTCTGAATATAAAACACTTTACATGAAGTGTTACAGCAAAAAAAAGTGTATTTTATTTTGCAGCCTGTGACTATAAAACTCAAAGTCTGATTCAGAAGCATACTTACATCTTGTCCCAGCAATCTTGATTTCAAACTTTAAAGATTAATGGCTCCTATTTTACCATAACATTCTGGTTATTTAAAACCCTCATTGAATGTCTGTTACTAATAAATAGGGCATTCATATTGACATATTCAACATTATTTATGGCATGGGTTCAACCGAGATCTTAAATAACATGATTTATCATTTTAGTTCATTCTGAGTCAACTGAATTAGGCAAACCATGCATTTCTGGCCACAAATGAATGATGTGTTTTTTTCTGTTTTATCTGATCTCAGAAGTGCTCTGTAGGATTCGGATCTGTTGGATTTCAGTTTATATTTACAGAACCACCACTTGACGTGATATATCCCTTGGCATGGGACACGGTATATTATCCTAATTGTTGACAAAAAAACATGGGCATGGTGAACAAAATTGGACCAATTCTTAGGCATACTGTGACAATCACATGGTCCTAAACTGGGCCAAAATAGTTAACAAAAAAAATATTCCACATCATTACAGCACCAACGACAGCCTCTAGCACTAACACAAGTCAGGATGAATCTGTGACATGAAATGGCTCTTAACATCTATATGTCCTGTAAGAAATTAATAGTGATGTCCCGAATGGTTCGCCGAACGGTTCGCCGCGGACGGCGAACATAAACATAAATTTTGACCCTGTACCTTGACAGTCAGCAGACACATTCCAGCCAATCAGCAGCAGACCCTCCCTCCCAGACCCTCCCACCTCCTGGACAGCATACATTTTACATTCATTGTGAAGCTGCATTCTTAGTGAGCTGTCCAGGAGGCGGGAGGGTCTGGGAAGGAGGGTCTGCTGCTGATTGGCTGGAATGTGTCTGCTGACTGTGAGGTACAGGGTCAAAGTTTATGTTTATGTTCGCTGTCCGCGGCTGTCAGGTATAGCATTTCATCGCCGGAACCCACTTCCGGGTTCACGGCGCTCAGCCCCGCCCTTTTTTCTGACGCGGTCCCTCCACGATACTTAGGAAGACCGCGCCAGATTCAAAGGGCTGGATTATTCGCACAGGTGCTGCAGAAAGATCAGCTGCTCTACTTTTGATCCTACCTGCTCCACTTCTAGACCTCGGCTAGTAAAACGGATTTCTACCTTCTCCACTTCTCGACCTCGGCTTGTAAATGGATTTCTACCTTCTCCACTCCTAGACCTCGGCTTGTAACTCTGAATTCTACCTTCTCCACTCCCAGACCTCGGCTTGTTAAAACGGACTTCCCCACTCTCCACTCCTAGTTCTCAGCTTGTTGAAACGGACTTCTAATTTCTCCTTCATTGGGTGAATTAACCCTTCCAGTGCCAGAACTGCCTTTAAGTTAAGTAATACTTTTACCAAACAAGCCAATTCCTATTATTTATATTACACAGTATCTAAAACTCACTAAAGTGTCTTTGTCTAATTATTCCTCTTATTCATAAGGGATTGCTACAAAGCCTAATTTTTCCTTCATGTGTATTTAAAGGTACAGTGACCATTGTTTCATATCAATATAAAAGGAGGTGAAACTTATTGTTGCTGCAACCAGGAAATTCTGCAGTTGAGTTCCAATTAAAGAAGTATTACAAAATAAGTATTACAGAATAATCCAGCCTAATTCAATGGAACCAGCAGATATCAACTCTCAAGTTTCTGCCCTAACCAATAGAGTGGATACGATTGCTCAAGGGTTACAGGAACTGCAAATTACAAATGAGAGAGTATTAACCTATGTTAGAGACATTCAAGGTCATCTTCCTCATGCCGCTCTTCAATCGGCTGGTGATCCTGCTGTCTGTAATCCAGAAAAATTTTATGGAGATAGAACAAAGTACAGAGAGTTTTTGAATTCTTGCAAACTACTAATAGCTTTAAAACCTAGATCTTATCCCACCGAAAGATCCAAAGTCTGTTCAGTGATCTCTTTTTTAAGAGGTGAACCTATGGCCTGGGCCCATTCCTTTTTGGAAAATGATGATCCCATATTAGATTCATTGGATGAGTTCTTTGAAGCTATGTCTTTATTATATGAAGATCCTTTTAAACAAACTACTGCTGATTTAACCATCAGAACATTACACCAAAAGAATAGACCTGTTGAAGATTATATTGCAGAATTCAAAAGATGGGCTACAGAAACCCAATGGAATGACATTACTTTACGCAATCAATTCCGTCTCGGATTATCTGAAGCTGTGAAAGATGAACTCTCTCGTACAGAACTTCCTCCTACCTTAAATGTATTGATTCAACTGTCCATCAGTATTGATAGACGTCTAAGAGAAAGAAAAGCTGAAAGGGTTCTTACTAATTCTACCTGGAGAAAACCTTTCACTACTCTAAAACTACCTGAAAAAATTCCTCCACAAACTGAACCTATGGAAGTAGGTATAATAAAAAGTCCTCTTACTTCTGAAGAAAGAATAAGAAGGAGACAACTAAACTTATGTATGTATTGTGCTTCGAATGAACATCTAATTTCCGAATGTCCTCTACTGAAACATTCAAAAGGTGGTAAGCTTCATTCATCTACCTCTATATTGAACGTTTTTCAAAAAAGAAAAGCATCTACTTATTTTTCTATATCTCTCATATTACAGTGGGATACAAAAAGAATCGTGACTGAGGCCATCATTGATTCTGGTGCTAATGGAACTTTTCTTGATTTTTCTTTTGTTTCAAAACATAAAATTCCTAGTGTTCAAAAAACTAACTTTATTCCAATCAGAGTTATTGACGGTTCATTTATATCCTCAGGACCCATCAAAGATGAGACAATCCCTCTAAGAATGATTACCAACAACGTACATTTCGAATTCATTACATTTGATATTATTAAATCTCCACTTTATCCCATCATTCTAGGAATTAATTGGTTAAAAACCCATGATCCTTTAATTAAGTGGTCTCCCTTCTCCATCTCCTTTGCTTCTGATTTCTGTAAAAAAACGTGCTTACAACACATTCCTATTCTCCAAACTACTGTAGAACCAGTTATACCTCCATTCTACTCCGATTTTGCAGATGTCTTTTGTAAAAAGAAGCGGAAACACTTCCTCCTCATCGGGTATATGATTGCCCAATAGATCTCATACCCGGAGCTCCTATTCCTTATGGTCATATTTATCCACTCTCTGAAAAGGAGTTAGAAATTTTAAAAGAATATCTTAATGAAAATTTACGCAAAGGGTTCATCAGACCCTCGACCTCCCCAGCTGCTTCTAGTATTTTCTTTGTGAAGAATAAAGACCAAACCATCCGTCCTATTATAGATTACAGAGCCTTAAATAAAATAACTATTAAAAATCGTTATCCTCTTCCACTAATAAATGAATTAATTGAAAGGTTAAGAACTGCAACTATATTCACTAAACTCGACCTTCGAGGCGCATATAACCTCATTAGAATAAAACAGGATGATAAATGGAAAACCGCCTTCCGGACAAGATATGGTCTCTACGAATATCTAGTGATGCCTTTTGGGCTCTGTAATGCCCCTGCAACATTTCAACATTTTATAAATGATATCTTTAGAGATCTTCTGGATATATGTGTTATTATCTACTTAGATGATATCTTAATATATTCTAACAATTTGGATGAACATAGGAAGCATGTTAGATGGGTTCTATCTAGACTGAGAACTCATAAATTATACGCTAAACCAGAAAAATGCCTTTTTGAGGTTACTGAATTCGCTTTTTTAGGATACATTATTTCACCTCATTCTTTGAAGATGGATAATTCCAAAATCAAATGTATTATTGACTGGCCCGCTCCTACTACTACAAAAGAATTACAACGTTTTCTTGGATTTGCAAACTTCTATAGAAAATTTATTAGAAACTATTCGGATGTATCACATCCTCTTAACCTCCTCAACAGTAGTAAACGTCCTTTCAATTGGAATAAAGATGCACAAACAGCCTTCGACGAATTAAAAAAAAAAAGATTTACAACTGCACCTATTCTACAACTACCTAATCCAACATTCTTATATGTTCTTGAAGTTGATGCATCAGATGCAGCCATCGGAGCAGTTCTTTCTCAACAAAAGACTCCACAAGATCCACTTCATCCAGTTGCCTTTTTTTCAAGATCCTTGAGCTCTGCTGAAAAAATTTATCCTATTGGTGAAAAAGAATTATTAAGTGTTAAAGCTGCCTTCGAAAATTGGCGTCATCTTCTGGAAGATACAAAACAACCTATAATAGTTTATACTGACCATAAAAATCTTGAATATCTCTATACTAACAAAATCCTTACAGCTAGACAAGTTAGATGGAACCTATTTTTTAACCGATTTAACTTCCAATTAATATACAGACCTGGAACTAGAAATAAAAAGGCTGACGCTCTTTCTTGAATTCCTTCTAAAACTACTACTGATGATTATCCTCCTAACAAAATAATAGGGATCCTCTCTTCTCTTCATGATGACATAAAGAATTTGAATCAGAAGGATCTTGAACTTCCTAAAACACCTATACTAACAAAAAAGGATGGTATATTTTATTTTAAAAATAGAATTTATATTCCTCCCATTCTTAGGAATAAATTACTTAAGATGGTTCATGATTCACCCCTCGCTGGACATCCTGGAATAAAGAAAACACTTGAACTAACTTCACGATATTATTGGTGGCCTCGCCAGGATAGAACCATTGAATTATATGTCAAAACATGTCCTATATGTCAAAGGTCTAAACTAGAACATAATCAACCTTTTGGATTACTACTTAACTTACCTATTCCAGAAAAACCTTGGCAATCCATTTCTATGGATTTTATCGTTGATCTTCCACCTTCTCAACATTTCACCACTATTCTTGTCGTTGTGGATCGTTTCACAAAAATGTCCCATTTCATTTCTTTAAAAAAATTACCCTCCTCTGTAGAATTGTCTAAGGTCTTTATTGACAATATTGTGAAACTTCATGGTCTTCCTGAAGAAATTATTTCTGATAGAGGGACACAATTTACCTCCAAATTCTGGAAAGAGATGTGTCTCTCCCTTCAAATTCAACGCAAACTCTCTTCCGCTTATCATCCCCAAACTAATGGGCAAACAGAAAGGTTAATCAATGTTTGGAACAATATCTTCGATGTTATTGTTCATACCTCCAAGATGACTGGACCACATGGTTACCTATGGCCGAATTTTCTTACAATAATACCATTCATTCTAGTACGAAAATGACTCCTTTCTTCTCCAACTATGGTTTTCATCCGTCTTCATTCTCCATCCAAACCATTACTTCATCCAATCCTACTGTTACATCAAAAAATGAATTTATGTCTTCTCTATTTTTCAAATTACGGGAGAATCTTCAACTCGCCCAAAATAACCAGAAAAAGTTTTTTGACAATAATAGAAGAATTCCCCCTCCTTACAAGGTAGGGGACCTTGTCTGGCTCTCTTCAAGGAATATTACCACAAGCCGTCCTTCAAAGAAATTGAGCTCTCTTTTTCTTGGTCCCTTTCAAGTAATTGCTACCATTAATGATAACGTTGTTAAACTAAAACTTCCTCCAAGTTTTAAACTTCATCCAGTATTCCATGTCTCCTTACTTAAACCACACATCCCTGATCCTTTTCATAGAGAAATAGTAACAACTCCTGAACCTATCATTGTCCAAGGTGAAGAAGAATATGGAATTCACAAAATTTTGGATTCTCGTGTCCACCGTGGCTCCTTACAATACCTTATCAGATGGAAAGGTTATGGAGTTGATGAAGACACTTGGGAAGATTCATCTAATGTACATGCTAGGAGGTTAGTTACTGCCTTTCACAAACGCTACCCCTCCAAACCAAAATAGTGCACCCAGAGGATGCCCCATGAGAAGGGGGTACTGTCAGGTATAGCATGGCATGTATTTCATCGCCGGAACCCACTTCCGGGTTCACGGCGCTCAGCCCCGCCCTTTTTTCTGACGCGGTCCCTCCACGATACTTAGGAAGACCGCGCCAGATTCAAAGGGCTGGATTATTCGCACAGGTGCTGCAGAAAGATCAGCTGCTCTACTTTT
>OW240913.1:326798711-326808729 GCA_933207985.1 Pelobates cultripes
ATGCACAGGTCAATTTACAAGCCAAGTCAGGATACCAGAGGATAACAAAGTCAAAACCAAGTCAAGTTCAATAACGGGACATCACAAGAGAGTCACAGAAGCATTAGACATAGACTAAATAGAAAATAGAAACCATAATAGGGAAATGAATAGGGGCCTGAATAGGCTTTAAATAGGTTTACATGTGTTCTCATTGGTCCACATCATCTCTGCGACTCCAAACAACATAGGGTCGTCTAGATGACACGGTCCCTTTAAGGGCGTGATGTCATGTTTAACAATTTAATTTAAGGTCCTGTAGTTCGGCCTACGAACCAACAGAGGGAGCCGTTCATGGGAACTAAGGTAAGTATTAGCTATTCAGACCGCGCGGCCAGATGGAGCGTTCAATCCTGAGGACAGGAGCAGTGCGGCCAAGGAATGGGTTCTGCCAACCCGGCCTGAGGAGTGGTGTGGCGTGGGCGCCAGATTAGGTAAGTCTGTGACACCACTCTTTACTTTCCATTCCTCACCTCAAAAAAGGGGTCAAACAAGCAGCTTGAGAGAGAATATAACATTTGACACCAGTCCAAAGACCCTGAAAGTACCTGAATCCATCTACCTTCAACCAAAAAAAACAACTACACTCATTGTTAATTCTAACTGTATTGTATATGAGTATGTATATGTGTCTCTTATATTTGCAGGAATATAGGAATGAAGTATGCTTGCAATTAAGCCAGTGTGCCAATATGCAAAATAGAGACTGCCAGGATTGGAAACACTTAGTAATGAGATGGAGCTTTAGGCAGGAGGAACTGTAGGTTGGAGGAATCTGGGGTTCTATTAGACATCATCTGCACGTTCTGCACTGGAGAGTAGCCAAATGTTAACTTAAAGGACTACTCTAAATAAAGGCACACAGCTTGCTGAAATACGTTAGGTTTAAGGAGCATCCCATCTTAATTGCACGTTATAAACGTGCCTACTTCCATGAGATTTGGAACAGCCAGGGATGTTCTCTTACTCTTCAGTTAGCTCCACTTCTCCCAGAAGTCACTGTGAGCATGTGTACACGCACTTCTGCAGGGATCCATTTTATCTGGTATTCTCTAGCTGCTCATGCATCCCCCGACTCTTGCATCCTCTTTGGTTGCCTCTCACTGTACGTAAATTTGCAGCTATTAATCAGAGGTATCTCAATGAAAAGCCTCTGCTTGTTAAAGGGTCACTATAGGGTCAGGAACACAAACATGTATTCCTGACACTATAGCGCTAAACCCACCATTTAGGTAGCTTGCCCCCCCTTAGCCCCTATAAAAGTTAAAAACTCACCTTATTTCCAGCGCCGCTCGCGTCTGCCGGCATTGACTCCGCCCCTTTGTGACATTATCATAATGGCTGATTTTTAGCCAATCCACTGCTTTCCCATAAGGAAAGCATTAAATTGGTTAAAATCATCATGGGGCGGGGCAAATGCCGTTTTGGCCAATCATGACCTCTTCATAGAGATGCATTGAATCAATGCATCTCTATGAGGAAAATTCAGCGTCTCCATGCCTACTGTGCAGCCCTGAGCCAGGAAGCCCCTCCAGTGGCCATCTAAGGAGTGGCCACTTGGTGGTGTCCCTAGGGGCAATGTAAACACTGCATTTTATCGGAAAAGACAGTGTTTGCATGAAAATGACTTAAGGGAGCTATTATACTCCCCAGAACAACTACATTAAGCTATAGTTGTTCTGGTGACTATAGTGTCCCTTTAATTTCTCTAACTCGGATGGAAAGAGAAAGAGGGGACTGCTTGCAAAGGCTGCAGACAGAAGATCTGAATCTTTTACAAGCATTTTTTGGGGGGGATATTCCCCCAATGACAACATGCATAAATAAATGCATGCATGTTTTCATTGAGGACATATCTACAAATAGTGATTAAAAAAAATCCCCAGTGGAGTGTTTCTTTAACAGCTCCTTAAACAATGAAATATAAATATTAGCTTTTTATTCATTGATTGAAGAGATAAATAACTTTATTGTGAACCTGTGCAAGTAATTTTTCAGTTTATCATAGGTCGGTGCTAACAATATAACCAGAAGTCTGCACTGTAATGTATTTTGGGTTGTTAACAATGAAAGGTTGACAGGAAGACTGACTTTGGTGGAGGGGTAAGCTATTGACAAAACTGGCCTTGGGATAGCAGAGAGGGTAAATCTGACCCTTAGACTAATAATTTAATAGCAGAGAGGGTAAATCTGACCCTTAGACTAATCCTTTAATACTTCTATAAGGTTGTGACTCATCCCTATACATTTATTTCCAAAATGTGCTAAATTATGCTTATATATCATGCTGAACCCCTGCTATACAACATGCCAGATATCAGGGATGGCCAAGAGGTTAATCCCCAGCTTTTGTAAAACACGAATTGCAATTCTCATGGGAACGCGTCATTCTGTAGCAGCTAGGAAGTCTGCTTTTAGCCAATGGGGCCATATATATTTGCATTTTAAAGAAACAGTTTGCGTTTAATCGCACTCCCCCTAAATCAAATTTCAAATATTATATTGCAAATGAAAAGAATATTCTAAGTCGCTCAATGTGGAACAAATGTGAGATGAAATTATGCAGATCATTTCAGGCTGTAATGATGTACTGTACACAGTGCTTATAATTTACTTAGGTTGAGTCCATTCATTTAATTATGCCACTAAACTTCGTGGGACAATTGGTCATCATGAGAGATTCCAGGCAGCTAATCACAAATATATAGAACATGTCCCTTATTGTCCCCAGCGGCTAAGTGCTAAAAATGTTACTTAGTGTTCAGAAGGTTAATGTCCTGCTTATGTAAATTGTCCAATTTAACATTCAGAAGCAGTTACCATAAATTCTGGCTCTGGGATTTCATTAAACGTATGTTCAAACTAGTTGACCTTAAAGGTTAACAGGCACAAGTTAAACAGGACAATTATTTAACTGGCTGCTTATCAAGTGGAGGAAGCTTCTGGCCATTTAATAGTTCTGCGAATTTCACAATTAAAATAAAAACATTAAAAAAATAAATCTGAAAACCCTTGTGATTGCAGGTCATGCTTTTTAGGAGGGCTTCATGACGATAACCAAGTCGTGGATTTTTAAAATATAAAAAAAACTCAAATTAGTTTGTTTAACATACATGCGTATTAAGATTTTACACATGTTAAAATTATGACATAGGAATTTTGTCGAAATAAGAAAAATAAAGTCTGACATCATTTCATGCTTTTTACAATGTTCTGAACAATGGAATATTTATATAAACGCACCACTATTTTTAAAACACTGTTTTTATATTTGACCTTCAAAAACAATGTTTTATGTTCTTTCCACGACACTGGCAATTAAATATTACAATTTGCAGGAGTAAACCCGATTTTGTCTTCAGTTATAAAATAATAATGTTCGTGATTTTCTTAGGATTCCAGGGCAGTATTTTTTTAGACCTTCTCTTTGCAGAGCACTTGTTCCACCTGTTCCACCTGTCTCCTTCTTATTGGCAATAGATGCCACAAATGGTCCACGAGACATTTTATCCCTCACTTCCTGAATTACCTAAATTCCTTCTTGATGTGGAATCAATTAATAAATTGATTAAGAAGTAATGCGTGCACGCTCCTAAAGTAATTCACACCAGACACAGGTTTCGGGTTAATGGAAAAACTTGAGGAATGTTTATTCTGAGGGGACGGCATGTCCCTTATAAAGCAAAATTACATCATATGCATTGTCAAAGATAACATGGAATGATACATCAATAATTGGTTAGGTGTTAAGTGGTTCATTTAGTGCTCTTCCTACCGGGTGTGATGTCATTGGTATCTTGGAGGTCTCCCCCAGATTCCAGCGCCATCTTGTTAATGAGGGTGTTAGTCGATGTCAAAGGGAAACTCCCTAGCGGCCATTTTAGGTAAATCACATAGGAAGTTGAATAATGCTGATTGTAGTTATATTGAGTAAATAGGCATTTTACCAACATGGACTGGGTTAATATTTTTGTCCACAACAGTCCCCCCTTAAAATGACTATTTACGAAAGAGAGAGAGAGAGACAACTACTAACTAACCCTAATGGTGTCCCTAATTGGCTGCAGCTCATCTGTCTGAACAGGCCTCGAACGCTTCACTGCGCAGGTCTCCCGCAGCGGCTAACCCACTACATCTCCTGAGTCAGACTCCTGCCCGTAGAGACAGACGCTGTCCCTATACTATCCCTATATGGAAGTAGTTGTCTGTTTGAGGTAGTGGGACTGAAGAGGTGTGTGTGGGGTGTCACAGTCCATGTCGTCGATATCCTGATGTAGGAATGTAGGTGTAGTGCACTCAATAGTCTGACCTACAGTCTTCTGTAAATATTTCTGCACACAGGGTATCACACAGCAAATCAGGAAGAGAAAGAGAATTACCACCGTAAGAACAGCCATACCTACTTGAAGGAGAGTTTTCTGCCATCCACTTATCCATCCAAACCATCTGTCCCATGAATTGGGGACTCCTGAGTTCCTCTTTAATTCGTCAGAAAGACTTTCTAACTTCTCTATGGTTACCTTACCATTGGGGCCTGTATTGTCTGGGATGAAGGTACAGCATGTCATAGTATCTGGGAGTATTTTACACACGCCCCCCTTTTCTGCTAGGATCATGTCTAAGGCCATTCAATTCTGAAATGTCATTTGGGTGGTAGTCTGTAACTGTTCTGCCAAGCCCTGAAGGGCATCTCTAGTATAATTGACAAATAGTTGCTGGTTATAGTAGATATAATTGATCCAGTTAACATTCTTGTTAGCGGTGATGAGTGGGATCAAGGATTCGAATCCCGCCGCCACCTCATCTCTGGCCTTGAATTCATTTGGTACCCCCCTTGGTACTCCAATGGCATCGATATATATGTGTGGGTCGAAACTACCTCGAATGGGGGTTTCTCTTTTTACTCTAAGATATGTGTGTGGTGAATCATGTGGGCCTTGGTGGTTATCAGAAATTATATGTATGGGCACGATAGCTTTGGTCAGAGTACATTCTCCCCACCACAGGCCAGTCATTTTTAATCTGAGCTGCATGTCACCACATAAATGTCTCCTACGGACTTAACTTGATTTACTAATAGGGCAGTGGGAGGTTCTCGATAAGTGGTACAGTAGCCAGAAGGGAATTTACCTGCAAATTTACCTGTTGCTCCATGTATTGTGTCGCAAGTGTAGTTACCTGGGTACACGGTGATTCCATCAGGTGGCCTGGTATTCCCTTGGGTTATTGGGTAAACCTTTTTCCATGATTCACACACTGATGAATTCACTGCTGACTGCGCATTGAGGCTTAAGAAACACATCTCAACATCTGGAGGTAGATTTAAAGACACTGTACCCAGATGGGGTCTGGCCCCACCACAAACATAACGGTTAGTTTTGTTGTGTGAATTAGCATTATACCTCATCCGTTCAAGCAATAGATTAGTATCTGAAAACCCGGTCTCCACAGCCATAGTGTCTTCAAATGTGGGATTGGCAATGGGTACCATGTCTTTAAGGGTTTTAATGTGTGGTTTTAGAGGGTTAATGGTCATGTGTGTGGAGTCTACCCAGTCAGGTGACGTAAGTATGTCTTGTAAATAAAAGGTCCCCAACTTGTTATATGAGCCACCCCTTTTCCAATACATTACGTACTCCCCAGCATCTCCTGGGCTGGGATGTTCTATGTTTAAGGTGAGCTTCATTGGGGTAGACCCTGTTGGCCTGCATAAGGTCATTCTGTATAACAAGGGTTTCCCATATTTGTCAATCCTATCTAAGGCACTTTGTGGTCTGTAGCCCCATGGTCGGCCTGTATTCCAACCCGCTGCTTTCCAGGTGCTACAGTGATCTCCCCAATGGTCACCTGTCACACAAATATATGGGTCCTTTTTGTTTGGTATGTCTTTGTATATTGCTGAGTGTTGTGATTGTGGAAAAGTTCAAGAGACAATTTCACAGTAATCAAAAGTGAAAGTAGCTACGTGTGTGTTTGAAGAATTATACCAAAATGTGTAAACATGATTGTCTTTGGTAATAGCAACTTGTTGGGCCTTTGATAGGCCTAGGAGCAGAAATAAGCACAGGAGGCTCATGTTTTGGCAGAATCTGTTTCCTCTGGATCAGGAACTTTCTTGCAGTGCGAGGCGTGTATCCAGGTATTCTTCCCGGCCAACTTTACAGAGGTAGATGTAGTCATTAGGACTTGGAATGGACCATCAAACCTTGGCTCAAGAGTGTGTTTTCTTAGGAACTTCTTGACCGTGACCCAGTCACCAGGAAGTAGCTTATGTGTGCCTGTATTTGACTCTGGATCTGGAATAGAAGAAAACACATGTGCATGGATTTTGGTCAAGGCATGAGAGAGTGCAGTTATATAATCTACCATTGCATCTGACTGAATTTGAAGTTGCTGAGGAAAGTAACAGCCTAACCTGGGTGCTGTTCCAAATAAGATTTTGCACGGGGGATAAGCTAAACCTCCCTCTTGGGGTGTACCTTACACTAAACAATGCTATGGGAAGACTCTCCGGCCAGGGCAGGTTAGTTTCTTGGGACATTTTAAGCATTCTGGCTTTCAGAATGCCATTCATTCATTCTACCTTACCACTACTCTGTGGATGATAGGGTGTGTGGAATGCAAGGGCCACCTCCAGTGCTGCCCAGATCTCCTTGGTTAGCAACACGGTGAAGGATGTACCCTGGTCACTTTCAATTACTTCAGGAACTCCGTATCTGCAAATGATTTCGGTAAGTAGACGCTTCGCCGTGGTCTTTGCAGTGAGATTAGCGACTGGAAAAGCTTCTGGCCATCCTGAAAACATATCCACTATGACCAGTGCATATTCATACCGGTCACTCTTTGGCATTTGGATATGATCAATTTGGATCCTCTGGAAAGGGTACTGTGGTTTGGCCAAATGGTTTGGTGCAGCTTTAATTATTTTCCCTGGATTACATCTGGCACAGATGGTACAGGATCTGCAGTAATTTCATGTCAAGTTGGTGATTCCGGGGGCTTCAAAATATTTATCAATCAAAGAGTTCATGAGGTGCTTAGATAAATGAGCTGGTCCATGGGCCCACTGAACGACAGCTGGATACATATTCTTGGGTAGACAGAATTTGAGGTTGATTGTGTATACTTCATTCTGGAGGGTTGCTCCTTTGTCTTTCCAGCTTTGTTTTTCTTGTGGGGTGGGGGCGGCCTGTTGTTCTCTTAGGAGCTTGAGATCAGTGGGCAGGGTTTGCATAGTGTAAATAGGAGTCTTTTCGACGGACACTCTTCTGTCCACTTCCCGACACTGGCGTGCCGCATCCTTAGCAGCCTGGTCGGCTAAATGGTTGCCATGTGCTTCTTCTGAATTCAGTCTCCAGTGGGCTTTTACCTTCAGTATGGCCACCTCTTCAGGAAGTAGTAAGGCATCCATCAATTCTTTGATAGCTGCGCCATGTTTCACAGGAGTACCTGTTACTGTAAGGAACCCCCTGGTTTTCCAGATTAAGTCAAAGTCATGTGCCACGCCCAGGGCATACCTTGAGTCTGTATAAATATTAACACGTTTCCCTTCAGACATCTTGCATGCCACCGTAAGGGTTATTAGTTCGGCTTCTTGTGCTGACTTAGATGATGGGAGTGAAGATGCTTGGAGTATTTGGTCCTCTGTGGTGACTGCATATGCGGTATGATATTGTCCCTGCACATCTGCGAATCTAGAACCATCCACAAACAGAGTGTAGTCAGGGTCAGGTAGAGCAGCCTCGTGCACTGTTGGGAGATGGGTTGTTTCCATTTTCATCTGTTCAAAGCAATCATGAGGGTCATCCAGGTCCTGTTCTGTAGGAGGGATGTCTTCACATATGATATGATATATATCATGATATGATATCGAGGGTAACCGACTGTTTTGGAATTTATGGTCCTTTTAGTGACCCACGTCAATGTGAGCTGTTCTTGAGTTGCAGTACTCCATGTCTTGGCCATTGGGCCGAGTTCTTTCCATGAGAGATCTGGAGACTTGGTGAAAGAGATATGAGGAACAGCCACCTCCCAATGGTGATATAAATGTGATACCTCCATAGGCAGGTAGACTGAGATAACAATGTTTCCTTTGGAGTCACAGAACAGGTCTGTCAGTGTGATGCGTATGGGTCAGGCCCTGGGGTGTTCCTGAACCACAGGGTGCAATGTAAGTAGCTCTCGGGCTGTTCATCATGTGGAACTGTGGGCTTTTCTACTTGAAGTTCCATGTGAATGTCAGGATTTATGTCCAGGCTCTACCAGTATTGCGGCACTCCCCCCTTGGGAAGTGGCAGAAGAGTGGCCGGATTCAAGGAGTAACATCTTTGTAAAGTAACATTATCAGGCAAGAGGAGGGAGGTTTGGAGGCGGAGATGTCTCTGAGATTAGAGATGTTTTGGTTGAACCTGATTCAGGATTGCAGCGATATCATGGGGAGCAAGAACCGTCAGTTGATGTCCGAGAACAAAGTCATTAGTTTTGCCCAGCAGGGCACTGGCAGCAAAAACAGCATGCAAACAGGAAGGACCACCCCTGGCCACGGGGTCTAGCATGCAGGAAAAGTACCCAAAAGGGCGCTGACGGGAACCGTGGGATTGAGTAAGGACCCCTGAAGCATGGTCCATCTTCTCTGAGACGAAAAGTTTAAATGGTAGCTGGTAGTTAGGTAGGCCCAAAGCAGGGGTGGAGGAGATGGCTCTTTGAAGGGCATGGTAACAGGTGCGGGCTGTAGAGGACAATGAAAAAGGTTCAGTCTTCAAAGCATCATAGAGAGGTTGCATGAGTTGAGAAGCCTCAGGGATCCAAGCCCTGCACTAGAGGTATTCCTCATCAGTAATGTAAATACTGCCTTTTTACGAAATGGCTGTGCTTACATTAAAAAGCCTGCAAAGACATGCTATAGACACCAGAACTACTACGTTTAGCTTGAATATAGAGAGGAAAAAAGAATTATCACAAATGTAAGAAATACAATGTCTGTATCATTATTCTAAAAATTATTTTAAAAAAAATATGCACATTCCTAGCTTAATTTTTAGCACGACATATGACACAAACATTTTGTACTTTGCAGATTACTTTTTATATTTTTTTATACATATACAGATTGTGTAATACTGCCCCTGACTTAGGATGACCACATTTCCTAACTGCCATTCAGTGACACTTTCAGAAATGCATTCCATACATTTTACTACCCGTCTCTACCCCTTCCATTTATATTAGAACCCCACCTACCCCTTCCATGAATATTAGAACCACCCCTACCCCTCCCATGAATATTAGAACCACCCCTACCCCTTCCATGCACAAAAGAACCCCACCTACCCCTTCCACGCATATTAACCCCCCTACCCCTTCCATGCATATTAGTACCCCCCTAACCCCTTCCATGCATATTAGTACCCCCTAACCCCTTCCATGCATATTAGAACCCACCCTACCCCTTCCATTCATATTAGTACTCCCCTAACCCCTTCCAATAATTTTTCTACATCCCCCCTCCTCCCATCCATATTAGTAGCCCCCCAGCCCCCCTAAACCCTTCCAATTATTTTTCTACCTACCCCTCTCCCCCTATCCTTATTAGTAGCCCCCCTAACCCTTTCCAATTATTTTTCTACCTACCCCTCCCCTCATCCATCTTAGTAGCCCCCCAAACCCTTCCAATTATTTTTCTACCTTTGTCCCCCCTTTTACCTGACATAGCAGGGGGACCTCTGGACGTCTGGCAGGCGCAGTGTCAGACTGAGTGCCGGGTAGTAACGTGACACTCGGCCAGGGCCGTTGCAAGGATTTTTGCCGACCTAGGCAAAAGTAAAGTTTGCCGCCCCCCCCATGTGACATCACAATGCCCCACCCATATGATCTGCCATGTTAACTAACGCCAGTGCTGGAGTGCCGCCATGTTTACATTAAAAGGCCTGCAGGGACAGGCTATAGACACCAGAACCACTACATTAAGCTGCAGTGGTTC
>OW240913.1:326811773-326843796 GCA_933207985.1 Pelobates cultripes
GACATAGCCATATCCCGAATCTTCTTTTTTGGTTTATACTTTGCATGATATAGGTCGCTTATTTGGGTAGCGACCTAGGGAGGCTGTTACGCATCTTTATAAGCTAAGTACTATTGCTTTCTTAATTTGTTATTTTGTATGTACACTGTTTGAGTTGTACTTGTAAGCTATTATGTCGTCCCCTGACCTTTTCGTTGAAAGGAAATAGAGCACCATAGGTCTTTACCATTATCCCACATTTTTAAGAGTTTTTGATAAACGGTTTGGTTTTCATATGCCTTTGTAAAAAGTAATGGAATACTACTAGTAATAATAATAATAATAATAATAAGCTTAACAAAAACCAAAGCTTGTCCACCTAATAATTAGACTTGTGCAATGGGAACGAAAATAGTTTGTACAAATCATTTCATCCATAAACAAATTTTGGTTTGTCTGAACTGAATTTTGTCCTTTGAACAGTTCAGGTCGAAAACAAACTGCCTAGTATTTTCATTTCAGATTCTGATTTGAATGATTAATGCAGTTTCCGACTGGTTAGTTTTCAGCTGCTTAGTAAATAACTCCCTAAATTGGTATACTTATTTGGGATTGCCATATTTAAGGGTACCAAATTAGAGAATTGTTTAGTAGATATCTCCATTCTTTGGTATCCTTAAATATGATAATTCCTCATAAGGACACCAATTTAGGGAGCTATGTACTAAGCAGCTGAAAGGTCAGAATTAAGTAAAGCCCTTTTCTTAATTTTGGTCTTTCAGCTATTAGTAATAGTATTAGAGATATTTATGTAGTAGACTAATAGGGGCATGTCTACTAAACAATGAGCAACCAGTTTGTTACTAAAGCAAGCTGTTAATATACAAAAAATAAAAAAATTACATTCAGTTTTCCACCAGACCAAAAGCCCAGATAAAACGTTTCATTTATATTACAGTCACAAGGAAAATGTCTATTTCTTCAGAGGAACTAAAGTGACTAAATTAGTATAATTTACTGTGTTTTGTTTTCAAAGTTCATGTCAGAAATGCATTTGCTAAACTTTTTTTTAGTCGTACGGAAGATATATGGTCTGGTAAAAGCAACAAGTTGTCAGTTGCATTGGTGAAGTCAAAGCTTCAAGGCCATTTGAACTTTGCGAAATTATCATGCCTTGAATTTTAAAATATTTCTGGAAGGTCAACGAGACAAAAATCTTTGAATGCATCAATGATAAATGTGAATAAGTGTCTCGATGGCTATGAAGCAGAGACAAGAATTCAGAATATCACTTAAGTGCTCATGGCAATCTACTTTATGGAATCTGAGAAATAGAACGCAAGCATGGAAAATGTATCAAAAATATGTAATAAAAATATGCTAAGTTTTGTCACACAAATGGATACTGGTGCATCTAATGTATCATGGGATACTAAAGGATCAGTCTAATCACCATCACCACTGCATCTTATTGTAGAGATTATGGTTCAAGAAACCTTCGGCTGCAGTCCCATTTTTGTCAAACTGTTTTCTAGTGGCTTTATAAAAAATCAGGGGTCTCCTAGCGAAGTCCATCCCCTCTGCTGTTTAAGATTATGAGGAATTTTGCTTCTTTATTATCTGTACAAATTTGGACTCTAAAGAATGCTAGGCAAAACTACACTCAATAACCTGTAGTGGTTATGGTGCTTATAGTGTCCCTTTATGTTGGTATTTATCAAGCTGTGATATACTCTAACATATTTACATACAGAGTGGATTGGGTAGATTTATTTTGCTTGGTATACCCATCTTGATGTTGCTCCTCCTACTTTGATCCTCCATAATATCAATGCAACAGCTGACTGCTTGATGGTCTTTAATGGAGCTCACAGGTTCTATTAAATAGTTATTAATTGTGTGTCACGTAGGCCACCTGCCTCTTAAACAACTATAAACTTACCCATGGTCCCTGCTATTTCTCCTTTAAATTGCAGGATATCCATTGCTATATTTTTGCAAATGGTCACCAGAAGGCTCTTGAGCATTTCCTCAGCAACAGGAGCTGAGTCCACAAACTTGGACACAGTAGATTGTGAGAGAAATCTGAGACTTTGTCTGAAGAGGCTGAGAAGACATTGCTGGGCGCCATATTGGGGCTTGCGTCTCACTGAGCTTAGCAAAAAATCACCAATATTCCCCAATATCCCCTGTCCCTTTCTGCCATTTGTTTTTTGCTTTTGGGCCCCATGGCAGAATAGAACAGACTGGTGCTTAGTGGCTCTTCGGAGAAAGCTGTTCTGAAGTAGCATTTTATCAATGGTCACTGAAGGACAGTTAGTTTGTGGTGGGGGCCTAGGTAATACAGCAATTACTGGAAAATGGGACCATGATGTTCCTAGCATCATGACCACTACAACAGTTTGTAGTAGTTATGATGTTTGGAGTAACCCTTGAAGATTGTTAGTAGTGATGAAAGTAGGAGTCTTCAGTGAGTCTTTTTTTTTTTCAATTTGACAATTGAAAGTTATTGAGGTACATTTGTCAAATATATTCAATGCAAGTACGACTACGATCATATGACGTACAACAGTGTCTCACCAATACAAAAAAATAAATACCTCAACGATAGGGAGACACACAAAGACAGATATCCTAAATACTTTTAACAAAAGTTGGAAAGTAACAATATATACAGGTCAAGAGAAGGGGAAAAGCATAATAAAGGAGAAGACAGGTGTTTGGGGGGAAAGAATTGGCTATGATATGGAGGTCTGTGCGGTGGAGAGGAGATAGAGCTACTTTTTACCCAATTACTTTCTCACAAATGCATAATGGAGGTGCTGCCTAATCTGTGACAGCAAGGACTATTGGTGTTGGTGTAAGTGGATGAGAGAAATTTTTTTATTATTTTCTCTTTTCTTTCCTATCTACTGTTTCCCTCGACCCATGATACCCTATGTCTTAACCTACATTCAACTCACGCACTCTCATTCAGTTCAATGTATATAAGCTAGCCATATCCTCTGTGCATCTAACTTCTGTTTGTTTGAGCTAAATTTGTCTCTGAACATATTTTCATATGACGAATTTCAAGATATCTGGCCAAGCACTCTATAAGCCTGGGGAGGTAGTTTTCTATTACTATATTTTCCAATATTAACAAGTAGTAAAAGAAAGAGCTAACAAGGTTTTTGTCATGGATTTAGGAGGCACATTTGTGGGGATAGCAGGTTGGAGGTTTGAGTTTTGCGCATAACTGTTCAAATAGCAAAAGGGGTGAGGGTTCTCCCCCAGGAGCCTGCTTTTTGTCCACTGAGGACTTCAACTGTAGGTGCTGGTAGGATGATACAGCTCGAGATGGAGGTTTAAAAAACTGCTGTAATTCAGGAACAGGCTGCAGTGATCCAAACCTGAATACTTAATATAAAAAAATAACCCCTTGTTGGACCCATAGATTGATCCAGCAAGTCTTTTAGGAGTAAGTATTGTGGCAGAAGATCTTACAGGCAACCAAATAGAACAGGTGGTTTGGTAGACTGGTGCGGTAGTGGAATTGGCAGGCTGTATGCAACGTCAGTAATGGCAGTAATGGTCAGATATCAAGCTTGGGAAATTCTGTTTATATGGAGTGGCAAGCAGAGGTCTGAATCATGGATTAATCTATCAGGATCTCATGTTGCAACGTTGTATTGCACTTGAAAAGAAAGTAACTGAATGATACAAAGTTGCACCCAGCATCTTTCATCTTTTAAGTGATGAAGAGAGAGAGTCACACACTACATGGAGACATGGCTGAGACAGACAAGGAAGAAACGCAGGCAGCTGGAGAGATTAAAGGAACACAGCTGAGATAATTCATGACAATTGTTGAACACTCATCAACAGTTGAATTTTTGATAAGGCATGAGTGGCATGAAAAAATGTTTTTTCACAGTTTAGGAAATAATAACGTGTGCATAATATGTCCAGTTTAGGAAAATTAATTAAAAATAAATTCATTTATGTGTCTTGATTTATAGAGTACATAATATGTGTGGCAAACCCAGCCACTCGACCTATAACTGGACACTATGCCTTTAAGGGTTGCCTATAGATCTGGAGAGAGATGCGTTGTACCTGTATGTGCCTGCTTCATATATTCCCTGCATTGCCTGTACCTATCTGTTCCGCCGAATGCAAATGGCGGTTTGTATGGGGATTCTCGTTCGTTTCACGAACGGCACTTTGGAGGGCCGTTCGTGAACCGAATGCGATACCCCCTAATAGCCCACACACTTAGAGGCGTGTGGCGCTAGTTAACCGATTGCAACATTGTTGCAATCGGTTATTAGAGGCTCTCCTGGGTGGCCGTCGTTCGACTACCGACCATGCGGCGGTCGGCCATCTTGGATCCTTTGTTCCCCAGCGGGGTTATGTCGTCGAGCGCCTGGTACTAAAAACGGCTACTCGACGGCATGAGCCCCGCTGAGCCTCCAGGACGTTCGGGAGTTTCGGGACGTTCGGTATTTTGTTTCCTAATAGCAATCGGTTCCTTTTGTATATTTTATGTGAATTGTGTTGTTCGTGCGGCGTTCGGTTAGTTTAGCTGGGATCTGAGCGGTAACTTCACGAATGATACCCTCAGACCCCAGCTATCTGCCGAACGTCCATTCGTGTAAATCCACTATATATTCATCAAGTTATTGATTTTTATGCGAATTATCGGTTCTGCTGCACGAGGGGATAGTCCACTTAACGGTGCATTCTGGGAAGACTATCCCTCTCGTGCAGCGGTGCCTGATGGGAGAAATATGGTGTAATGTAAGTCCCCCATGTAGTCCCCTCCTGTACAACCCCTGTAATGTCAGTTTGGAAACCCCTTGCATGGGGAATTGCATAAATACTGTGACCTGTGATTAAAACCTGAGTTGACTCCCAGCCTATGTGTCGTCTAGTTCTTGGGAAGGAAGGGTTACTGCAGTGCTGTTTGGATTAATATATGCTGATTCCCTGGATTATCCTTTGTTGTTCCTGTTACCCAGCGGAGATATCGTGGATTATACTGCCTCTCCGCTACAATATGTATAGGATTTCAGCTTATTTTGAAAGTTACAGGTCACAAAATACAAGGACTAAAATAAAATTCAATGTGAAACTATTTTAGAAGTTGATATGTATGTCTTGTAAGTTTAGTAGCATCGCAAAAAATAAAATTTCCATACAAAAGTATATATTTATATAACGCACACATCACAGTCTATTTACCTAAGGTTATTTTGACACTTGTTACGTACCTATTACATCGCTAATCTCTGCTAAATATTGGAGTAAAATTTAGTTTTTTTCTCTATTTTGACATATACACATATAACAAGGTTTTTTTTAATGTGTATTTCGCAAAACTGGTGTGTGCTATTCTTGTACAGAACCCCATATTGTGTTCTAGATCTGCTGAGTACAACGATACCCCCATTGTATGCCTTTGGCACTATTGTGTTGTAATAAACCCACAAAGGGCTTGCGTTTGAGAAAACAGACACCCCATCTTATATGGTGTATATTGTGCCTTAACGTGTCACCATTTTGTGTCAATGTTTGGGGTGAGGAAATAAATTGCATTTTTTTACATACATGTAGTATTTTTTCTGAGTATTTCTTACACTTGATATGTACCACTGTCATAAAATCCCCCAAATAATGCTTAGTTACATCTTCTGAGTAAAACAATATGCCCAGTGTATGACCTAGACCAGTGATGGCAAACCTATGGCCCGCATGCCACAGGTGGCACGCCGGGCCCTCTCTGTGGGCACGCGGCCATAGGTCGCC
The DNA here is from genome assembly GCA_933207985.1 of Pelobates cultripes. Classification (NCBI taxonomy): domain Eukaryota; kingdom Metazoa; phylum Chordata; class Amphibia; order Anura; family Pelobatidae; genus Pelobates; species Pelobates cultripes. The sequence goes on from OW240913.1 coordinate 326,817,543, forward strand.
GGTCAGCATCAATGCAGAGTTGGCACCTGCCTGCCCAAAACGGCAGGCGCCTACTCTGCTTCCATGTTGGGAGGACAGGGGGAGGTATGTGAGAAGTAGCTGTCCTGTCCATGGCAACCATGGCAACACTCCACACAGTATTGCGCGGGAAGACAGGAGAACTGCAGGACCTGTCCCTCTTACCACCACCGGACCACCAGGGATTTCTGTGTCCGCCCCTCCTTCACAAAAGGTAAGAAGAAGGGAGGGGACACACACAGATTGTATTAATATATTTGTATTTTTGCAGCAGCACCCCCTCCTCTCCCACAAACACACAGCACTCCCCCACACAGCACCCCTCTCACACACAGCACCCCCCTCACACACAGCATCCCCACCAAACACACAGCACCCCCCTCACACACAGCAACCCCCACACACACAGCACTTCCCCCGAACCACCACACACACACACACAGCACTCCATCCCACACACAGCACTCCCTCACACACACACACAGCACCCCCCCACACACACAGCACCCCTCACACACACACAGCATCCCACAGAGACACACAGCACCCCTCACACACAGCACTCCACACACACCCGTACACACAAACACATACACTGCACCCCTCAATGCAGTATGTGTGTGTGTGTATTCAGCAGACTGTGTGTATGTATTCAGCTGTGTGTGTGTATTCAGCAGTCTGTATGTGTATTCAGCATTGTGTGTTTTCAGCAATCTTTATGTATTCAGCAGTCTGTGTATGTGTATCTAGCGAACTGTGTGCACGTATTCAGCAGTCTGTGTGTATGTTTGTGTGTGCGTGTATGCAGCGGACTGTGTGCATGTTGGTGTGTATGTATTCAGCAGTCTGTGTGTGTGTCGGTGTGTATGTATTCAGCAGTCTGGGTGTGAATGTGTTCAGTAGTCTGTGTATTTTACTTGTATTGCATTTGTTGGAGATACTAATAAATATAAGGCTAATTTTATCTATAATTTAAATTTGTATTCCTGTGAGTTGTGTGCAGGCAGGGCCCCAGTGCACTGCTTTGCCCAGGGGCCCATAATGTTGTTAAGGTGGGACTGGCGGGAAAGAATCGGATCCACCAGGTAAGGAGCCTGGGTGGACTTCAAACCCCCACCCACACCAAAAAAAAACCAACATTATTTATGTTCTGGTAGGGAGAGGGCTATATACTGGGGGAAGGGGGATATGCTGGGGTAGTGAGGGGAATATGCTGCGGGGAGAGAAGAGGAGATGCTGCAGGGAGAAAAGAGGAGATGCTGGGGGGAGAAGGAGAGAAGAGGAGGGGAGAAAGGAAGAGGAGCTGAGAGGAGAGGAGGAGGAGGAGGAGATGCTGGGGGAGAAGAGGAGATGCTGGGGGAGAGGAGGAGGAGATGCTGGGGGGAGAGGAGGAGATACTGGGGAGAGAGGAGGAGATGCTGGGGAGAGGAGGAGGAGGAGGATGCTGGGGGGGAGAGGAGGAGGAGAAGATTCTGGGGGAAGAAAAGTAGAATCTGGGGGAGAGGAGGAGGAGAATCTGAAGGAGAAGAGGAGGAGATTCTGGGCGGAGGATGGGAGAGAAGGGGGGAGAAGGGGAGAGGAGGAGATGCTGAGGGGAGGGGATGCTGAGGGGAGAGGAGAGGAGGGGATGCTGGGGGAGAGGAGGAGGAGATGCTGGGGGAGAGGAGGAGGAAGAGATGCTGGTGAGAGTAGGAGATGCTGGGGGGAGAGGAGGAGGAGGAGATGCTGGGGGAGAGGAGGAGGAGATGTTGGTGGGAGAAAAGGAGAATCTGGGGAGAGGAAGAGGAGTATCTGGGGGAGAGGAAGAGGAGAATCTGAAGGAGAAGAGGAGGAGATTCTGGGGGGAGGATGGGGGAGAAGGAGATGATGGGGGAGAGGAGGAGGAGATGCTGGGGGAGAGGAGGAGGGCAATTCGTTTTGTTCCGAATGTAAATTTGTGCGAAATGTCATGCCATTCGGACATTTGGATGCTTACGAATGTCTGAAGTGCCAAAGTTCGGAAGTACCGAAGCGCCGAAGTGTATCGGATTTCTGAAAAGTGGCAAAACAAGAGAGAGGGAGGAAAAATTACGTGAATGATGACAGGAATCTTGACCAATAAGCTAATTCCTTTTGTGCAATTCGTTTCGTTCCGCATGTACATTCGTACAAATTTCATGCCATTCGGACATTTGAATGCTTGCGAATGTCCAAAGTGCCAAAATTCCGAAGCGACAATGTTTCTGCAGTTCTGAAATGCGAAACCAAACCGAATGCCATTGGTCCGAATTGCCGAAGCAGATAAATTTTTTACTTACCCGAATTTCCGAACCGAACCAAATTTTTGGCCCATGCACATCTCTATTGCATAGCCTTTCTTTGAAAGTAAGATTTTGTATTAATATTTATTGCTTTCAATTTGTATTAATCCTGTTCTATAAACAGGATTCATTCATTTCCATGGAGAGCAATAGTTGCTCGAAATTCTGTAAGATTTCACCAAATTTTGGCTGAACCGAAAATATTATTTTTTTCTTAATGAATGACTGAACTGTACCGAAAACGCTTTCCATACACACCTCTAATAATTACCCCTTTTACTCAACCCTGGCATATCTCCCACACGTCTCTATTTAAGAGGGACAGTCCTTTTTTGGGCCAAAATTGCCCCACTTTTCTAATCTAACGTGCCTCTTTTCTAGCAGCTCCATATTGTTGATGTGTCTGACGAATAACAAAACCACAGTAATGTCTTTAAGCAAGAATGTGTTTAGAAATCAGTCTGTGTAAATAAGACGCAGTGTTCTTGTTCTAAATTACATTTAAGCTGCATAAATTGTATTAGTAAGTCACCTAAACTGTCTCAGAACAACCTCGCTATGACCAAGCCTTCACTCACACACAGGGCCAGACTGGGGAAAAAATTTGGCCTGGGCATTTTTAATCACAGCAGCCCACTGAGAAGGGGGTGGGCCAAAGAGAGAGGTGTTTTGTCATCTCCAATGACAAGCATGCCCTCTCTCAAAGTGAGCAGGTTGGTTCAATACATTGGTTCAATACAAGAGCTGAAGAGCTCTTTTTTTTTTTAAATTATTGTAATATTTATGTCCCCACTCCCTTCTTACCTTTGCCTGGGAGGGGGGGGCCTTGTATCCCTGGTGGTCCGGTGAGGAGTGAACACTACACGCTTCGACCTCTCCCTCCCTCCACAGCCGCATCTCAGTGCCTGTGGGCCGGAGGGGAGATAGTTTGTCTCCCCACCTGCCCATGAAGGCACACAGCAGCGCTGGCGCTCTGCTAGCGCTGGCTCTGCATGGACCCGGGCCTGCTCACACCCCAAAAATGAAAGTGCCCCTCTTTGTCCATTCGAAATGTTGGTATTATTGTTATCGTTAAAAGAGTACTTTATAAATGTAAAAGTGATATATTCCTTGAAAAAAACACGTAAATACATTATTATTAATTGGCTTTTATATACCTTCAACAAATTCTGCAGCGCTATACAATATTATTAAGGGGACTTTAACTACAAATGAGACAAACTATTACAGATTTTGATAAATGATCAGTGCATTATATAATAGTAAATATTTCATATAAAATCAAATGGGTCACTTCACCCTCTAAATAGAATTCCATTATCAGCCATGCATGCATGATGTGAACACTGAACTTCCTCAAATAGTCCTTACTTGTTATTTCACTTGCCGGACACAAGGTGGCGATCGACTCAAGGGACGGGTGCCCGGATTAAAGATGGCGGCTGCTTGCTGGTGCCCGATCTATGGCGGATGTGCATCATACACCTGGTGATGCCCAACCCGGAAGTTGCCCTGTAAACACGTGTGTGCAGCCATGGAAGTAATATCTGGTGCTGAGCAGCTTGAGTCGGCGGGTAAGAGAGAGATATAAAGTGTATAATGCAAAGTGCTGAATACACAGGACGAACATGTCAGGGATCATCCCTTGGGATATTTGCTTTTTGGACTCTTGTCCACTTTGGGGACATCTCAGCAATGATGGTTAAACGTGACACAGTCTGCCTTTGGGGACAGGAGTGCAATGGGTGGTTGTCATCCCTGCATTAAAGCTTTGGGAGAGGGTTACTGCAGGAGCTGGACACATTTAGCTGAAGGACTGCACATCCCATGTTATATCTCTGCCTGGGAGAACTGTGTGTTCTTAAATAAGATAAAGTAGCCCTCTAACTTCCTAATGGTGGGCACTGTGTGGCTGAAGGTCCCATCATCCAGGTGATTTAATAAATGTATCCATCAAAAGTAGACTTTTTGTGAGAATACATGATTATAAATATCTAGGACGCCAAGTGGGCTGGGTGAAATGTGCTTTGCCCCTTAGTAATTAATTTTTGTCTGTAAATGGGGTATGGGAACAGATTCTAATGGATACATTGGATAACTGAGTTATCAGGGTAAACACAAGTGCTGTTCTGGGGCCGAGTGATAAGGAGCTATTCCCATGGAAACCAATAGGATGCCTTTAAACACTTAACAGTTTGCACCCAATATAATAAATGAGGTTTCTTGGGAAATAATTCATTTCAAATTTGAAGGTACATTATAGTGTCAGGCATATAAACCTGAGTTCCTGACACTAGAGTTCTGAAGTGGGTGTTTAGGTGACTGGACCCCTTCTGATCTCCATAAAAAGGTGATTGATTTTTTATTTATTTTTTGGTCATATTCCAATTATATAAATGGCAAAGTTTTGTTAGCCATCATTAAAAAAGGCTGTAACAAAATTATCTTGAAACAATTTAAAGTTTACTTTTGATTACATTCCTTTAAATTTAACTTTGGATTTTCTGACAATTCTCACTGTCTCAGAATAGGAACTGGGGGTATAAAAGTACCTGGTTCAATATGCAAGTTATAAATACACTTCCCTGGTTGTCAGAAACCATTGAGGTACTTCTTTAAGGTTGTTTGACTGTCTTTTCAATGAGCTGTAGTAGAGAATGTTAAGTCTTTGATAAGCCTGCTGCAAGCACAGATGTTCCTCATAGCATCTCTAGAAGTTACCTTCTGGTTATTCCATAGTATTATTATTTATTTTATTATTTATATAGCGCCATTAGATTCCGTAGCACTGTACAAAGGGACTAGTACTGATGGAAATTCTGTACCAGGAAAGAAGGGTATGGCTTGCAGTAGCTGCATATACTACATCTGCAGCTATTGCAAGCTAATATTTCATATAACCTCAAAGAAAATGTCATATTAATTGCACGCATGTTTCCTTCTGCGAAACTAATAGTCTAATCAGAATTTTATGAGGTGACTGGGTGTTTTGTGTGATGTATGTGCCACTGTGACAAGTGATGAATGTGTAAGTCGAAAGATCCTGGCTCCTAAATCTTTGGTAACAATTTTTTATTTTTAGCGTTTGTGCCACAAGAGGCATAAAAACATAGTATAATCAGGTGACCTGTAGAATTGGCTTTCGAGATTCAGTGGTATAGGCAGATGGGCCACATGTACCGTGTATTGCAGCAATACACATTTTATATTATTATGAACACATAACGACATTTCAAAGATAACTAGACACCTTAGCAAAATTAACGGTTACCATTGTAAGTTCGAAACAAATATTAGTATAGCAATGAAGTGATTGTGTACAAGCTGCAGGGTTAAGGGGATAGGCAGTGCACCCAGACCTCTTCAATGAGATATGTGTCCCTTTAACCCCTGTTTTTTTTTTTTTTGTTTGTTTTTTTTTGCCATAACAGTAACAGAAACGTTGAGGTGCACACAGGAAAACACGACAGTCATATTACATGATATATCACACAATGGTTTAAGCAATGAAAAATATGCAATAAAATAGACCATCAAGGTTTTCTTTGTTTTGCAATTTTTAAAATATAGTAAAATGGAAGTAAAAATAAAATAGGAGACACGGTATTATATACATTGGAATTAAAACCGCGACAAAGCGCAAATATTAGATCCTTTCAGAGTTGTTCATGAATAAATGCCCAGCAATACATTTCGAGCACAAAAGTGAGAACGATAAATGTCGCCACCTTGTACTGTGCTTATGAGAGAAAAAGTGCATAGGTTTGCAAGAAAGAGTAGGAAGAAGAAGAATCGGCTTCTGAGGTTTATCTCGAGCAATGCTGCAAGTACAGAGCGTGGGGCGGATCAAATGACCCAGAAAGTAGGCAGTTCCACATATAAGTGCAGGGACCATCACAGTGAGAATAAGAGATGGAGGCAATCTGTTAATAAAGTGGGGGAGCAGGGAAGGCTGAAGATACCATAAATCCCCTATCTACCCAATGTCGCTTGGCAGCCACAGGTTTTATTATTATTTTTGTAGGGGACACAATAGTCACCAGAACAACTACAGCTTATTGTAGTTGTTCTAGTGAGTATATTTAGTCCCTGCAGGAATTTTCATGTACAGACAGCCTTTTCAGAGAAAAGGCAGTGTTTACATTACAGCCTAGGAACACCTCTAGTTGCCACACCTCAGACTGACGTTCATCGTCTCCACACTGAGACGTTGAACTTTCCCCATAGAAATGCATTGATTCAATGCATTTCTATGAGTAATTGCTAATTGGCCAGGTCAGCGTTTGGTCCTGCCCTGGCTTCTTGGGAGGGGGGTACAAACCACCTAAAATGGTGATTTTAACACTATACGATCAGGTATACACGTTTGTGTTCCTGACCCTATAGCGTTCCTTTAAGTAAAAACTGTAATGAAATGTATCTTTATACCAGCCCTGTGCCAGTCTCTTCAGGACTTATAAAGCCATAAACAAGGATGAGGCATTATTTATGACAAATTTGAATTTCCATTTTTCTGAAAAGGCAATATTTTACATGGTCTGTGCTCAAAACAACTTCATGAAGTTGACATGATTTTGGTGCCTATTGGGATTTTTGTTGGGGAGTGTCTTTTGTTTAAAAAAAATTTTTACAAAAAAAATTTTTTGTGTATTATTTTTGTAATTTACTGAAATAAAATGTTGGCAATTTTTACCCAATATTTTCCCATTAGCATTCTTTGTTCTATTTATGTCATGCTGTTGCAAGCAATATTACAATTAAACTCCAATCTAGGGATCGACCGATATTGATTTTTTAGAGCCAATAACTTACCAATATTTCTACACAATTTCTACACACATCTACTATTAACTGAACATGTTTATTATTATTATTTTTATTTATTTTTTTGAAATCTTTTTTTTTATTTTTTTATTAAGGCACATGCCATATACATGCCAGTCAGAATTTTTTGTTTTCAAGAATGTGTGTGTAATGGATACAGTGAGAGTATTTAATTAGTGAATGCAGTGTGTGTGTGGGTTTTTTTTGTGTGTGTAGTGGATGCAGTGTGTTTGTTTAGACAGGGAGTAGTGGCACTGGGGTAGATAGGCGAGCAGGGGCACTGTGGTAGACAGAGGGCATGGGGTAGGGGCCCTGGGTAGATAAGGAGCAGGGGCACTATGATAGACAGGGAGTAGGGGCACTGGGGTAGATGGGGAGCAGGGGCAATATGGTAGATTGGGACGCAAGGGCACTGTGTTTGTTTAATTTTAGATTTCTGTGCCATCCTTGATGTCTCTAATGTCCTATCAGTCAAGGAATGCCTAATCTTCCAGCTCTGAGTACACAGATTCCTCATACGTTTTCTTGTTGCATTAAATAGCATGGCACTGTATTCAGTATACACAGCTTTTTCATTAAAGTGTGCATTGTTGGGAATTCAAAGAGAATTTCAAATGTTAGGCCAAAATAGTTGGAGCACGGTGTACAAATTTCACATTCGTTGATTTTGGTGTTTAGATGGTACCTTTAATGTTTGAAATATCGTCATGTTCTCCAACATGATACAGCTGGCTAAATGACAGTCTCACTTTAAATAATCTCAGGGGTGTCTCCTTTCTTTCCGTACACAGTGTTTAAATCACATTGGTTCTGATCACTTTCCTTTGAATTTATTCCCCAAAGGTAGGTATTAAATAGTGGAAGGGGGGAAAAAAATGAGCTTTTCCTAATCTGTGATGAAATAAGTAATTCCCTGTAGAGTGTCCAAATATGCGCTTCTCCATTGAAAGTACTTTGGGTTAAGCGTTGCTGCCTTGGGACCACCTAGTATTTAGCATGCAGTGTTGCTGAGCATACAGTGGACACGACAGATCACCGTGATGAAGCTCTGGTCCGCATTATAAACTAAGAGAGAACACATGCACTGTTAGAAAACAATATCTGAAATATAAGGTAACCATTTCCCCCAGCTTCTCCTCTGGAAATATTTTTTTTTCTCCCATCTGTGCGTTTAGTGTGTAGATATATATTGTTACAGTTTCACAAAGCTGGTTCCCATTAAATGGCGTATTCATTCTATTACAAACAGGCACCAAGTTGTAGTAAACTTGCCGTGTTATAATTGTATTTCCAAACAGCTCTTTAGGCAAGAGTTTTTTTTTTGTTTTTTTTTTAACTCTATTCTTTTTCTGTTAGAAAACACTGCATTAAATTAGGGGCAGTAAAATGCTTTTTTTTTTTTGTCTCATCTGATTAGTGATGCAAATTGTGATTTTCTCCAAGTTCCAGGGATTTTGCGTTTTAGGACAGGTTTCACTCAGGAATGCAGCAATATCAAATATCACTTAATAAGAATATTCACACTCTGAGCCAAAATGATCACCGTTTAATTTGTTTTCAAGGGATACTTTGGATCACTATTGAACTCCAAAGGAACATTACCAATGCTTGCTTACTCCATGGAAGCTTTTATTTGACCGGTTACAACACCCTACCTGATAGGGACTTGCCCTGTCTTGGTGTATTACTTAGTTGTGTATATTGTGGCAGAGGTAAGTTTAAAATCAGGGTGTATCTCTTCTAGTGAAGTTCTGTTAAAATGTGATTTACAAGATGATAGAAACATAGAATGTGACGGCAAATAAGAACCCATCTAGTCTGCCCTATTTTCTATATACTTTTGTTAGTCCTGGCCTTATTTTATAAGTAGCATAATCGTATGCCTATCCCACACATGCTTAAACTCCCTCACTGTGTTAACCTCTACTACTCCAGCTGGAAGGCTATTCCATGCATCCACTACCCTCTCAGTAAAGTAATACTTCCTGATATTATTTTTAAACCTTTGTTCCTCTAATTTAAGGCTATGTCCTCTTCTTGTGGAGTTTTTCTTCTTTTAAAATATAGCCTCCTCGTTTACTGCGTTGATTCCCTTTTATGTATTTAAATATTTCTATCATATCTCCCCTGTCTCGTCTTTTCTAGAAACTATTCATGTTAAGATCTTTTAACCTTTCCTTGTAGTTTAGTCTCACTTAGCTGCTGTGATCACACGTGTGCTGCAATATTTGCCTAGTTCTTCTGCCATCCAATAATATTGTGGGGTAACTTCCATGTTTCGTTTAAGCACACTATTCTGAAAAATGAGAATCTTCATATCTGACCGTTTACTAGTTTAATGTTTTTTATCCTTGACTGATACACATGGCTAATGATTATGGTACAAATCTGTCCATGCTGTCTTAGAGCATTATCTCTCCCTTTGCTCTGCTTACTTAAATTTTGGGAATACCTAAATGCTGATTTGAATAGTATCTTTTAACTTTTAGACAAAATACCCCAATGTGGTGGGTGAGGGGAGTGAAATCTTGAACTCCTCCAAATGAAGACTGTCAGATATATTGCCTACTTGTGATTTTTTTTTTTTTTTTTGACAAAACATTATTTTATTCACGTTTCCTTCTATGGATACTGAATTTTCTTATTCTACCAGTAGATGTCAGGCTTTGCTATTTGCTTGTTGCATGGATATCCTGATAGTTTGGTTGTGAGGTTTACTTCATTCTCAGTTATTCACTTAAAGGAGCAATTGTCAGGATTATTAAAGGACCACTATAGTGCCAGGAAAACATATTTGTTTTCCTGGCACTATAGTGCCCTGAGGGTGCCCCCACCCTCAGTGTGCCACTCCCGCCGGGCTCTGGGGAGAGGAAAGGGTTAAAACTTACCTTTTTTCCAGCGCCGGGCGGGGAGCTCTCCGCCTCCGATCCTCCTCCTCTCCTCCCTTTCGGCTGAATGTGCACGCGCGCAGTTTCTCTGAAACTGCTATGTTTATAAAAAAAAAAAAAAATGGGTTAACCCTAGCTGGACCTGGCACCCAGACCACTTCATTAAGCTGAAGTGGTCTAGGTGCCTACAGTGCTCCTTTAATATTCTCTATGCTTACCCCCTATATTTAACAAATATGTGTTTGTGAGGTGTGAAAACAACATTGAAGGTAGAAATCAGCACCTCTGTATACAGCAGCTGGGTATCTCCTCCTTGGCTCCACGTCAGTTCCTATAAGCTCTGTCCTTCACTTCCTGGTAGACGAGCTATGGAGCACTGAGGTTTTTTGCTTCTTTTTTCTTGACAATTTTAATGTTGAAGGGTTACTCCAACCCTCTGGAGGAAGAAGACCTATGCTGTGTAATATGCCCCATTGGACACTATGGATTAGGCTGCTCCCCCCCTCAGTTTGCAGTGAAACCTGCATAAAAGATATCTTCCTCTTGCAGGCGCACTGCCATCAGGAGAGAAGATTTTTACGTCTCGTGCCAGCACACTGTGTTCTCTGACGACAGATGTAAAATGTGCACAGAATTGACATTATGCATCTCAGAACTCTGGGCTGCCTAAGTCACATGTGCTGTGGTTGCGATTGATCCCTGGCACACATTAAAATTAATTCAGTATGTGCAGTGTTTTAATCAGAAACACTACACATACATACTACTACTACCATGACCACTTCAAATCACTGAAGTGATCATGGTGGATGGACTTACCCATTTAATTAAATTTTTGCAATTAAAAAAATTACCAATATCACTAAGAAAAAAAGGCTCATTCACAGTTTGTATCTTTTTCTTTAAACATTAAAGGGTTTTTCCTAGCATCACTGCTTCTCACATTAATGTCTATGATACTAGAAGTACCATGACTCCATTCCCCGGTAATGGACAAACTCTTACCTGGGTCCATGCTTGGTCCCGTGAGTTAGGATTATGCAGATATATGCACAGAATTGACATTAACAAGAAGAGTTACACCTGCGGCATCAACGTGATTAAACTCTGTATGTTCAGCAATTCATAGCAAAACCTTGGACATATAGATTTACAGCACCATGACCAATTTAAATCACTGTTTTGCTTGGAGTAACAAATATTTTAACTGTGAGGTTCTGTTGCTAACAATGGGTGGCAGTCACAGACTGAGAGTACCCAGTCCATCAGATAAATGCCAAAGCATTAGTCCAAGCAGCAGAAATAGGCTGGTCTATAGACGCCTGAGGATCCTGATTGTGTCAGACTGATTGAAAACATTTTAGCACTGAAAAGTGGGAGAGTGCCAAGGCTGGACTGTATCCACCATAACCACTTCAGTAGATGTACTTTTTAACATACTGTAAATGCAAAAGAAAATTTATCATGTTTCATTTAGTGATGTAATTTCCAAGAAGAGAATTCTTTGAAGTGGATATTCAAACGCAGTTTAATAGTTTTAGGCTAGTATGGCCACACTGAAACCATAGGTGACTTAGAGAATATTTCCATTTTGGCTCTATTCACTTTGGATTCCAAACGGTTCATACATTAGTAAATAACTCTGTTGGAGTGATTGCTTGGTGAGTGTGGCAACAAGCACATCCCTCTGGCTCACACAAGGTTCATTGTTGGAATATTTTTGCTTTATCGCTTTCGCAAGTTGAGATAAAGAAATAAAGTAGAGGTGCGTGTACCATGTTCTTCTGAGATGATTTATTTTTTTCAGAGAAATGTATGAAACATCTGTTGATACATTAAAAAAAATATATATATTTTTTTTTATTTTTTTTTTAACCTTGATGTGTTCCCTGTTGTTGAAGACAAGTTTGAAATCATCTGCGTAGAATTTCCTGGTAGGAAAGGTCAGCAAAACACAGCATCCCAATCACAGTGCTGTTTGCTGTATGAATGTATTTGTACACCTTAGGCTCTACTTTAAAACTCTTTGTAAATAATGCCTTCCGAGCAAGACCAATTTTAAAAACCTCTCTGCAGGGGGCAAGCAAATTATTGTGCAATGTAGAATGTATACTGCTGTACAGTGTGTGATTTATTAGTACGGCCCAGTATTTGCACCAAGACTTTCCTTTAAAAAATAAAATAAAAAAATCTCCTGATGCTTACCCAGCTATGAAATGCCAGCTGTTCATTATTGGGAATTGTAGTTCACTCCCATCTGAATTGCTGGAATACATTTCACCTTACTATGAAATGCAGGCTTGAGAAAGACCTTATAGGTCGAAACATTGCTGCCATTTGTCATGTGGTTCTAATAAACTAAACTTTTCTCTGTCCTGCATATTGTACTTGGGACCTGGTGCTGGGTCCTAGTTTGGCTGCACTCTGGTTCAGCGTAATGGGATTGAGTGCAGTTCCTAATTAATCTCAGAGAAAAATGACGTGCAGGCTGAACATCATCTTGTGAGCCAAATAAAGCAATCTCTGGGCTTGCTAAAGTATCTGTATAAAGTGACACACTAGGCATCATAACCACTTAGGTTTGTTGAAACTGTTGTTGTGCTAGAACCATTTTCCTGCTCACATAAAGGGACGCAGACATCATAAACATTTCATCTCATTGTGCCTGGAGTCCTCTGGTGCTCCATTCAGTGTTAAACCATCCCCAAGTGATTTAACACTGAATAAGGGTCCCTAGCCAGGCAGAAATTACATTTTTCTTTCTAGGCATACCAGTTCCACCCCGCAATGGGCACTGAGATAGGCTGACTAGGTTTTAAATAATATGGATTCCGTGGAAAAAGATGGCTATCACAAAGGATACGTTTAGGTAAGTTAAGCTCACCTTTCCCTGCATTCCACAGCCACCTCACTACAAGCGTCAAAGTAACCATCCAGTAAAGCAGCATGTTGTTTGTTGCATAATAAGATTAATCGTCGATTTCACTGTTATTTTAAGTTAAACATTTGGTTATAGGTGATTTGAATAAATCTGCAAATAGTTGACAAAGGAGTGAAAATATATATTTGCTTTGAAGATGCCGTACTAGGTACTTGTGGTTTTTAGATAAAAACAATAATTTAAAAATGTCTTGCTCACAAAAGCAAAGTTCTAATACTGGAGCAATTGGAATATTCCTGTTGATCTCACGCTGTACTATGATGATTGCCTGTTTTTTTTTTTTAAGAAATCACCATTGCAAAAATATCTACTAGTCCAAAACAGTTACCTTGGATAACAGTGATAGTCTGTGAACAAGATAGTCCATCTTAAAGGACCACTTTAGTGTCATGAAAACAAAGCGGTTTTCCTGACACTAATGTGCCCTGAAGGGTCCCCCTCCCGTGGCGCTGAAGTCTTTGAACCCCTTCAGCAACTTAACTTAATCCAGCTCCGGGCTCCCTCTGCGCTGGTGACCTCACTCCTTTCTCAATGCTTTCCTATGGACACTCTGCACGATGGAGGCATAATATGCCTCCAGCATCACAGATGTGCTTCTAGTGGCTGTCCGGAAGACAGCCACTAGAGGCTGGCTTAACCCTGCAATGTAAACATAGCAGTTTCTCTGAAACTGCTATGTTTGCATCTGAAGGGTTAAAACCTGAGGGACCTGGCACCCAGACCACTTCATTAAGCTGAAGTGGTCTGGGTAACTATAGTGTCCCTTTAATGGAAATATCCACATTAAAGTGGGTCTGTCATAGAGACTGTCTTAGAATTTCACTGAAATAACAACCCAGTCCAAAGATGATCATAAGACAAATTAGGGACTGCTTTGTTTTATGGTAAATTCCCACTTTGGCAAAATTTGATAAAATACGGAGATACTGCCATCAAGTTTTGTCACTTGCCACAGCTGTCGCTAGCAACAACTATGTGAAAAGGGCATGATCTCTCTTGTTGTGAGATAATATCAAAGGAGGATCCCATGGTCGCACAGGATCCTCCATAGACTTCAGTATTGTATGTTCAGTGTGGTGTCCGGAGCTGAAGTTAGATGGTGGCACATGTTGTGGCAGCATCAGTTAAGGATAACTCTATGTTGTACTTCCTGGGCCAACACACACTGATTGGTGATGCCACCATTGCGTAAATTTGTATAATATGCAAAAATGACAGAAAATCACAGTCACTTAGTGGAGTGGTTTGATATAGGCCGTCCTTTTGTTGGTGGGAGAGCTCTGGTTTTTGTCATATTGCTCCATAAAACTCCACAATCAATGAAAAGTGTCCAAGGAATTTTTACACCACAATCTCTACAATGAACTGTAGGGGTTATGGCACTTAGTGCACCTTTAAATTTGAAAAACCTTTTTAGATTATCACAAGTGTTCCCCCTGCTGAGATCCTTGTGATATATATGAGCCTTTTATTTGATATATTGGCTATCATCCTAAGTGGTACGTAATTGGCCCAGTATCATGTATTTGGTATAGCGATACTAATGAGGATACTTTTAATGCTGGTATTTTTTTTTCAATATTTTAAATATTGTCCTATGAAAAGCTGGTGTGGAGATACTGAGTGCAAGATTGTGATTGAAATTGTATATCATAAATATTTATTATTTTTGTGTTTTTTTTTTTTTTGTCCTCTCTGTAGATTCCGATATTGAAGACAATACCATCTCGGACAGTGATGACGCAGACTCTGAGGATGAGACTGAGTTGGCAAAAGATGAAAGTGAAAATGAAGACTTGTCAGAAGAGGACCCAAACAAGGGCTGGGCTGAAGCTATGGCCAAAATCCTCAAGAAGAAAGTCTCGGCAGATAAGTCCAGTGCAATATTGGTCAAAAGCAAGGCAGTAGAGAAAGAGAAGGAAAAAGAAAATCTAGAAAGGCTGGAAAAAAAGAAACAGGTGTGTTTCACTGGCAGTTATTGGGAGAGTTACTGTGCTGGCTTCCTCTTCAAAAGGCTGAGCAGCAACCTTTCATTTAAGCCTTGGGTTGCTGGGAAATGGCACAGCAGTGGAATTTTTTGTAATCAAAGCCAAAAATGTGATTTTGATATAAAGGAAAAATACATTTGGTGGTAGTCTGCAATAAGTGCAATCTACTAGATCAAACGAAACCTGTCTAACCACATTTGTGGCCAATAAAATCAGAAGGTTGGCCTTGAGGTGGTAAAAAGCTGAAACAGGACTAACATTTGTTACCAAAAGTTTTTATCTTTTTATAAAGATTTGTGTGCAGAATGATCTCCATTAGTCTGACATTTGGCTTGATTGCCTTGTAAATTTATGTAGGATAGTATAGTTTAACCCCTTAAGGACACATGCCGGAAATATTCCGTCATGATTCCCTTTTATTCCAGAAGTTGTGTCCTTAAGGGGTTAATATATGTTTTGTTTTGTTATTAAAGAGTATTATTAATAAACAGTAGGATGCAATGAAACACGTAAAGAGCAGCAAACAGGCAATTATCAATACAAAAATGTTGGGGGGGGGTTTTTGTGGCAATTATCAATATTTTAACTCCATGACAAAATTAGGATGTTCTATACCAGCGTTTCCCAATTGGGGTTTCACCGTAATTTCGGGATACAAAATGGCCGCGGGCGGCGAGGGAGCACTCTCCCCTGCTCAGCTCTCGCGCAGCAGTGATGCCGGAGCAGGAATATGAAGTTACTCCGGCATCACTAAGAGGCACGCAAGGGAGCTGAGCAGGAAGATCACTGCTCCCTCGCCGCCCACACGCCGGCTTCTCAGCCCAGCAGCCCCACTGGTCCCCAGGGAAATAGGGACTCCATGCCAGCACTACGAAAGGTAGGGAGGCTGGGTGGAGTGAAATTTAAAAAAATAAATACATTGTGTGTGTGTCAAGGAGTTTGTATTATGTGTGCTTGTCAGTGTGTATCTGAGTGTGTGTATATCAGTGTGTTTGTATGTGCCCATGTGTGTATCTGTGGGTGCAAGTGTGTGTATATGTATGTCAATGTGTGTATCTGAGTGTGTATTTGTGAGTCAAGATGGTGTATGTGTTACTGTGTGTATCTGTGTGTCAAGGTGTGCCAGTGTGTGTATCTGTGTGTCAGATACATACAAACACATACACACTGGCATATACATACACAGATACACACCGACATGGGCGTGGGTCCACGATATTGATACACTATGTCAAAGGGTTTCTATGGGAAAAATTAATTGGGAACCCCTGTTCTATACCATCCACAAATGAGTGGCCTTTAACACCATTAAGATGCCTTGGAATGTCCTGCAATTTTGGTGTGAGCAGGCTTAAATCCCTGCTCACATTGCAAAGCCCCAGATGTCAAGCGTTACCTAGGGTTCCCCTCAGTCAGGTGGAATCCTGACTGACCGGTTTTATGCAACACTTAAAGTGAGTACTGCATATTGCTGTTTATAGGGATTCTCCAGTGCCAGGAAAACCTATTCGTTTTCCTGGCACTGCAGGACCCTGTAGTGGAGGACTTAACCCTGCAATGTAAATATTGCAGTTTATGAAAAATGCAATAATTACACTTGCAGGTTTAAGGGTAGTGGGAGTTGGCACCCAGACGACTCCAATGGGCAGAAGTGGTCTGGGTTCCTGGAGTATGCCTTTAAATCAGCAAAATCACTGTGGCTGAGTGATCACTCTTAGCCGTGGTGTTTCTCAGTTTGTTCCTAAACAGTGGGAGAGCCTCATGGTCTCTGCATCCTCCCCTGTCAGTGATCATTGCTGGCCTTTGCCAGCTGCTCGGCCCCAAGCACTGTAATATCGGCAGGAGCTGCATTATGAGAGGGAGATTTCCCTCTCAAGCTGCAATTACAAGTAGGGAACACTCACAGGGCGCTCTACGGTGTGATCAGGCATATTTCTTTCTGATGTCAGTACAGGCTTGGCCAAAGGGAATCCCTCTTTTTCTTTAGTTGCACTTGGTGTGTAAAACATATTAAAAGCAAAAGATTGAAAACATGTTTTTGTTCCCTTAATTTTTGTAAAACATTTTATTTATACTTAAAGGAACACTATATTGTTGGGAATACAAACATGTATTCCTAACATTAGTTACCTGGTCCCCATCCAAGTGCATTAAAAGGTATTTAAACTTACCTTTCCTCCATTGCTGCACTGGTCTTGTCGCGGCTGGACATGCCTCCATGTCTTGGTAATCTCAGCCAAACTAATGCTTTGCCCATATATTGGGAGGCTATTGCTCATGCTATTCTCAGAAAAGGCCTTGTTTACATTGATAGGGATAAGCCTATTGATTTGAGAACCACTATATTAAGCTCTCATGCCTCAGTGAAATTGTTTAAGGGACTGCTGTCCCAGGGAGCAATCTTACCTTAGGGCATGGAACCAATGTTGGGTCCTTGGGCATATGTCCACATAGGAGCTTTACTGTAGGTGCCTCATGACTTACGATATTGATCAGACATCTAAAACTGAGAACTGGGCTAAACTGAAGTGGTCAGTGACTAGCAGTTGTAAGTAAGAGTACTGCGAGTGTTACTGGCACCAAAGGCTACAATTTTTATCAGTGCGGCCCATCAGAGTCAAGGAAGGAAGTGCAAAAGTGTGTCCGAGGGCCCAGCTTTGGTGTTAAACCGTCCAAAAACCATTTAACACCTTGACGTAAGATAGCACCCAGAGATACGAGCCCATAGAACAACTTCATTGACGTGTTGGTTTGAGGGAGGAAAGTATCTTTAAATGTTAATGCTTACCTGAAGCTGACCTTGTCGTGCAAACATTTTGCAGTTGACCAGTCCATTTTAGGATTTTAAGGATGAAAATCAAAAGCATTTTATTGTGAGGTCAACATTATGTGGTTAAAACGTAGTGTTTTCTTGAAACGAAGCCAGCTTTTGGTCATTAATTCATGGCACGTCTGCCCGGCATTATAAAGGTAACATTAATGAAAGAGTGTTTTGATGCTGTGCAGCTGCATTATAAGATTACCACGAGTTGAAAGCTATTAAAAAACAAGGCCTTAATGAAACTGGTAATTTTTTCCTAGAGAAAACATTTTGCGGTTGAGCCATAGGATAAGAGGGACATTACTTCAGACTTTCTGTTGGTAAGGTGGAGGGGGGAAGGTTAATGTTCTAGAAAAATAGGTTCATATTTAAAATGCATCATATATGGTGTCTCAACTTAAAGGATCAGTGATGTTTGAAAATAAATTACCTTTATATGAAATGGCACATTAAAGGATCGCTATAGTGTCAGGAAAACAAACCCGTTTACCTTACACTATAGAGCCCTAAGGGTGCCCCCACCCTCAGGGTCCCCCTCCCTTGGAGCTGAAAGGGTTAAAACCCCTTCAGCAGTTTACCTTAATCCAGCGCCGGGCTCCATCGGCACTGGTGACCTCTCCTCCCACGCCGACGTCAGCTCCCGAGTGGAGCGGAATGCGCATGCGTGGCAAGTGCCGCGCGCGCATTCAAACAGTCCATAGGAAAGCATTTCTCAATGCTTTCCTATGGACGTTCTGCACGCTGGATGCGAATTTCGCATCCAGCGTCGCAGATGCGCCTCTACCAGCTGTCAGGAAGACAGCCACTAGAAGTTGGGTTAACCCTGCTATTTAGCTCTGAAACTGTTATGTTTACATGTGAAGAGTTGAAACCTGAGGGACATTGCACCCAGACCACTTTATTGAGCTGAAGTGGTCTGGGTGACTATAGTGTCCCTTTAAAACCCTTAGTTTTTAAAGCGCAGCAAAGTGAGATCTTTAGGTATAAAGAAGGAAAAGAAAAATGTGAATATGGTTAGTTGTATCCCTAACGCTTTAGTGCTCCTTTAAGTTCAATGAGTAAGATCTGCTCCCCATTTGATGCAAAACTAAATGGGATGGGGCTATGAAAGTCAGTGTGAAATCATAATGTTATACATGCATATCACACATCTATAAAATGCCTGGAGGATGTTAGCCAATGCTTATCTTCTAAAAGATAAAAAAAAAAACAGCATTAAAGGACAACTATAGTGCCAGGAAAACATACTCGGTTTCCTGGCACTATATTGTCCTTGGGTCCCCCTCACCCTCAGTGCCCCCCTCCTGCCGGGCTCTAGGATGAGGAAGGGGTTAATCCCTTAACTTTTTTCCAGCGCTTCCGGCTCCCTCGGCACTGGGGACACTCCTCCTCTTTTGGACGTCATCGGCTGAATGCGCGCTGGCGTCTTCTCACTGTGAAAATCACAGTGAGAAGCACGTAAGCACCTCTAGCGGCTGTCAATGAGACAGCCACTAGAGGCTGGATTAACCCATTTGTAAACATAGCAGTTTCTCTGAAACTGCTATGTTTACAGCAGAAAGGGTTAATCCTAGATTGACCTGGCACCCAGACCACCTATAGTGGTCCTTTAAAGTTGTTTAATTTGTTTGCTTTAAAGTGAATCTTGCCATCAACATGTATGTGCATATCTTTTCTCATTTTTGCAATATATTTTAACCATCTCTTAGCAAACATATAAGTTAAGATACATTTTCCTGGAGGATGTTTCTGGTTCGGAAAAGTCAGGTGGATGTGTTACCTTGCTTTTCCTACAATAGTCGGCTAAATCCCAGAATGCTCTGAACACAGCTTCCTGTTGTCCAACGTATAAATAGTATTTTATATGCTAGCCCAATATATACAGGTGAAGTGTCACATTATTTTTGTATGACAGATGCACATTAATAACCTGCTTTCATGTTGTAAAAAGGCAGGCTGATGAAAATCTAAATACATGCCATTTTATTACCTTCAGCTAATTTGTTCAATGTGAAACTTGGCAAGCTGTTCTGGTCACCAGCACACATTCACTGCTTCTCCAAAGAGAGACTTTATTTTATGTCAAGTTTTTATATCGAAACTGAACTACCTCCACTCTATTGATGATCAGTTCTCTTACATTGACAAACTATGTATAAAGGAGGCTTTTTAGAAAGGCATTTGTCTAATAAGGTGCTCGATGATTTAACACTGCTCTAGAGACATTTTTTATTTATAAATTTTGCTTCTGTTGCATGTTGGGAGGGAGGCGGAAATCCAATGCCTTATTTTAGGGGTTCAAGAATAGAACCAAATTATTTACTGATGTGTTTTCAAAGAGTACAGTACCTTACTATTGTGTTGCACTTTTCAAACACTCCGTGTTTCCTCACGTAACATTTCTAATTCAGATTGATAAAAAACGCCAGTGGGAAATGATGTGCCGAGTAAAGCCAGATGTTGTCAAAGACAAAGAAGCGGAGAAAAATCTGCAGAGAATTGCCACGAGGTAAAAAAAAAAAAAAATCTATATATATTCTTGCTCTTCACATTTTCTCTTTAATATAGAAGATTATGTAGCATCCATAATCTGTTTCTAATAAGAGCCATCTTCAGATCGGACGAGAAGGAGCCAAATGATTTATGCATTAGTTCTCTTACGGGGGAGAAGTTGAACCAAAGGTTTTAATAATGCAAAAATCATAACGCTTAATGTATATTTCTTAGAAATATGTTATTTAGAAAGCCTCCACTAACATCCTCTCTGGATCACAGTATCATTCCTCTTATACAATTTAATCAAATATAGTAAGAGTTCATACAACATAAACAAATGGACAACTCCTGAAAATCTTTGGCCATTTCTGCCTGGGGCGGGGGGAGTGACCCAAGAAGTTTGTAGTATAAAGGATATCGAACCTTGGAATTACAATCCCCATAATCGAACCTTTAAATCACAATCCCCCATAATCGAACCTTTGAATTACAATCCCATAATCGAACCTTTGAATTACAATCCCCATAATCGAACCTTTGAATTACAATCCCCATAATCGAACCTTTGAATTACAATCCCCATAATCGAACCTTTGAATTACAATCCCCATAATCGAACCTTTGAATTACAATTCCCATAATCGAACCTTTGAATTACAATCCCCATGATTCTATGCTTTTCCGATCATAATCATAATGCATTTCATGACTCATTATCCTCCGAACATTATCTCACAAGTAAAGTCACTATAATCACCACAAATGTTGCTGAGCTTTGCTTAAAGGTAAAATGCACAATGTTTAAAATATCCCTCAAATAATTGCATGGATTGGAAAGTAAAAGCAAGAAATTCTCCGTAGGCTTGGTAAGTACATTTTATACTTCTTAGACCTGTGTGCACAACAGGTTCACTTTAAGTGGATGGTTTCAGAAATAAAGGTTTTTAAGTATTTAGGTTAAAGTGGAACAAAGTTTTAATAGGAGCACAGCATGTTAAGATGCATGTAGATTTACACCCAGCTCCATCTCACTGATAAACATGTGATGATGGAAGCTGTGTATAGCCTAGTTTATTTACAAAAGCTGTCTATCCGTTGTTGTTTTTCTTTGTGAAAAAGATTCTTGTGATTATATGTCTCATAGCATTAATGATTGGCTGTTACTATCTGCATCAGCTGTCGTGGGAGCAGAGGAACAAACTGAAAACATGCATTAATGTATTGCTGCATTTTCATTGGAGTATATCTGAAAACTGTGTGCAAAAGCTGCAGATCTGCAGTCTGCAGCCTTTGCAAACCCTCCCCTTTTTCCCCAGCACAGACTTAGTCTGTGGTGGGGAATACACCAATCAGAAGCTTCTCGTTGACCTCGTGGCTTTCCGCCTAAGTTATCCAGGCTGTCCATGGACAGGGCTGAAGTGGGCTCTAGGCAAGCACTCACGTGTTTGGGGGAAAAGCCATGCCTGCCACTTCCATTAGCTCATTTGAACGAACGGCATTTAGATGAAAACCTCCCAGTTTGTCTTATTGACAACTAATCCTAATAATAACTAGTATTTATATAGCGCCTTTCTCCCAGTGGGATTCAAAGCGCTTTTCAGCGCACGCTCTCGGAATTAACCAAATCGACAGCTGAATAGTAATAAATGTTATTACCCAATTGATGGTACTGATATTATCGACCTCGGAAGGATGAAGTGCTGAGTTGACCCTGCTTGGATTTGAACCTGTGACTGTGCATTTTTGAACAGGGTTTGAAGTCAGGGAATTTACCAACTGAGATGTTTCTGAAATTAGTTATAAAAGTGTGGATTTCAGATAGCACTCGGCAATTTTATAAACTGCACTTAAGAGGAGAATGCTCCTCACACATAAAGTACTTAAATAAGCTTAAATGTGTCATGTTTGTGGTGTCCCTTTAAGAACTACGCTCCATATCCAGGTAATTACACATTTTAAATATTCTGTGGTACTTTAAAGTTCCATGTAGGTGAGATATCTTGTTGACCTGTGTCAGAATTCTGAACAGAGTTGTGAAAAATTTATTTCTAGATGAGTGAGTGCAATTTCTAGGATATAGTCTATTTTATATTATGCCAGGAACCTGGCAAACTTGTATATTAAAACCCACAGGGGCATAAATGATCTGGTTTATTATGCATAATATAGTCAAATGTATCTCATTTGGGGGGTGCGAGGGTGGCTTTCTCAAAATAATAGAAGCATAGATGACTCCAACAAAATGAAGTGAGGGTGATTAGCTAGGAACTGGGACATCTAATCTTTTACCATAGACTCCTCAGCA
Source organism: Pelobates cultripes (assembly GCA_933207985.1). Classification (NCBI taxonomy): domain Eukaryota; kingdom Metazoa; phylum Chordata; class Amphibia; order Anura; family Pelobatidae; genus Pelobates; species Pelobates cultripes. Next base: position 326,840,124 of record OW240913.1, read on the forward strand.
GATCACTGTACAGTAGCTCATAAATGCATAGAGTGGTCACAGGTTACACCACAAACAGTGGGAAAAGTATATTGTATAACTTGTGAAAGTAACTGGCTTCTTCCATTAACTTGCTTGTGAAGTTAATCTAGCTATTTTGGTTATGGCTGTGTGGAATTTTCCTTAAATATTTAGATTTCAGAAAAGTGCACATCCATTTATTTGCACAAAAAAATCAGCACCCGTAGTATTTTTGGCAGCAGTGGCTCTCAGCATTTTTTCCCCAAAACACCTCACAAATACAATTTACAATATAATGGAGCAAGGATCTAGATTATTGTTCTTGTCGCAATCATTTGTGCAAAGTGGACATTTCCCCAATAGCAGGAAATAGCCAGAATTATCATGACCGCTATGGGCCATAATAGAGAACTAAGTGTGTACATACATAAGTACAAAACACGTATTTGTTTTATATTTACATTTGTTCAGATAACATGCAGCACTCTAGAAGTCTGCATGAAACCGGTTTGGGACATTTGTATTTAATCGTTAACACAACACTATATAACGTTTTACAATATTGTTGTTTTTTCCTCCCCTTCCACAGAGGTGTGGTGCAATTATTTAATGCTGTGCGAACACACCAGGGTAACATCAACGAGAAAATCAAAACTGTAGGACGCTCTGAAAGAAAACGTAGTAAACTAATGTCATCGGTCTCCAAGAAAGACTTCATCAATGTTCTCAGAGGGAAAGAAAGTAAAGCGGATCAAGCTTCCACAGAAAAAAAACGAGGCACACAAAAGGTACGCTTTATTGTGATCTGCTAGTTCTCATTGTTTTTTCATCTGATCTCACCCCTGTGGGTTGTATTCACTAAACACCAAATTGTAGTGTATTTACCACCAATTTGCAATATTAAAAGTAGGCTGGGAGAATTGCAGCATTTAGGTATTTAGTAAATAAACCCCCTGCACCTGGATTCCAACATTCTTAAGAATGTCGATTAACCAAACGCAAGATGGGAAGAATCAGCAGCCTTTCAACACATCTGCTTTGCTCTGTGAAATCAATCTCTAACCTTGTGCTTGGCTAACTGTCCCCTTGGCATCAATATTGTACACATCAGGGCTTTACATGTTAAGTCCTGTGCTACTAGCCAGGCCTTGTAAATGACTTGCCACTGCAGGCCTTAACATACTCACAAGGAGGGAAGTTCTACTCACCAGAACAGAAAAGAATTTTTAAAAGCGTGTGTATTAACCGAAATGAGAATTTCATAGAATTCACATTAAGGTAAAATGCATGAAGGCTTTTATTTGGACAAAAATCCCAAGTGGACTGGACTGAAACAGTTGGTATGTAAATTGAAATTACTGCTTCGCATTTACTAGCCGAAGTACATTGATCCCTTTTTGTTTTGATATGTGCTGAATAGTAGCATACTTATAATACTTACAGTAAAATTCACACACAGTACTTCGCAATATCAAAAAATAACCATGAATCTGCATTTAGAAAATAGGAAATCAAGGACTTTTTTTGTTTGTTTGTTTTTTAACATGATTATTATTCCTATGTACTTTAGGAGGTTCTTTATCAATACTTGATCATTCTTGTTTTTATGTATGTGTATACATATATTTATTTTTTTTGTAAAAAGTTTTTTTTCTTTAGTGCCTGTAATTCGTTCTTGTATTGCGTGTGTGACTGGCTTTGTCTTGTTTCTGTTAAATTTGTGGAAAAGGAGAAAGAGTATCTTCAAAACAGCTGCAGTTACATTGCATACGAATGAACCTTCTGCTAACTCTTCTGCACCTGTGCTGACTTACGAGCTGCTGTGGTTTGAGGTTTTTTTTTTTCCTGTTCTTTTGGTGTACGATAGGAAAACAGCTGACCATGAGATTTAATTTCTGGACAATAAGTGGTCTGCACTCCTTCAATGTGTTCCGTCCCTTCTCTCCTTTAGGACTTGTAAAGGAAAGATTATTGGAACATATTTTTTTTTTTTGTCTTAGAAACCAGAATGTTGTTTTTTTTTTTTGTGTGGTAATTTCCCCTCCTCCTTCCTCCATTTAAAAGACCACTAAAGGTACACAGATCACTTTACGTGAATCTGTATGGGAGGCTCTGTTATCACCACATGCCTAGTTTCTAGAGTGCCAACCGTGCGTCTTTTACGTGGTTGTTGGTAAAGTGGGCTTTAAAGGCCAAAAATCATGCCCTTGCTCGTCTTTATAGGAGTACAGGGATTCAAATAAAACAAAACAAAATTACGTTAAGCTGTTGCTAATGCTGGCATGCTATTTCTGTTTTTCGACTCTAAAAGTTTGTACAGTGTCTTCAGTAAGGACTCGTCGGTGAGCTGTTAATATTTCTGTATATTCCAGTATCCTGCTGACTCTTGGAAAATGAGCTTGTAACAGTAAAAGTGCCAAAGGTATGCCATCACTCTCCTAGATTGATTTAGAAGGGCAATCAGGCTTCACTCATTGCAGAGAGTAAGGCTCACACACAGTATGGTAATTTCTTCATTGATGCAGTAACATGTGTGTGTTAATGCTGTCAGCTGCTGTCATTAAAAGTAGCCGTAATCTAAAAGGCAACCGCTATTTTCTAAAACTAATGAGCGCTTACAAAAATTAATTCAATGGAAAAAATGCAAACTTTTTTTTAAGTTTAGTGACTTTTGAAAGGCAATTGGCAACGGAAAATGTTTAAAAATACAAAAAATAAAATACACAATTTTCTTTCCTTATGTCCGCTTTTAATTACTGATCTAATGCAATTTTTATATATCAAACTTTTCGTTTAATCATATCTGCAGTTGAAGTAATATGAAATGCTGAACACCATAGTTCGTTTTTAACATGCCCCAAATACACACAAACAAAAACCATATGACAGTATGTTTGTGGTAATAGGATCAAGCACTTATTGCTGGCATTGAAAAAACGCTTAGTTGAGGAAACCTTCCACCCCCCTCCCCGAAAATAAAACCCACAGAGGTAGATTTGGGCCAAGAGAGTTATTCCACCCACAGTCACGAACATCAAAGTGTAAAAGAGTTACTGCTGCAGGAAAGAGGGAAGCATTTGTTTTCAAAATCTCTATTACGGAGGATAAATCACATGCACATTTTCCAGGGGCAAAGATTTTCGAAGTTTAAATGGAACAGGGAGAAAATGTAAACTGCTTCATTATTGCGAACATTAGCTCATGCAAGTGGCAAGCTTGTGCCAAGTCATTTTAAGGAAAGAAAGTGCTGTCTACTCTGCACTTTCCCTGAGGACATATAATTGGGGCTAGTAAGCAAATTTAAATATATGTATGTATATGTTTAAAAACAAAAAATACAAACATGGGAGCACTCGATTAAATGTATATATGCTATAGTAAAAGAACTAAGAAAAACAAGTTACCTGCGCTCTCTCCTTAATCCCTATGTATTTTTAAACAAATGGAGGTTTTTTAGTTACCTCCAATGGCCATGAGAGGATGAGCCCACCTGCCAATGTCAAGGCAGACCCCCCACAGGTAGGTCCTAACTCTAACCAGTCACTTTGCTTCTTTGAGCTTCTGGCAAAGATCTCTGAGACAGAAAGGGGTATTTTTTATGTACACCCCTATATAGTATTAACCCTTAATAGGGAACACATGGGATGGGCAACTGCCTTGACGTTGGCAGGTG